>CM076662.1:2639597-2725708 GCA_038496675.1 Rachycentron canadum
CACACACACACATATATATATATATATATATATATATATATATACTTACATATATATATATATACACACACACACATGGACTTGGGGGCGTGGCCAAAGTTTGGTGACATCACAAAGTTCCAGAAGTCCTGAATGCTGGTTTTAAGGCTCAGTTTCTAAAAACAGGCTGTGAGCATTTCTCTGTGGACTGAGGCTTGTGATACTTTCACTGTACCAGTGTAGAAGCAAAGAACAGCCAAAAATGGGACCTTTAAAGTATCCTCTGTATTATAAATAGCATTTTCAGTTCACTGAAACCTCTGTACAGTGTGGCACACATGTTTAGATTTTTTTTTTATGCTTTTTGAAGCGTCACCATATTTCTAAAAGCTACTTTTTATTACCATCGTCTTCCCTGTAGGGAGCAGGCAACAGAAGGAGAACACAATTAACCAAATGTGTATACGCACCACCTCACAGCAGTAGAATATATTACTCAAACACGCTAGAGAAGGCTCACCCCTGTACCGTGTGTATGAGCTGCATGCATCATGTGTGTCTCCTGAGATATGCAAGTTGTACCATTGTTATTCCGCACCAGTCGCTGTGTTCCCAACATGCATTACACCTCTCCCATGTGTGAGGGTATAGCTCGGCCATTGAGTGAGCCTCAGTGATATCAGTCTCCCATGGTGACTACATAACATGACCTCCGAATAACACACATTCTGCTCATTCCTGCAATGTCTCTGTGGCAATCCCTAAAGATCACATCAAACATGCTTCACTCAGAGGCGTGCAGCCAGCGGTGGAAACACATACAGTCCATGAACACACATACAAACTAATAAATGTTGTATAAAGCTCTTGAGGATCCTGCAAGTGGAGGACACAATCGACGAGACCATAATGGAGCACAGGTTGTTTACAGAGCAGTTTGTAGACTTAAATGATTGTCTATGGGGCACCCCCAGCTGGATCAAGGCAAAGAGTTTGGGTCAATGATCGGGGCAAACCGTCTGGATCAAAATACTTTTCACTCTTTTTATGTATTTATTTTTTTTAATTTCCATGCATTGTTCTTCCTTGCCAAAAGCCTGGCAGCTACATTACCTGCAAAGCAACTTGACTCAATTGACACTGCCGTGTAGATAAAGCAGAGATGAGGAGCATTCTGCGGAGGCCTGGTCAGCTCACATCTGGGTAATATGAGATTTTCCGCATTCAAATTTGCAGTCTTCAGCCCCAACATGCACTGCTAAAGTGACATGACCTGAGTCAGGCCATGAGGATTTACACGACTCCCTGTGGAGCCACCGAAGTCTTTCTAACACTATTATCACATATGCAGTAGTCTGCCCCACAACCTGCAGACAATTAGTGCAGTTTGCCATACCTTTCAGATGCCTGAAACACTGATGCCCAAGAACCTTATTTAGGATCTTACAAACTCTTTTGTACCCAGAGCAACAGGGGAATGGTTCCATCTGGCAAAAAGACCATTCCTCTGAGGTAGCACTTTCCCGTGGTTCAGGACCTGTCAGGGCTGCAGGGTGGTTTGCAAACACAGACCGCACAACTACTTTCACTTACACACAGCTTCATTAACCAAATAATGTTTAAAAATAACCAGATGCCATTGGCATCTATGTCAATTATAAAACCTCAACAGATTAAAAGTTAATAGTAGAAATAGAAATAGTAATTACTGAGCTAACAGGCAGTTTTAAATTGTCAATCTTGTCAGTGTTTTTACAGACATATTTTATAATGGAGGGCTATAGGAGTTTTTTTTTTTTTTTTCTTCCCTGCAGTGCTATACAATTTGCCACTGTGACAAATTAGCACCCAGGTGATTGTGCTCTCTTAATAAATGTACGCTCCCCTCCCCCTCCCTTTGATCTAAGGCCTGAACCCTCATTGATAACCTGGTAAGTGGTTGAGTGTAAGAGACTGCAGGGTCTCAAAATGACATAAAGAGGAGTGGGACTGTACTTTGTCAAACCAAAACAATGTTGTGCACAATTGTAGGTTTGGGACAATTTGTGGCCTGATTTTACATGTTTTACTCTCTTTGCTCCTGTTTGCTAAGATCAAATTAAACCAGGATCCATCATCATGTCACCAGAGAGCAAACAGCTACAGTAGCCTGAGTCACCAGTGAGCTCTCTGTCTATTTACATGACACTAACTTATTTTCTTGTAATGTTCACATTTGAGTTTGTTCCTTTCATGGTTGTTTGCTAACTGCAAACATTTTGCATTCCATGTCCCCTTTTAACTATATCAACATCACAACGCTATGAACTGTGGGAAACTCCCTGAGGTAAAGTCTGTACAAATGCAGACTTATGAAACGTGTGCATGAAGGACTCTAAATGTCTGTGAGCTCTGCCCTTGATGATTTGACAGTGGGACAGCCCTAAACTGTCCGTGAGGGTGGACACTGGGATTGGTCCTATGCCTTTTATAGGGTTCTTGTCAAGTCAGCTGGAAAGAGACAAGAAGTAGAGTGGAACTGAATAAAGTTGCAAGCGGAATGAGAATAAGACTTATTATAAATAATTTTATTGGAAAAATCAATCATCACATACACACACTGACACATTCATACTCCTTTTCATCACATGCATTATCTGCTTCTCAGGTAAGAGAGGTAGCAGGAGGGCAGAATCAAACAATAGAGCTCCTCCATTGTTTGGGAGGAGAAGAAAAAAGCAGAACAGGGAATCGTTGGTGAGATCAAGAGAAAGTGACAATGGAAGGGGGATAGGAAGAACAGAATAAAAACATGAAAATGAGATTGGAAGCGAGCAAGGAGTAATAACAAGAGTGTGACAGGGAGGACATGATATGTGTGGAGGAGAAGGAACGCGAGAACACAAGAATGTAAAGGTTGATAATGCAGTCTCGAGAGAGAGAGAGAGAGAGAGATTATCTGTTTGAGCGAAATGGCTGAAAGAGCAAGGCAGATATGGGTAGTGAGAGAAAAGCTGATAGCACATGCTGGGAAAATAAATTATATTAAAAGGGGAAAGGGAGGGAGAAAACATTTTAATAACTGAACATAAATTTGTGGAGGGAACACAAAAGCGAAGGAGCAAAGCGATGCTGACAGGGGAAGGTTGAGAGGGCAACCTCAAAGGGCAAGACAGCAGAGGCAGACAGAAGAGCTAACACTAATGAGGAGTATTGAGCTTAGGTGTATGTGAAGTCCCAGGATTCCTCTGTTAAATCTCCTTAGCAACTGCAATCAGCTGATATTTTTTTTCTTTGACTCAATTTGTAAGTTTCAAGATGCTCCGAGTTCTGCAAGGCACCATGTTGGACTGATTGTTTTAACAAAAAAAAAAAAAAAAAATGCAATAATGCTGGTCCTCCAGTAGTAAGGCGAGGTTTGTGTTGAGACCGCAGTGTATGGGACTTTGACCAAACACTATTTTAGGGAACATGATTCCAGATAAATTAGAATTTTGGTTCAATGAATTCAACCAGTGGTTTTGAATGTGGTGGTTTTATTCCCTGCATTATTCTTCCTTGTTGTAACCTGGCACTGCTCCCCTGTCAGTTTGGTTGGACTTTGTTGAGGCTCAATTGTAAATTGTAATTAGTAAAATTGTAAAAGCCACTGGGTGAGGACTCAGGATGCAAAGGTCCAGGCATGAGGATGTTCGGGGGATGAGGCTCACTCAAGGTCACAGGTGTTAGGTTTCGCCAAAAACTGGATCCACGTTGAAGAAAAGGCACTGTGGAATAGTTTGTTGAACAGTTTATTGTACAAAATTTAAAATATGAATTAAACAGGACAGTAATAAATGAGACTGACTGGGGACTGGTGGTTTCTGGGGGCTGATGGGTGTTCAGCGTTAGTAATCTGAAGACTAAATCAGATGAGATTGTGGAGTAACATATTTTATCTGGTAAGCAGGGGGTTTCAGGGCAGATATCCATTCAAGCTGGAGCAGGAGCGGGACTTGTGAATATAGAGACAAAGACTTCAATGCCATGTGCGGCTGATCTGTATCACAAAGAGAGTCCAGTTTAACCAGGCTTCACAGTGTGGACCAGCAGGAGTCAAATTCAGCGAGCTGGCCAACGGTATCACTGCGTGGTGCCAAGACTGGAGAGGAGGACCGCGGTCTTATACCTGCAGAGTGGCTTGTGGCAATCAGAGGTGGCAGGTGTGGAGGTGAGCGCCACCAAGGAGAAAGTAAGTCAGCCACGCCCAGCTGGAGACAAACCGGGGACAAACTGGGGACAAACAGTCAACATCAAGGAAAGGGAACACCACAGAGAACAACATGGGCTCGAGACAAGTACTTTTTAAACTCTAACAACAGGCAAACTGAGCCTTACATGACAAATAAAGATGGAAAGCTTGTTACGAAGAATGAAGACAAACTGGCAGAGAGGACAGAGAGTGCACAGACTAAATACACTAGGAGGGGGACAAGGCAATTAGGCACAGGTGAAACACATTAAACAAGGTAGAAAGTGTCAGTCTGAAGCAAGAGGGATGGATTGGTGTCAGTCTCTAGTTTCAAGTCAATACAACATGATGTTAATTTTTTGAATGATGGTCCCATTTAGAGGAAAATAGACCAGAAAGCAGGGGATGAATTAGGGCGTGGCTACTGTGTGATTGACAGACTGTACCACACAATCAGGTACAGAGCAAAAAGCAATGGGCAACATGATGGTGGGCGAGGTCACAGTGGGCTGCCTGTTGCTGAAAAATTCAAACTTCCAAGGGCTTGGACTTAAGGACACAGTAACACTGTTCCTCGACAAGTCTGGCAAGGTTTGTATTTGGACTGCAGTATATGAAATTTTCAACGAATGACATTTCACGTAACAGGAATCGTGACATTTCACTGGTAGAGTTTGGTTTCATGACTTCAGCCAGTGGTTTTTAATGTATTCATGAAGTCCTCCCTGCAGTTTTGCAGCAGTTTAATCTTACTCACAGTAGCAATGACACAAAGAGAGAGTGTCTGAATAGCAGATGAAGTGCTTCTTCTCAGTGTGAACACTAGGTGGAAAGCTCTCTATGTAGTGTCTATGTTACGCCATATGAGGAGACAGTATAAAAAGCTTAGAGGGGTGAAGGGACAGGAGGACAAGTTAATGATATTTCCTCTCTGGCTCTTCATCATGCTCACACACTAACACACACTTCCACACTTGCACTCCCTTCCCCATCTTTTTAGCTGCTATCATTTCTCCCCGTGGGGATCTCGTTGTCAATTCCTCCCGAGACTCATAATTGCTCTGCTGGCCTCTCCATGTAATGGCCCCATACTGAGTAATCCTGAGCACTGGGCCTGTGCTCTGCCTATGACTAAAGATTACTTTATTGATCCCTCCCTCTCTTACCTTCTCCAGTCTCTATGTCTCATTTCTACACCTTTTTCATGCCCAGCAGTAATTTCCTCACTGTTATCCTTTGCTGTTTCCTACCACTGGGTTCACGTGACCCCATGCGGTGCAAAGCAGTGCACCTATGGGTAATTCTCCTCCTGCCTGGTGGTCGATGCTTCGTTTTCCCTTCAGCATGGCTGACTCAGTCGACTAAAGATTTCTGCTCTTGTGAAGTGGTTGCACCATAGCATCAGTGCAGAGTCGAAGCATCTATTCCCAATTCACTATAGGTTGTGAAGACATAGAGGTTGAGATAATGATATGTTTACATATAGAAAGTTACAGCACAAGAGGAGATCAAAGAGGAAGAACAGGAGTAAGAAGCTGCGCATGTGGCATAAGGTAGCCATGGATTGACAACTAGATTACAGCAGAGCTGAGGACCTTTGACTCCGGGGTTGGTGTTAAGATCGTAGGTGGCTTTTAGATGTGCTGCCCACTCGCTTTTCACACAGAATCCACTGGACACTGCCATGTTCACAAACCCATTTCACAGTCAGTTTAACAGCCAACTCCAGCTGAATTTTCATACACGTATTCTTTCACACCACAATCTCTTCTGAGGAAATTGAAGCTTGGATTCTCTGGTAATGAAGGCCATACTTCTTTTTGTTTATTGTAGAGAAACAGAGAGAGAAAAGTCATAAAAATGACAATATCATGTTCTCAGAGCGAGCGAGTGTGGAACAATATCTGTTTTCTGTTCTGGGCCAGCGGTAATCCAACTGACTATTCTTTCATTTTCTATTTTACTATGCAGCCGTAAACAGCACAGTATATTACACGCATTGCTGAACAGAGGGCCACAAATGACACACGTTATGAATCTGAAAACGTGAAACCAAAAAAGATCCTCACAGGGATAACAAAATACGCGAGACAGCTCATGTATAAGAAACTAGTGTCAACAGGGACAGTTAACTATAATAAAAAAGAAGTTTATCAAAATGAAAAGGGGTTATGGCGGCAGATAAATGCAGCTGTTTCATTCATTTGGACTGTGGACCATTTATTACTGACTGATATGAACTGAAGATGTTTGTTAAGCAGAGGTTTTTCCTGCCCTTCTTGACTAAGAATAAAATAAGTCCATATCTCAAACAAAAGATCTCTTCCTCATTTATGGCTTTATGTGGGCTGCCTTATAACTTGGTATATTTTCATCATGTTCTCGGTAGACTTTACGGGATGGATGCTTTACATCGCCATGGACAAAAGGAGCTTAGACCGCCTCTACGTTTGGCTTAATTTTCAAGCTATTAAAAGAGGCATGAAAAATGTATTTCCAGTTTAGTTTTTGGTGCTGGTGCCTGTTGTAAAAAAACAACCTGAAATTAAGAACAGCAAGTCCAACCTTTTACATATACAGTAAATTAGTGTGTGCTGGGATAGGCATTAACCCCTCTCACAGGATACGATGGAAAAGATAATGGATGGATGGATAGATGGACAGATGCATTATAGCATCCAGGTAACCTTAACATTTCTGCATTGTATTAGCAGATGTTGAAGAAAGTGCGGAAGGAGCCAGTCTCTAAAACACGAGTGTGAGTCTAAAAGTCTATTTGTAAGTTTTTCTATTGCTACATAGCCAGTGCTAGCATTTGCAGCTGTTGGAAAGCAATGCCAATGTTAACTCTTGTTTTGCTTTCACTTATTTTTTTCTTCTGAAGTTACCATGCTCTTAGGGTTTCAGCTTTGCCTCTCTTTTTTTCTGTCTTCTTTCCCATTGTTTCCTGTTCCTAGTGTTTCATTCAGGAAACCTCAGCCCTGCCTTTAGTCCATCAAACAATATTGCAATAGACTACTTGGTCTCCCTATCAGACGGTTATAGCACATGCCAAACAGCTACACCAGCAATGAACCCACACTTGCTTGGCTACCCTCTTGATTTGGCCAGCTCAGACTTGTGAGGCCTCATATTAGCTTCAGCTGAACTTTAGCATTCAGAATTTAGTGCCTCTTTACAGTTTGGTTGCTCTACAAAGGCCATAATTCTTTGAGCATGGCATTTGCCATGAGTACATTTTAACTGTAACCACTGCATTGCATGAGCTTGTAAATTCTCCAGTCCTCCAAACTTCTGTAAACAACAAAACAGGTCATTTGTCACAGCTTTCCAAAATAACCTTTGGGTGTTTTCTAATGCCCCTGACATCAGGACATCTTTTCTCTGTGTCTTTGAAAAACTTTCCAGATTCTTCATATGAGCTATATTGTACTTTTCAAACACTGTCTGACTCTCGTTTGACAATTTAAAGAGCAGAATTTAAATTTATGCAGCAGGATCTAAGATAATGGTTTTTCATCCCCTGCATTATTCTTCCTTGTTAAAACCAAGTGTTACGACCCCCTGAATATTTTAAACCATTTAAATCAATTTAAGCCATAATTATACAACCAAGAAAAACGAAAGTTTGATGGGCTGGTCCAAGGAAACAAAAGAAGCGAAGCTACCCAACCAAGACACAGAGTCGTAGGATCTGGTGTCTTCCCTCTAACACAATCTAGAGGAGCCCAAACCTGATGAATAGAAAATAAACCGCCTACTAGACCCATCTGTGAACCCAATAACAAAATGGAATCAAATAACCCAAATGTCAGAACACAGCTTCTGAGGCGGTGGCTGGCAGCGGAATGAGAGAGCGTTTGAGACTGTGCCCCATGCTTTTAAAGGTTGGCCCCTGGTAAAACTTAATGCAAATGCTGATGGTCGAAAAAGAGTCAAAGGGTCAAATTCGTACTTAAATGCTGTGGTAAATCAGAAACAACAAGCTTTTGCCACTGGCCTGTAATATTATGATCCTCGGCAACACTGTGCAATGATATATTGGCTTTCTGTCTTGTAGCTTGCTAGCTCAGTGATGGAATGACCCCTTGTCGTTGTGTTGTTAATCAAGTTCAAATAACAAAAATAAATGATGTTTAGTTGGTCTGGATGGGCTGTGTTTGGGCTAAAGCTTAGGGCAAAGACTGCAGTCCTGATGGCTTTTCTTTGTATAGGGTGTTTTGATATTTTTGCAGAATTTATACAGCGTCTGATCAGCTTTATAATCACAAATGACTTGGAAATTACCACAACGTAGGGCACTGAACAGAATCCCACTGTTGTGCCCGTCCATACCACCATAGCCTGTGGTGGTTCTGTGTGCATGTTTCTCCAATACAATAGAAAACACTATAGGCATCTAAGTTATTTCCATTTGAATCTGGAGGTCTGGAATGGACGGCATCAAGCATTTATAGTGTACACTGCATATGACTGCACTTTGTCACTAACACTTCAATATAACCACCACTTCACTTTCTCCTGCAGTGTTTACATTGTGATAGGAACGTGGGTTGTGGATTATATGTCAAGTTGTGCTCTTATTTGTGCTTTTCTGTGCTTTTGAAAATTGCCAACAGCAGAGGAGAGGGCAGCTGTTTTCATCTCAGCTGTGCAGGTGCTCAGATAACTGCATGGATTCAAGTAAAGTGAAACACTTCTCAATGTGCAGTTACTGTCTGTGGATTGTAGATGCTAGTGCAGTAAGGGGCTTTACTTTGGTCACGTGTATAACTGACCATACCTGGAGGAGGATGGGATTTCTATTCATTCTCATTCCAATAATGGACACACTCATACATGAACGATGTGATGATAAGTTGGTTTGCAACTTGACCAAATTTGACCCAGAGATAAATCCCAGTCTTGCATCTTTCATGAAAAAGTTTTCAAATCTCAACAACTCAGTTAACTGGTTTAATGAAATGGTGCACCTCTTCTATTGATACTATGGGTAAAATTAAAATAATACTCGCCCCAGTTCTCAATCGGCCCCCTGAGATAAATCATTCCATCTGATCACATAGAAGGGACAATAGAGCAGAGATTAAATAAATAAAACCTCCATGTTCATACCTTCACACGAAGGAGCCATTAACCACGCTTAATTAACTCATCAAAGATGCAAGAGCAGCATATTTATCTGGTCTAATCATTAATAACAAGCATAACTGAGCTTTTGTTTGACACCATTAACCTATTTCTGGAAGCTACTCATTCTGGATTGCCAGCCTGATGACTGTGACAATTTCCTAAATTAATTTATTGACAAGATCGGCTCAGATCACATTTCAGACCTGGACTCTGTGTTTTTGTTACCAGTCCTGTTGTGTTCAACCCCTTTTCCGTGTATGAACCCAGGCAGGATATCTCATATGCGTCATCCTGTCCTGCTGATGTTATTGCTACTAAATTTCCTAAAGAGGTTCTGCCGGTCGTTTTCCCCTGTCTTCTCTCTACTATCAATTACTCGCTCTCATCTGGCGGCATGTATACCTGCCTGTTTCAAAACAGCCAATATCTTCAAAAAAAACCTGCCTAGATATCACTGGCAGGCCCATTTCAAAACCCCCTTTCATTTCTAAGGTTATCTAAAAAGTTGACACTCATCAGTTTTTCTATCTGATGGAGGGAAACATCTTTAATATATATCTATCTGGATTCTGTCAAAAACACTGCAACTGCAATGACACTATTCAAAGTAACTAACAACACTTTTATTTGATAGATAAAGTTGAGTATTCACTCTTAACTTTCTCTAATATCTCTGACAACTAATCATACCATTTAAATTGACAGACTATGGGACTTGGTTGGTTTCACAGTTTCACAGTCTTGCAGTTAAAGGTCAGATGTGTTTTTTTCACATGTTCAGTCAACATTTACAGTGTCATGTGCTGAACATTGCTGAGATATGGACTGAAACAAACAGAAGACAAATTAAAAGGAGCTGTGTGTGTGGCTGCGATACAGCTGAGCCATTTCACATGAAATCAGCGCATTCACTCCATCCACGAAATGACTCAAATGTTTCAGGCCTGTCATATGGTTGAGTTTCAAGTACACACACAAACAGATATTCAAGAATGACTAACTACTAATAGAGATGACTGTGAAGGTCTGATGCAAAAAATACCCTCTAGTTACATACTGCACTACATATGATGTGTTTCTACAAACAGAATGAGATTTATATATATATATATATATATATATATATATATATGTGTGTGTGTGTGTGTGTGTATATATATATATATAATTAAACTAAACTAGTGCTAAAATAAATATAAAGCTTAATACTTCTCCTTTGTCCTCCAGTCAGTTGGCAAAGTAACGAGCCCTTTATTTGTTGAAGTAAAAACACTACTTATTTACTATATTTTGTGCTATATGATATGTTCACCTTCACCACACTTCCAGCTCTGACGAACAGTCATGTTAACCACTGTGACAGCAGCGCAACAGCTATGTAGTGACACTGACCCTCACTGACAAGGAGCGCCTCTTGTACCTCGAACAGCTACAACACAGGTACCTACACAGTGACCTTCTTAAAGGGGCAAAAATATGCTTTTTGCCACTCACCAAGCTTTCAGCTTGACAGTTGAATTATGCTATGCTAACATCACGTTCATTCACGCTACTAGCACAACAAAACGACTGACAACATGAATTTCAAGATCCAACACAGCTCATTTAAACTCACTGAAGATAATTTACACATCTTTCACTAAAGTAACATATGACCAAACTCACAGCCGTTGCTTTCGTAGGTTTGGAAAAAGTGTATATTTACCGCCAACTGCATGAATTCCCCTTCTGACGATACACTTTGAAACAAAAGTCTCTCAATTCAGTGTATGATGATAAAATACAGCATCTCTACCCAAGGATATAATGCATGTCTATATTATATTGCTGAACAGACCACATCAAGAAATACATGCAGAATCTGTCTGGCAGGACATATATATTATTATGTTATTATTATATTATAAAGAGTTTGGTCTGGATCTGCTCTATATGTAAAGTGCTCTGAGGTAACTTTGTTATGATTTGGCACTAGATAAATAAAATATGATTTCATTATATGGTCAATGACCCAACATCTAACCCACCACTATGTAGCCAGATCACATCGCAAATCACAGATAATGATCCCCCACCTCTCTGGGGCATGTGCTCTTGTGGGCACCTGGGGTTTTATCATTGTGCATCAGTAAGTCAGAAAGAAAAGAAGGAGAAAGTCAAAGGAAATGTCTTCCGGCTGCCCGGCTGCTGTTGTGTCCTCATATGGTCCAAAGACAGGCAGGCTGAGTAAGTGGAAACTCAAATGTTTATTCCTTCCTCTTCATGATAAAGTATAATAACTTCATATTCTATTTAAAGGGACTTTGTCTAGATTCACTCTTGCCTTCAGAGAAAAGCTGACTGTGCACACATTAATTTCAAGTCTATGGTGTGTATCTGTGTGGTGGAGTTTTGTCAAACACACATTCACCATGAGTTCAGTCTTTATGCTGACTTCAAACTGACACCAGAAATTCTTGAGCCTTGACCATTAAATACAGTTGAAGATCCACATTGATACACTTCAGCTGAAAACGTTTTTACAACTCCGCTTAACAAAACAGAATTACAAGGGAGTGAAATTTAGATATTGAAGCCAGGGAGTTAAGGCTTGGTTAAATGTCTTCCAAATGTACAATAACCCCAAGCGTACTTCCACAGTTGTGGCAAAATGGCTTAAGGACTACAAAGTCAAGGTACAGGAGTGGCCCTGACTTCAAACCCATTGCAAATTTGTATGCAGAACTGAAAAGATGTTTTCACACAAGGCAGCACAAATGTGGCTCAGTGACTGCAGCTCTATCTGGAGGAATCGACCAAGATTCCAGCAACTTAGTTTCAGAATTTAAGTAAAACCTAACATAGATCATAGGGCCATTTGGAGTTTGTATCATTTCTATCATATTGCACATATGTTAAAAGTTAAAAAGTTAAAATTTGTTTTCTTATATTGAAAAATAGATACCCCACTTAACTAAGAGAAAGGCTGATTAGTGTGTCATGGCTTGTTTGGTTCATTGTGTGTAATTATTCTGATGATTATGACTGAATAAAATGATCTGAATTCATATGATGATACCGGAAGATCGGTTGCCAAGTTCAGCAGAGCAAAAAGGGTCCCAGTAATATTATGGCAATCGCAACACATAAAAGAGTCCAAGTTTCCCTTTGCGATAAATAAAATATACTGTTCCCCTTTTGTGCCTATGCACATCTTCCTTTATGTTGACATCAGTTGCTGCTTTATATGTTTCACCTCAGAGAAGGAGAATAATTCAGAGGAAAACTTTCTCTCTTACATTTTTCTGCTAGGATGTCAAGTCAACCCATTCATGCATTGTATTGTCAGTCTACAATAGTAGCAGATTTAGATAGTCTCCAGCTCTAACACCTGAATAGGAGTCATTCAAACCCTGACCTCAGCTCAGCTATAGCAGCCTTGGGAAACATCGCTGGAGCTGTAGTTGTACAGTGGTTAAGGGGTCGATGTGGAGCCTGTGGCAACTATGGGGATAATTGTGACAAGTGTTCTTGGGAGTAAAGGTGGCAACAAGTGTATACCATACATCTACTATACCATCTGGCAAGTGTATCTATACTGCTTTTTTGTTAGGGTTGCAGGGGGGCTGGAGCCAATCCCAGATGACTTAGAGCGAGGGCGGGGTACACCTTGGACAGGTCACCTATTGCAGGGCCGACATTTATAGACATACAGAGACCAACATGCAAAAGACCTTCTTGCTGTGAGGTGACAATAAGTCACCTGACTGTCGCAGGGCCAACACATAGAGACATCCAGTGACAAACAACCATTCGCACTCACACCCTGCGGGTAATTTAGAGTCACCAGAGAAGCTGGAAAGAGCCCACGAGGCACAGGGACTCCACCTGGGACGACTAAGTGCTAACCACTGCACCACCATGCCACCCATATATATATATATATATATATATATATCATGATGGAGTGAGGCAGTCAAGCTGCAGCAGGGGTGAACAGGATGTAGCTGGGCTCTGTATTGTCGAATCACCACTGGCAACTCTATTTTATTCTAAACTCAATTTTCAAATTTTAAGGGGTTTGAGTTAAAACACTGATGTGTTTCATAGGCAGCAGAATGTAGAGTTAATCTCTTTGAGTACAACACCTCAACACTCCATATCATTGTTTTACAGCTTTCTGCCACTGCTGCCCAGCAGCAACAGCAACACAAGCTTGGTGATTGATTCCACACATGCTTCATCCAAACAGCCTCAGATATTCCCTACAGCAAAACACAGTCAGCAGGCAGTACCTCCAATACCATGAAAGGACAGATCATCAGACAATATCTTACTGAGGGCAGCTAGCTCCAGCTGACAGCTCTCCCCTCAGGAGGCTGCACTCTGAGCCCGGCTGACTCAACTCAATCACTATTACTTCTGTCTGTCTGTAACAGAGGTCTCGGTTGTCTCCTTTAATGTGTTGTCAGTAACAAAATCCTGATGGACAGTTGGATTTTCTAGCCCTGGTAACTTTGACATTACTGAAGATAATCTACAGATAGAGTTTAGAAGATTATAGTATTTAATTTCCTTTTATACTCTTACCCCCAACCAGGAAACATCTGTTCTGTTTTGTCAAAGTATGTTTTGTAAAAATTCCCCTGTGATCACTGTTACATAATACAGAGCTGATATAAACTGGTCATGTATACAAGCCAGTGGTGGGCAGAGGACAGCAATTAGCCAGGGGGAGTAGTAGCTTGACACAGCTGGAGGCTGATTTACTGGAGGCAGTGTGTGTCACAGCAGACCGCAGTCTCAGTGCATTCTGAACCAGAGAATCAACTGGTACATTTGTACCATTGTATTAATGTGCACAAGTACTTGTGAAATCTAGCTTTTTGTTTCATTTTTTGTATTTTTATTTTTTTTTTATCCATGGCGCCTTATTGTTATATTCTGGGTTTTATTTGCAGACTATGCTGACCCACGAACCATTGTTGTTCATCTTGATTATGATATGTCCATATATACTGTACATGTCTGGCCTGGATGTATAATCGTACTGGCCCTTTAAATTTCAGATTAATCTTTTGGTGGTGAGACAAAATTATTTTCTAAATGAATTGCATATATACACATCTAGCACACACAGAGCAACATTAATATTAATTTTGAGTGTTTGTTTTAATGTTTGTGTCCATCTGATAAATGTGGAAGTTGAATATATTAGCTCCAGTTAGGTTAACAAATCCTAAATATCTGGCTCCTGGAAACAAGGCTGACTTGGCTGACATCAGTTGGACTGTCATAATTTTGGTGAAAATGTCTGTATTTATTTAGTACTTATCCAGTTATCATGACAGACTAATTTGCCCAAACTTGGGAGAGCTTTCTCAGCATTCATGGTAAAAGATTTCTGACTTATCCTGGACCTGACCCAAAGCACCTTTAAACTTGCCTAATGTATCTTTAATCCTTCTTTCCTGTCCTCACCTGAGTAAAGACACTCAGCAGCTTGACTCAGCTTTATGTCTAGAGTGTATCTAGACAATGATATGCTGTTTCATTTCAATGTCATTGCCCACTCAGTAGTCCATCTGTTACCTCTGTGTGGTGACTTTAGCTGTCTTGTTGCTAGTTGCTAGTTGAATCACAAAATGACCACTCAGTGAGCGAGTGCACCTTTAAAGAATTTTTGAATCCTGTCCTCACTCAAGCAAAGAGTAGACACTTGGCAGCTTGAACTGTCCATCTGTATTGTAATTGCTGAGGTCATGCTACAGTGGCCAAACCAACTGGCTTGTTAGGCAACTTGATGTAAGAGCCAGTCCTGCTCAGTTGTCCAACCAGCATGTATAATAGTTTCCAATAACCCCACCAATAGACGCTTGCCGGGTGAAAAATCTCAACATGTAGGCAGCCTGATAGGTTGGCTCTAAATCTTGTACAGATATTCACTGTTTCCACAAATGGGAATGATATATTTGTGGTTTTTAGTGAAATGTCTCATCAACTATTTGATGGTTTGCTAATTAATATTTGACAGCAATCCATATCGCTCTCTGGATGGATGATAACAATTTTGTCAGTCCCTTGACTTTTCATCTGGAGCTAACTCCAGTGCTTTTGTTTAGGATCAATTACCTGCAAAATTAAAAATATATCCACTGGTCTCAGTTGTATTTGGAAATAAAGGCAGGCAAATAAAATGAAATACAGTCAAAAGAAATATAGGACAATCAATAAAATCTATAAGAATCAAGCAATCAGCACAGTCAATAACAACAAAACCAATTCCAGTTTCAGAAACAGAAACATAATCAATAAAAATCAATAAAAGCTGCTCGAATGAGGGTAATCCATAGACTCTATATAAAGGTCGACGTATGTTCCAGGGCTGTAAAGTGAAGCCAATGCTGAAGAGTCTTAAACCTGCATTCTATCTAATGACCATCAGGGGGCGACTCCACTGGTTGTTAAAAGAAGTCAGACTGTATTGAAGTCTATGTGAAAATAACCTTAATTCTCTAATAGTTCATTTGTGTGTTTTCCTCTTGAGTTTATGGTCTCAGTCTCTAGTTTCAAGTCTTTGATACAACATGATTGGTCCCAAACAACATTATGGTCCCATTTAGGAAAATAGACCATAAAGCAGGGGATGCATTGGGACGGGGCTGCCATGTGATTGACAGACTGTACCACTCAACCAGGATAGAGTACAGAGCAGGTCAGATCCACCCCTCACTCCTCCTCAGCTTCACCTTCTCCTCCATTTATGGTTTCTTCTGGTTCCAAAAAGCCAAGACGGCGATGGCCAAATTACAAACTGGACTCTTCAAAACGGCAGCTTAAAAATCAGTCATGGACCGTTGCTAGCCATCTGTCTGAGGATCTCAGGCTTTGATCTGTTGCAAATGGGAGTGAGGGGTGAGATAGATAACATTGACCAAAGCACTGGCTTTAAAAGTTATTGGTGAGATCTTATAATCAATTCTAAAACATACGAGGAGTAAATGCAAGGAGGCTAGACACAGAGATGATGTGGTCACTTTTCTCAGATCTTGTAGAGTCTGGCAGCAGAATCCTGTTCTGTCCAGAGCCTTTTTTAAGTTGAGGCAGGTGAAGAGGCCGTTGCAATGGTCAAGGTGTCTTTGAAAGATAAAATCAATTGTACATTTCTTAGATGATAAAAACAAGTCTGCACAAGTTTTGTTTTGTGCTGCTCAAAACTTGTGTTGTTATTAAACCAAAAATTCTTAGTCAAAAAGAACATGAGTGGTTTTGCTGTTTGCTGTAAACTGATTACAACAATCTCTCTTTTGTTTGTGTTAATCCATAGAGAATTTTGCGTCACCCTTAACACCACAATGGTTGGTGTGTAGTAAACTCACCCTTCAAGGATCAGAGGCTCTAATGGGCTGGTATATCTTTATGTCAAGGGAAAAGGAAATACTATATCCATGTCCAAGGGGAAAGCATGTAGGAAGAAAAAAACAGTGGTCCCAAAACTGACCCCTGTGGGACACCAGCCCAATCCAGGACAAGCAGTTTTGATTTAATCTAGGAAACAAACAAAAGCTGACAACAGACAGAGCCCAATAAATTTGATGACTCAGAGAAAAAAAAAAGGAGAACTTTGTGGGTATTATATCAACTGCACAGGATACTCTTATTTGAGGCTTTATTTCTAAAAGCTCAGACATGGAAATGGGATGGACGTGATTTCAGTTGCTCTAAAGTGAGTAAACATTATAGTGTGTGCCATAAGGTGTAATAGAAGCCCTAATGGACTCTACCGTGTCAGTGAAGTAGGCTAACAACTTTCCACACTCAGCCTCATTTCACTAATGGCACAGGGAGGGGTCGTATTTACCAGATGGTGGTGTGGCAAAATATCAAGGCCTTGTTTGTGAATTTCATTCACCCTCCTCTTTTCTCACCTGACTGAGATCTGTGGGATTATAAATTCAGACTTTTCTCCCAAACCGTGGATCCATAGGGTTCTCCTGATCCTAGACAGTTTAATCAATATTTGTGAGCACAAGCAAGTCTCATATAAGGGGGCAGCTCCTTGTGGATCAAAGGGAGCCTTGAGTGTGTGTGTGTTTAGTTCTGTTCTCCGTTGTAGAGAATTATCCACATGCACATTGATCAAGCTCTAAAAATCGAACAGGATTGACGCGGTGCTTTATGTATAATACAGTATGTGATCTACACTTTCTACAATTCTACAATACAATTGTTTGTCAGTGCATTGCGGGCAGGCAAATTTGTGTGTGCTTCACTGAGTGTGCTAAATTCTCCAGCTAATACCTGGGTAGAAACAGAAGAATTTGTGAGAAAACTCCACAAATTACAAGAATGAACCTTTGTCTCACGCTGAGCTCTCACAATAAAATTGATTACAGAGAAAGATTTTAGAACATTAAATGAAAATACCTAGGAGAATACATTAGATGTCATACCTGCATGTGATTTTGTTCATTGTCCATTTGAAGCATAGGACATTAAAAAGTCTCAGCACAATTAGGCCTGTTACTAGAGTATTTCACTTCTTCCTTTGGGCTTTTAATGGCTCATCAGAGACCGTTCCTACAGGGCTATTTGCACACATACAAATGAGTATAAATTCATTTGTACTTAAACAGCTGCAAAAAGGAAGACTGAAATTGAAACTATAAACTACGGTCAAACTAGATTTAATGTCTCATGGTTGTATATACCTCCATCAGCTAGCTCAACTGTAGGAAATACAGTCGCAATCTCCCCTTCCTGAGTTACAGGACCGAATAAAAGCCAGTGTTTTTGCAGAACATTATGACATCACAGCGAAGTTGACCTTAGACTGTTTGAATAGAAAATGTCATCACTTCATCATCATTAGATAGTTTTTAGATGTGGAGGGAAGGGAGCAGTGGGTGTTGGGGTTGAGTGTGTGGAACCCCTCACTTTCCAAACCCTTCTGTTGCCCCTTCCCTTGATTGTTTAGGGTGGATTTTCTTACTTAAGCCTCTTTGAACATCATGGGCTGCAGAACGTGTCTCGATTTGGTAGGACCCATCAACATTCCATATCCCCAGTCCTTCTGGCCTGATTGGTACTGGTCTGCCAACCATCCATGATTTAAGATGGCACTTATCTGTGAAGGGTCGAGGGCAGGCCAGAGCCAATCCCAGCTGAGATTGGGCGAGGGCATGGTACACCCTGGACACATCACCAGTCTATCTCAGGACTGACATGTAGAGGCAATCACATTCACAGCAAAGGGCAATTTAGAGTCACAACCTAATGTGCAAGTCTTTGGACTGCGGGAGGGAGCCAGAGGGAACCTGCACATAGAGCATTCTGGGTTCAAATTCTCAATCCATAACCTTCTTGCCGTGAGGCAACAGTGCTAACCAAACACGAAAACTAAAGACAACAGCAGTGCCTTGATCTCACCTATATATTCTTGTAAAACGATCACTCAGAGACAAAGTTACTTCCTTGTCTCTCACACAGAACACAGCTTCCATCTGGGTAACAAACCGCTGCTCCGCCTTTCTGCCACTTATACGCAAACAATTATTTTTACAACCAGTGGAGTCACTCCCTGATGGTCATTAGATAGAATGCAAGTGTCTATGGATTAGACATAGAGAGGTGCTTCCTCTCACTCACAGAGCAAAACTGGAAACTCACTAACCTTAACCCAACCCCACCCATGGTATGCATCAAAGGTTTGTTCAAATAGTTGCTAGATTTATCATTTTTTTAAAGGCAACTGCCAATGGGTAAAAATCCAACAAGGCACTGATTCGCTGACTCACCTATTTTTTGTTAATAATACCATTTGACATAGTTTATTATATCAATAACTGGACGTGAATACACAAACTGCAACTTGACTGTTTGGTGGAGGGGTACAACTGCCAGTCTCTTATTTAATCAGGTAGTTTCAATGAGATTGAGGCGCAGATCACCTGAAAACCTAATTAGGGACATTAGAGGTTAATAGATCATGCACTGTGCTTATTATGATTTAAATGCATGATCCTGAATGGGAGATGCCTGCTGAATGACAATGAATACACTGTGCATAGTAACAGTGAAATCACACTTTGTCTTCTCTGCTCTTTCTTTATATAACACCAGCAGGAAATGTATTATGTTATTCTGTGTGTGGTATTGCGAGTTAAAAGTAAACCCACTGCAGAAAACACTAACAGACACAGCACAGTGTATAATACTACACCTGTATCTCTCCCCTTCTTCTTTATTTGACCTTTTATTTCCTTGACAGAGGTATTTTCTTCTTCCTGTCACTCTTTATTGGGGAAATGCTGATATATGAATATGTGCTGTAGGTATTTGGGTAAACAAGCTTTGAATGCCTTCTGAGAGGCAATGAGTTTTGAAGCAGGCTTCAAAAGATGAAGTTTGGTATTCTTTTAAGACAGCCGCTGGTTTGAGACTACAGCTTTTTTTATTTTTGAGGATGTCCATGGATTTTTTTTTGTTTTATGCCAGTGTTTTTTTGCTCCTGCAGAATACTGACAGCAGTCTGTGCCAGCATTTGTTTTCATTGCCAGTGTAAATCTACACAGAACCAAAGAAATTCTTTCAGAAACACATAAAAGCCATTTCATTTATTTCCATAAGCTGCAACAAGAGAAGGAATGACTCATTTAATAGTATTCTTGGAAGTTGTTTTTGACAGTTGAAATTGTTTAAAAGGATAAAAAATAATAAATAAATAAACAAAACAAAAACCCTGAACCCCCAAATCAAGGAAACATTTCATTTTCACATTGTTGGGTTTCTTTTAGTGTGCTTGCGTGGCATCTGCCAAAAGAGCAGCTGCAGAACATTAACTGTAAATTAATCATGGATTTCACCACAGCCACACACACACACACACACACACACACCACTGTTTGTATGGCCCTCAGAGGTTACATTGTATTTTGGAATGAGCTTGTCTCTGTCTAGCTACCTGAGAAAAAGTTTGGGTTTTCATTTTTTAGAATATTTTGTTATAACCACATCAATGTTCTTTAGGATCCAATAGCAGATCACGAAGTGGGAGTCTTGCAAGTGGAATAGACTTAACTGTGAAGAGCCCACTCTCACTCTGTTTGCATGGAGGATTCATCCCATTGAGTGTATGTTCTGCTGTAGCCCAAAAAAACAAGAGGAAGCAAACACGAATTGAAGAAGCCTGAGAATTAAAGTATCAGCAGAGCTTGTTACATCCTCCACAAATATTTAACAGCCTTACAGGAGACTGAGACGTATAAAGAACACCTCAACAGGGATACGAGGGAAGATAGCCAACGTTTACTTAACCTAAAGAAAAAAGGAGGGTGGAGATCCCGGCCAAAAAGAACGAAAGGTGGGGAGGCCGCTCAGCCAGGCGTGCCATGGGCAACTTCCTCCTAAACTGTCTAAGAAAATCTTACACCAAAACCAACAAATGGACGACCAGAGATTTCCAACCTAAAAACGAAAATAAATAACTAATGAGCTGCACAATAATAAAAGAAGCATATGGAGAGGGGATCCCAGTCCAAGTGATTCCTCCTCCACTCTCCCTCTGCTCCTTGGGTTCTCCTTTTAAAACCCAGATGGGATGTGGATCAGTCTTCAACCCTGGTTGTGGAAACGGTTAAGGAGAGACTGGCAGAGGGAGAGAGCAAGTCAAAGAGCAAGGGAGACAACAAAAACAACCCCCACGAACAGTGTGTAATTACACACATACAGGGTTGATGAGATGATGGGACTCAGGTGTCCTGGCGCCAGCAGTTAGGAGAAGGAGATGAAGGGAATGCCACGCTAGACTGAGAGAGAGAGAGAGACAGGCAGCACAGCAAACATAGGGGAAGAGGAAAAAACAGCGGAGAGAAAAAATTATTGTAGTTTAAGTAGCATTCGATTATGTATTAAGCTAGTTTTTCCAAGCACTGCACATAGGGTTAATACCTCGGCAGTGTTTTATTTCTAAATGAATCGGGTCATTTTTGGGGACTGAATTTAGTTGAAATTCAAAAGTGTGAACTATGAACGTGAGGTAGTTTATTTTAAACTGTGTGGACTAAATGTTGATGGAGCCATATGAAAAGGATGAACTTTCTCAACCAGAATATAATTATATTGGATGTTTAGCCTCGAGCAGTCATTTGTTGATGATGCTCTGACTCTTCATCCAGTGCCATCATCAGGTCAACATTTTCATTCATCCTGTAGATGCAAAGCTGATGACTTTCCCATGAGCCTCAGCTGATGATTTGCATCATCATTTTAAGGTAAGAGGTCATTTAAATAGATAAAAGACAATGAAATGGATCAAACTGTCTGCTAAATGAATGGTGTAATATGATGAATACGGCTAATTTTGAGAAGTTTGGCAGTAGCTCAGGGTCAGTACAGAGTGTGTCATTAATCTGATATGGCAAAATTCAACTGTGATGTGACATTGAAGCCCTGATGTTCCTCTAATATTCAGTCACTACAGACTTGTTATGGCACTTTCCCTCAATAGAATAAAATACCTTTCACCTATAGTGTGTTCTTTAACACCCATGTCCTTTCAGTGTTTATTGAAATGTGTTTAATTAAAGTCAAGTTGATAGCCTTAAACGGCAGAGAAAAGAAAAAACAAATCAGAAATAATGTCCATTTCAGAGATATAAATGTTTCAGGGCTCATAATGAGTAATGAATAAGCAGCTTGAAGCTATTCTGAGGCAACGGAAGTAACTTAAACCTTGAAAGTCGATCCCTACAGGCGTTCCCACCTCTATCGATTACTTGCAGACCCTCTGTCTAGATATAGGCAGCGTTGGAACAATATGTAGGAAGGAGCACTGTGTAAAGGTAAAAAGGAAGATGGACCAGTTGGTCAGAGCTTCACCCCATGGAAAAAATAATGACTCAAGAAATTATTTGACTTTTTCTCCTCTATGAAGTACTACCTAGTGCAGCGCAGTATTGTGCAAAGGATCCTACTTATTGTACTGTGACACCATCTTTTCCAAGGTAGTGTCCAAGTGAGGACATTGTTTTGCAAGTTCCTCTCCAAATATATTTTAAACAATGAAAAAAATATTAGTTTAACATGGTTTTACTACGTAAAAAAGAAATGAATGGGCTGGAAGCGAATCTACACTACCTCTGACTCCACAAGTTATAAGTCAGATTGTATTGAAGTCTATGTGAAAATGGTCTCAGTCTCTAGTTTCATTTTTTTAAATGATGGTCCCATTTCCCACAGGAAAATAGACCACGAAGCAGGGTATGCATTAGGGCGTGGCTTTGCCATAATTGGCAGACCATGGCAACCTGCCAAAGAAAGCACAGAGCAGGTCAGATCTACCCCTCACTGCTCTTCAGCTCCACCTTCTCCTCCAAATATGTTTTTTTATGATTTGGGGAAAAAAAGTCAAGATAGCATTGGCAAAATGAAAAACTTGAGGCTTCAAAATGGCACCTCACAAAGCAATGGGTGAAACAACCAAGTTGCCCCTTGGTCAGACCTTGTGCCCCATCAACCACCACTGCTTGTGCTCGTTTGAAAGGTGAAAGTCTCTGTCAAACCCAGACTTACGCGTCCGTTGAGCGCCACATGCAGCTACTAGCTGATATATTAGAACAATTAGTTTAGCTAGTATCTTTTTGTTGTTTTTCTTTTGTTTATGTTGTTTGTTAGCTTGTAACTGGCAGTGGCTGACACAGTATTAGTGGCTGTAAATTCTTGCTCTCTGTAGTGACTGAAGATTTCTGGTATGATATGTGAGGTATGCCATGTCAGCGTACAGGTTTACAAATGTAAAAATAAATTTATTTCCTCTTTGACATGAACCACATTCTGAATCAGATTTAGTTCATATTTTGGAGCAGAGGATTATACAGCGAGCAGTGTCAACAGTAATTTTTAGGAGTCAGGAAATTGAGAGAAAGCAAAAGAACTTGAGAAAGAACTCTTTGACTCGTTCTCTCTGCCAGACTGCAAAGGACCAAAATGAAAATCATGTTTTAATATGTTGATGTGTTGATGTCTCTGTCTCTCCCCTTCTGTCTATCTCTTGCCTACTGAGTAATGCAAGCAGGCTTGTGTTGTATGGATTAGTGTACTGCTGAATAGTTGTAATCCTAACTAACAGTCACATCTTGCTTACAGAAGTCTAAATAAAAGAAATCATTTCCATTGTTATAATGATCGTTTGGTTGCAATTTCCATTTATTGAGGTCTTAAAACGCATTGATTTTTTAAAAAAATAAATGGTGCAGGAACTGTGTAGATGGGTTGACAAGCAGCACTGTGACAAGCAGGAGTACGATGGGTGACTTTGAAGTCTACAAAAAAAAGCAGTGAACCGTGACAGGCACACCGAGAGAGGGGTCAGAGGGTGAGACGGGCCCAAAAAGGTCTTAACAAGAGTCATTTTCCCACATCAAAGCTCAGAGTTGTCATTCTATCAAAATGACATTTCCTTCTTATTTGTCTTCCAGCCTTCTTTATGCTCTTTTTCCGCTGAGCCTCTCACTGTCTCACCTCTAACCTTTAGTCGTAAACTCCAATGAAAAATCAACTAAAGAACTTGAAATGCTTGATTTCACATTTGAATGGGTTTTGCACGGATTTGTTGGGCTATGAATGTATGGATGGATGAAGTATTACTGATGCTGATATTGGTCTTAAGTGTCAAGCATCCCTTCTAGTAAACACACATTTGTACTTTTAAACACCAATCTTTGCATCACGAGTGGCAATTGGACACAATTTGAAAAATTTCTCTCAACATACACATCAATTTACCCAACTGGTACATCTTCAAATACAGAATCAAGGATGTATGAAAATGTGGCAACAATAAAACACTAAACCATTCAACCAGACTGTTTTAAAGGTTTTATATTTTGCCCTTTTATACAATGAACAGGGTATTATAAGGCAAAGAGAGTGAATGGAGAATGTATCCAGGTGCCAGCTGCTATTGATCAATTTTATTCACGTACTTTAATGGTATATGAATTTCACTGTTTTTCTTGATAAGAACATAGCTCTGTCAGCCACACACTTACCTATATAGATATATCTAACCCCTTTCTCTCCCATCTCCTGTGTTGTATTTGTTCCCTTTATAGTTCATTCGTTCTCAGAAAGATTGTGTCTTCTGTTTTGTTTACCTGCTCATAATGGACTAGGAGCTGGTCCTGAACACATCCCGCAGTGACCTGTTTGTTAACCGAGTCAAAGTCTCCCAGTCTCCTCCTTCCATACCTGATAACACACTTATGTGGGTCACCCTAGATTCTGTTTTCTTTCAAGCTTTCCTTCCAAAGGAGAAGCTTCACTGCATCTCTGCGTACATTTCCAATTAGATGCACCCAGCACCAGCTCCTTTCCCTCCCTGAATAATGCTATCTGCATAATTTCACAAGGTTATCCCTTACCTTCACACCTGCTGTCCACAGCTGCCACTGTTTCTTCCTTAGACTTCTCAAGACTACATAATCCCGGATAATGAATGCAAAAGCTATGACTGTGAAATCCTGCTCTCTCCTCTTGGAGAGTCACATCACCTAGCCTAACATCCAGCTGTACCTTGACATAGCTCCCTCTATCGGACTTGGTGGTTACTACAGCTGAAGGTGGGTGGCCTTGGGTTGATCACTTGAACTGTCATCACTCTTGCCTTCCTCCACTTTTCATCACTTGTACCCCATCGTCAGTGCAGCTCATCTTTGGGCACCTTAATGATCCAAAAAGGTAATCCTTATTATTTTCTCATCAAAATGATCAATAAATGATATTCAATATCAATCAAATCAAACAGTTCATTCCTAAACTCAAAACTTACTTGCAATTCAACACAGCCCGTATCAGCTATCCATGTTCCAGGCGACACGATTTCTATGATCTCCTCCCTGTCCAGTTTGTCCTTACACAAAATTAAATCTTTTTCTTTCTTCTGAAGCACTTCTCTAGTCTTCTATATCCTACCATTGCACTCCATCGACATCATACATCCAAGTTCCCATCAGTGAACAACATCAACTCTCGAATCCATGTTTCTCAGAGTTCACAGTCAGGATTTTTACCTACAGCCCATCTTGGCACTGTCTTTCCAACATTTCCATCCACACCCCAGATAATCCATGTTACCACTTGAATAAATTTGAATAAATTCAAACCTACATAGTGCCTCTCCACAGGACTCACTCAGAAGATTAGGCATCTATTATGTCTCTAGTTACACCCTCTTCAGACTTTGTCCAAATCAGGTGTAACACCCAAACTTTACTTTGCTCACTCCTCATGCATTAGAGCTGCATCCAGTCAGGTTCCTGACCAGACCATCCAAATCCTCAGCTCCCAGTCATCACCACAGCGATATCCACAGCCACTTCAACGGCATCCAAAGAGCTCATTTCCAACTCGACACACGAATCTCACTCATCCCACCTTTCAACCTTCATCCATCCCTCCATCCCTGACACTTATTCAACCTGTCATGACCATGCCTGTCGTTCCATCAATAAATGGCATTGTCTGTTTTCTTGCAGTGGATCTGTCTGCAGCTGCCAAGAAAAAACCAAGCCAACCAAGCAACCAGCCAAGGTCACTCCCTTTAGCACTTGAGCTATAGTGCATGTTTATCCCTGTACATCAATGGGTTTTGTATCTTATTTTTTGGTTTTTCCTTTGGTTTCTTATTTTGGCGATTCCTTTCATGAGTAATTTCATTTATTCATTTTTGTCTCCGTATTTGTCGTATTTTAAATTCTTTAAAGTTGTCACACCTAAGGGGTGTGTGTGTTGTCCCCATGGGCCAACTCACTGCACTGTAACACGTGACGAGCTCCACAATACACATGCAAACACACAGGCACATGCAGCAAGGCCATGCTTGTCAGAAGGCAAGTGGCAGTACAAAGAGCCCTCTGAAACATCAAGTGGTGACTTCCACACTAGCTCTGGGGTAACATATCTGACCTTGGAAGAGCTCTTAGATGCTTTCCTTGCTTTCGGAAAATCACTCACACACTCTGCTCTTTTCTTCTCCCCTCTGCTGTCTCTTCACTCTTTGAACCACAAAGCACAGCCCTGATTGTAGAATATGCTTTCACACATCAGTGATTTCTCTGCAGTCTAAGCTCTGTCACTCTGTAACACCCCTTCTCTCTTTTTGTTACCTTTACATTTGTCTCTCTCTTACCAGTGTCCCTTTTTGAGTATCTCTAAACTGCTAGGAACATAGATTGGTTGTAAAGGTACGATATGTGAGCATGCAAAGCAATTCTTTTTAATTGCTAACATGTAAACGTATCATAGCATAACTTAAAATAAGTTGTTGATTGACTTTCTCTGTTGCTTTTTAACATCTTCTGATCTGATTTCTCTGTAAACGGCCTCCATCGAATTTTCCCTGAATGTGACGTTTATGCTTGCTCTTGAGCGCCGTGCCTCAGTACCTCTTCTCTGTTCCACTACAGCACCAACAGTGTGCAACGCTAGCTAATGTTAGAAATGGAGTCCGATAGCGTCAGTGGGAAGATGGACCATCATGGAAGAAATATATTAGAAATCCACAGCGTTCTTGCCGTCCCCGTTTTTGGGTGCCGCGTGTGAGTCCAGGGTCTCACGTCGCCACCACTAGACATTCAATGCGCTTGTTGTTAGATTGCTGCCTGGTCTGTTGTCTTCTGTCCCAATTTATCATATCTGATCATTCTGTTGGTAATTCTAAAATTGTGCCATACAGGGCTGAAACTTTCCCAGTCTGACCATTATGTCATTGTTTGGGATGGTGCCATTAATAACAAGGGTTTTCTGAACATAACATATAGAACCTTTAAAGAAAGAAATCTCAGAAAGGAACAGATGAAATGTACATCATGTGCATCAAATAAAAAGGAGTATCACATAGCAGCCCATCGTAATGTCACCCATTGGTTTGTGAGCTACCGTTTTCTAAACCTTGAGCTTGTTTTTTTTTTTTTTTTAAATGAACAAATCATGTTTGAAGGGAGTAAGCGGAGGAGGAATCAGTGGTGGATCAATCACTCAGTAGGCTTGACCTAATTCATCCCCTGCTTTATGGTCTATTTCCCTCTAAATGGGACCATCGTATAAAAAATGATCACATTGTATTGAAGACTTGAAACTAGAGATTGAGACCATAAACTCTTTAGGAAAACATTTACTGAGCTAATAAATCAAGGGAGAAGTAGGGACATTTTCACATAGACTTCAATAGAGTCTGATGTCTTTTTCCAACCAGTGGAGTCGCCCCCTGATGGTCATTAGATAGAATGAAGGTTTAAGGCTCTTTAACATTGGCTTCACTTTACAGACCCATAGTCTATGTCCACTTTTACAGACAGTCTATGCTCATAGAGAACCAGCAGCACAGATGGGGTTAAAATGTGCTTTAAAAATGCAGCTCATTTCATCAACTTTTCATAGCCACTTGACTGAATGAGATACTTTAGCTTTGAGTATATTTATAATAGTTTTGGTCCATCCAATTTTTTTTTTTTTTTTTTTTTTTTACCCGATGGAATTAAAAGTGTGAGCGCTCTCATTTTAAGGCAAAATTGATTCTTCATTAAAATGGTTTTGATACATTTCTCATTCTACGACGAAGTGAAAGGGAAATCTGAAATACACTTTACTCACAGGAAGTGGAGACAAGCTAAATCACAAAGCTTAAATGGAAATGATCCCATTTTTTACTATCTAAATGTTACACATGGATTTGCAATACTCAACATTTGTTTGCACATAATGTTAAATGATGTGTTTCGGGTAAATCTTGCTTCTCGTGGACCTGTCCTGTTTTGTACTTCAAAGATTCATGTGACTTTATTAAACCATATGATGATATGGTTCTAAATGTGGTTTCCACCTTTTTCTGTACCTCCACTGCCACACCACCTCACAAAGTGAGGAAATGGTTTGCATATAAAGACGGACCGGTGGCTCAGTTTGAACTTGCTGTGTCTGCATGTGGAGTCTTTTTTTTTTCCCATCAGCAGCAGGACTTTGGCCACAGGGCTGATTGCTGACCACAAGTGTCGGTGGTGGTCCAGTCAGCCATATGCCAGCCAATTCCCTGCTGGTAACCTTCAGCATGCAGCTGATATGCTGTTCACTGTGGTGTCTTTTTAGAAGGTCTCCGAGGTAAGTTTTGTTGCTGATGAATCCTTTCATGTCCAGAACTTGTGATTAATGTATATATTTTTTTATTTTTTCCATTTCACTTCTCCTGGTGGTAGCAACAGAAATGTCAGATAATATAGAATGTGTATGTTCATTGCAGTCATTGTTACACCGATGCTAGTTTCTCTCATGGTCCACATTTCGTTGTGGTAGCAACAGAAATGCCAGATAATGTAGACAGTCTGTGTGTGGCACAGTGTTTGCAGACGTAAGACTGGGACAGTTAAGAGAACAGGAATGATGAAACTAAAAAATAATACAATTTATGGTGCCTGTTTAATCTACAATAAAAGTACAAGCTGGATCAAAGAATGACAGTTTGATCTGTACAGCTCCTGTGTTGTCCTTCCACCTTGCAGAATGTCTGGGGATAATGAGCCTTACATGACAGATATCTGCAACAGATGCTTTGTTGAGCACAACAACAATTCAGTAAGTATAGATTTACAGGTCTGTGGCTTTGGATTACTTTACAGTCCTAAATCATAGGCCTGCAGTAAATCCTTTCTTTTTAGAGACTGTGAACCTTTATTTTGAGGGAGAGAGAGGAGGAAGGGGATATTTCAATGTATTGCATTACAAAAATACACTAACTTTACCAAAGCTTTAATAACCATCCATATTTATTTATCAGTCTCTTTATTAAGATACAAACAGAAAATACAGGCTTCTGGTCAATTATACCAGGTTCTTTCAGCACTTCCCAGAGTTCTTCTTTAAATTGAGGCTGTCTTTTATTTCTTCCTCTGTCCAGGTGATCCCACACTGCCTCTATAATTTTCAGGTCTGGACTCCAGGCCAGTCCATGACTGTCAGTGTTTTATCAACTGCTTTTCTCTTCAAATATGATTTCACTGCATTAGCAGTGATCTTGGGATTGTTATCATGCTGAAAAATAAAACCATTCCCAATCACACTCTTTCCAGAAGGAATGGCATGATGATTTAAAACTGTTTGTACTTTTCAGCATCATGATCCCATCAATTCAGACAATATCACCAACGCCACTGGCAGAAATGCAGCTGCAGACCAGAACAGACCCTCCACCAAGTTTCACTGAAGGCTGCAAGCATCATTCTTCCTTCTCTCTCCAACTCTTCCAACATATTGACGACGATTGGACCCAAAAATTTCAACTTTGGATTTGTCACTTCATAATACTCTTTTCCACTGATCTTCATTCCAGTCTTTGTGAGCTTTCTTACAGTCTCTCAAAGAAGAAACTCAGATTTTGAAAATCTTCTTGGCCTTTCGGTCCTTTTTTTGTCCTTGACCTCTCCTGATTCTTCAAATATACAGCTTCAGCTTCTTCTTTTTACAGTTTGAATACCACATCTTGAGTATTCAGTTTGTTTGCTGATTTCCCTTTGACAGTGGCCTTGATGATGCTAAATTATGATTTTTTTTTCTGTCAAACTCTGTACACTCATACAACATGTGTCTGTGATGTTGAAGCTTGTCTTGATCAAACCTGCTGTAATGGACCTTTTTCACAGCATCATTTTGACATGAAATAGTCAAATACAAATACAGGTGTTAGCAATGACATTAGTTATGGCTCCATTCCATTTAGTTTGAAGAGCCAGGTTCCTGCTGTTGCTCCAGTGTAAGAGGAGGTCACACTGAATTGAATGAATTCTGATTTGTTTCTACTACACATACTACTCCTGTATTTTCTGGTTGTATTCTAATAAATATGGTCATTATTACATTGATAAAACAAATCTAATCTCATCTAAGACTTTTGCACAGTGCTTTATTTCCCTTGATCATCTTTACGGTGTTTCTACACCTTGATTAGACTTGTAATGAATTCAATTGATTGGATATGATGGAGAAAAGCACATATCTGTCTACATAAGGTCTTATAGCTGACAATGCAATTGGAGCAAAGACCAAGCCATAAGGTGGAAGGAGCTGTCTGCAGAGCTCAGAGACAGGATTGCGTTGGGGTAAAGATCGGGCTGCAGGTGAAGGAGCTAGGACTTTTCCTGGGACTGACCACCAGCCCAAACTGAGCAATCAGGGAAGAAGGGACTTGGTAACAGAGGTGACCAAAAACCTTATGGTCCCTCTGGCGGAGCTCCAGAGATCCTGTACGGGACAATCATCACTGCAGCACTCAGCAGAATGGGCAGACAGAAGCCACTCAGACTGCGAGAAACAAGACACTCTGGTCTGATGAAACCGTGATTGAGCTGTTTGGCTTCAATTCTAAGTGTTGTGTTTTGAGGAAACCAGACATGTTTAGAAATGATTGTCCTTGCAACATGCAACATAACAAAATGTGGAAAATATCACAAGGTGAGACACTCTCATGGGGCCAAAATAGAAATTGTACTTTAAATGAATGCATGTTTTCAGTCGTGCACGTTTGCTCTCGATTTTGGGCTGTATCCCTCCCAGACATTGTTTCAGTACAGATCGCCATGGCACAAACTTTCCACTTTCCACAAACTCTTCTGTTGGATTTATTGCAGGCCTGTGGCTTTGGAGTTGGCCTGGTCACTTAGACAGAATATTCAAAACTTTTGCGGTATTTGACTGGCAAATGACTAAGTACTCCATCAACACCTCATCTAAATTTAAACAACACGGCCATTTACATATAAATCTTTTCTATGGACTGGTTGAGGAGGCAAAGACCCAGCCAAAAGTTAAGCCTGTTAACGTCACAGTGAGTCCCTCAGTTTCCCTCAGTCCTTCAAGCTTCTTTTTATTCCTTCCAAGCCATGTTTCTCCCCTCACCAGCCATTCACTCCACAATCCAACACCTGTTTCCACTCATCAGCCCTGGAGTCACTCCAGCTCTCTACACCTGCACCTCAAGGACCAATCAATCTGGGACTAAATAAGAAACCAGTCTATCCCCTTTTGTTCCTTGTTTCTGTGAGTCTCCTTTTGTATCTACCACATGTTTTTGTGGCAGTTGCTTGTCCTTGTGTTCCTGCCTGTGAACGTACTTCAGCTCGTCCACCTGCCTTTTGTCAATATTGTTACTGAATTCTCCTGCTCGGGTGTCTAATCCCTGTGTTCTTGCGATCATCTGTCTGAAATGATCAGATAGAGAGTTCTGTTATGGATCCACTTTCTAGACCCCACTTGACCCGTCTAAGGGCAAAAGTAGCCTGAGAATTGTTGTTATCTAACCTTGATGACCTTGTGATAATGGAGGATGGATTTGGGGATAAGTGATGCAGTTATATCCATAGACAGCGTGGTTAACCGGTGCACTGGGCAGGCCAGGTTATGGAAATATAAATCCTGATTATGAACAATCATTATCATATTATGAACAGTGGATGGGTTGCGGATGGGTAAAATAATATATAATGTATGAGAAAAATATTAATCAAATTCTGTAAAATGTGACAGATTAAGCTTTTTTTTTTTTTTTTTTTGGTCAACTTTAGACTACATGTAGACTGCTGAGCTTATAATGATTTGTGATTTATTTTAAGACGCAGCCAAACTTTACTATGACCTTTCTAAATTGTTTGTGTGCAGGAAGTCACACACACACACACACACACACACACACACACACACACACACACACACACACAGATTTTAACATCAGCCTGTAACCAGCCATTTTCATTCACTGTGTCCTGAGCGTGTGGCACAGTCTCCCAGTCACACTGTAGCCACGCCCTAATGCAGACCCTGCTTTATGGTTAATTTTCACGGGGGGGGGGGGGGGCAGATTGCCACGGTGCCATGCCACTAGCATAGCTACAAGCTAGCCAGTCACAGTTGTTGGGCCTCCATGTGGTATCTTTTTTTATATAGTATTATGAGTATAAATTCGTCTTTATGCATGATGAATAGTGACAGATGGTTTCGAATACAGCTCAAAAAGTGTTAATTTCACCTTCCCCCCCCCCCCCCCATATATGTGGACAACATTTCCAATGACTTCTTTGAAGGTATGTACGCCATAGCGTTACATCCTGTTGCCAGGCTTTGATTAAGATCATCCCATCCTCCAACCGTGCTCCATCAAACGTCCTCTGAGAGTACAAATTCTTACATCTCGACCTCCTGACAGTTCCTTGGAGACACCTCAAAGATTTCCACATCTTTTCCTCTGAGCTTCCAAATGAGCCACAGCCCTTCACAGAAGTCTCGTCCCCGGTCCTCTACTCCTTGTGCAATAGTCTGAAGCAGATTTTAGAGATCAAGTCAGGTCAGCTACAACTCCTCTGCTTTTTTTTATTTCATTATTTTCAAGACAGCTAGCGGAAGCATCCTCTCGACTCCCTATCCTCAGGATACGATGATAGTGAGTCAATTCCCCCTGCACTCCCATTTTCTGCTTTCTCCCATGTATCTGACAGTAGCTCGGAGTGTTGCTGTTGACTGTCATTGGTATCTACGTTCTCTCTCTCCCTCTTAGTTTGATTTTAGTTCCCTTTGCAACTCTTTCATGATCGCTTCCTTGCAATTTTGTTTTCTCTCTTCTCCTGTTTGCTGCATCTCTTGTCTGATATTTCTCCCTTGTCTGTTTCCTCTCCTCATCCATAGTGTCTGATGATGGGCTTGATTTATATAAGGAGGTGTTAATGAGTACTACCTTCAGGGAATCAGCACTGTGCTAAGTGCCAAACTAAAAAACTTTGTATCAATATATCTCAACAAGTAATGGTCCATCTGGGATAGACTGTTCTCTGAAGGCCGATGGTTTGACTGCATTACATCAGCTGTGTACAGACTATTTATTTTTGTCCTCTTGCATTTCAGCATGTGGTGACTGGGCCCTGTTATTCTTGCTGCTTTTGCCTTTATTGCATTTGGGGAGGGAAAAAAATATGTCAATCATCTGTATTGACTGTGGTGAGAGAGAGAGAGAGAGACAGACAGAGAGAGAGCGAGAGAGAGATCTATCATGGACCTACTGGGCCAAATATAGGTTGGATGTATCCTGCTATGTGGACAATAAATGTGCCCAAACCGCTAAAGCCATGACAAAAACAATCTCTTTTCTGTCTTGATGACCAACTGTGTGTCAGATTGGTCCAGATGTCCTCTTATGTGTTAGCCATCTTAAAGAGATCTAGAAGACAGCCAACGGCCAAACTTAACTAGCTGGTACCAGAGGGGCTGGTTTGAGTATTTATGGAACTGCTGATCTCCTGGGATTTTCACACACCGACAGTCCATACAGGGGCCCTAAATTAGCTCTCCTTAAAAATTAAATACATCATAGTTGAAAGAATGGTGCTAAAAACGGGAGGAAAAGCTGAAAGGAAAGCTCCGGTAACTCAGATAACCACTCAACTTAACTGTTTAAAGAATATGAGGTCAGTAATTCAGTGGCCTCATTTTCACCAGATCTGAATCCAGTAAACCACCTTTGGAATGTGGTAGAACAGGAGATGTACAGCCGACAAATGAACTGTAGAACTAATGTGATGCTCAGTCTCAAAGGAAAGTTTCCAGTATCTTGTGGAGGCTGTTGTAACAGCAAAGGAAGGTCAGTATTTCTGGTATTGGTACTAATGTGCTCAGCAAGTGTACTGTATGTTCTTATGTAACCGTTCCGCGTTTGTCATTTCAATTCAGGAGCAACATTAAGTGCTAATGGAGTACGTAGGGTGACATTAAGAAGTAAAGTGCAAAGTAAAGAAGGTTGGCGTGGTAGATGTGCACTACGTGGGTGTACTGTGATTTCATTATATGTATGAAAAATGCAATTAAGATACATTTACAGTCAAGGTGTTGAAGATGTATTCACTGCAAAGGTTCAGCCTCAAATGTGAAAGGAAATTAATGTTGTGTTTCTCCAAACTATATTTTATTAAAAAGGGGAGAAAATAATGTGATTTTTTTTTTTCATATTCAGCAATGAACTCTTGAGCTCCAAGTTTAAAAAATGACTCACCTGAAATTATTTATTTTGCACAACTGCATCAGCTATATTTTCATGTGATGTTAATACAGCCTGATTTTTTTTTTTTATACACACTTTATACTGCATATAAAATGTCTTTATTTGAACAAATAGTAGGTTGTGCTTGATTTAAAGGCTTGACAAATCTAACACACAATAGTCTGATGTGTATTTTTTTTCCCGACCCACTCCACTTGTGATACATACCTGCCCACCTTCCTGTCACAGACCTGCAGATGACTAACAATAGCAAACCAGATAAGAGCCCAAAGAATTATGATGTACACCAATCTGCCATAACATAATGACTACTGGTAGGTGGAATGAATAACATTATTACCTGGTTACCATGGCTCCTGTCAGTGGTTCATATATCAGGCAGCAGCTGAACATTTAGTCCTGAAGTTGATGATGAAGCAGGAAAAATGGTCAAGTGTGAGGATGTGAGGGACTTTGACTTTGACCAAACTGTGATGAGACGACTGAGTCAGAGCTTCTCCAACACTGCAGCTCTGTGGGATGTTCCTGGGCTGCAGTGGTCAGGACCTACCAGAAGTCATAATGGCAATATGTTATGGCTGATCTGTGTAAATGAACCATCCACTGTTCACTATACTGTAATCAAAGACACACAGGTAGCCTCACAGTTACTCTCTCCAAGGACCATAAATGTGCTTCTGGTGACTGGGACCTGGCCAGACTTCCTGTCTTTCCAGTAGAGAGACAGTCTGACAGCTCTCCATGGATGGTTACCTTTAATAGATCTACACCTCTTTGTCCTGTGACCCTCCACAGCCCTCACTATGTAACCACGAGGCCATGCCTAGATTCTAGATCCTAGATTGTTGCTCCTTCACTCCTTTGTTTCATTTTTCAGATATGCTGGAATATAAGCTTCAAACAGAATTTGAGGACATTGTGTTTTCACAATAGCATTTCTGACCAACAGACCCAGTTCTAGACTAATTTGACTGGGGCATTAAGAGATGTTGAGTGGCCGCTTATCTTCTAGACTTCAGGATTTGTTACTTGGTAAGTGTTCTCTTGGGCTGTAAACTTTATCATATATAACTACTATTAAAGCACTACCTGTAATATCCACTAGGGTTTAGTAATGCAAACTAAACAGGGATCAGAGAAGGTAAGTGAGTGAGTAAGCGCTAAGGAAGAGAGATGAGATGTCACCCATTAGTTTGTGAGCTGCCATTTTAAAGCCTCCAGTTTGCAATTTGGCTGTCGGCCATGATGGTTTGTTTTTTTTTTTTTTAAACCAGAAGAAATCAGGATTTATATTTCCATAACCTGGCCTGCCCAGTGCACCGGTTAACCACGCTGTCTATGGATATAACTGCATCACTTATCCCCAAATCCATCCTCCATTATCACAAGGTCATCAAGGTTAGATAACAACAATTCTCAGGCTACTTTTGCCCTTAGACGGGTCAAGTGGGGTCTAGAAAGTGGATCCATAACAGAACTCTCTATCTGATCATTTCAGACAGATGATCGCAAGAACACAGGGATTAGACACCCGAGCAGGAGAATTCAGTAACAATATTAACAAAAGGCAGGTGGACGAGCTGAAGTACGTTCACAGGCAGGAACACAAGGACAAAACCAGAAGAGAAGGTGGAGCTGAGGAGGAGTGAGGGGTGGATCGGACCTGCTCTGTTCTCTATCCTGATTGGGTGGTACAGTCTGTCAATCACACTGTAGCCACGCCCCCTAATTCATCCCCTGCTTTTTGGTCTATTTTCCTCTAAATGGACCATCATTTAAAAAATGAACATCATGTTGTATTGAAGACTTGAAACTAGAGGCTGAGACCATAAACTCATTAGGAAAACATTTACTGAGCTAATAAATCAAGGGAGAAGTAGGAACATTTTCCCATAGACTTCAATACAATCTGACTTCTTTAACAACCAGTGAAGTTACCTTTTATATACAGACTAGAGAAAAAAGTGTGTGTGTGTGTGTGTGTGTGTGTGTGTGTGTGTGTGTGTGTGTGTGTGCTTACAGGCGTGTTGCTGACGTGGTAGACCGGGGTGAGTGTTTGCCTCTGCATACTGAGCATGTCCACTTGATGAACAATTATCATTCATTACTGCTGCCTGTCAGCCTCTCTCACTCTCGTTCTCCTCCACCTTTACTGTGTCTCTTAAACTCCCCCTCTCTCTCCAACTCTCTTGCTTTTCCTCGATGTCTTTCAGTGATCGGTATGGAGCTGTCATTCTGTCAGCCCTCCATCACCCTATCGATTCACTTTGCCTGACCATGGACAAATGCTTGCACGCCAATTTCTTTCTGTTTTCTCCTGCACTTTCCTTCTCCCCAGTCCCTTCTCTGTCTCTCTTCTTTAGCTTTAAGTAGTTTTGGCAGGGGGGGTAAATAATCCATTCTAAACTTTATTTCACTGTGACAAGAAATATTGCTCTTTCAGACTGAGGTAAAAAGTGGTGTGCCAGTGGTGTTTAGAAAGTATGGAAAGTGATCTTCTCGTGGCTGAGGGGAAAACCGCCAGATATTCAGACAGAAAGGCCATTTTGTTTCCACTCATTATTAAACTTCCCATTGCTTTTTATGCCGGTTTCTCAGGGGGAGGATTTGACTTCGCCCAAACCAATCACCAATATGAAACTACCCTTCTTCACGAAATAATGAATGAACAGTCAAAGATTTTTGAGATCAGAAATAAGACGCCGCCAATAAAGTCTTGTGTTACCAGATATTTCAAATGCAAAACAACACTGTTATTAAAATGAGTCTACAATCCATGTGAGCAGCAATGTGAGACTATACGCAGTGGTGCCTTGTGCATGCTAATATGCTCACAATAACAATGATAAATCAAAGAATTGGAGCCTTTGACCTGATTGATTTGATCAGACTGATTTCTTTGGATGGCTCAGCTTTAAGTTGCACAATATGCAGTGTGAAGATGTATGTATGAGCCCTTTGATATTACTTGGTTTCCTTATTGAACTGGTCATAAAATGCGTCTTTATCAATCACACCCATTAGACAGTCACAGTGTTGGTGGAAAAAGTCCCTGAAGCCTTGGACTTAATAACCGGTTGAACGTCCTTTGGCAGCGATGACCTGAGCCAAACTCTTCAGGCAGCTGCTGCTCAGACCTGCACAATGTTCAGTTTGGATGTTTGACCATTCTCCTTTACAGCGCTGCTTCATCTCGGACACATTGAGGCCTGGTGGGTACAGCTCACTTCAGATCACTCCTCAGTATCTCAATTGGGTCGAGGCTCTGGGCTCTGGCTGGGTCACTCCAAAAGGTGGATTTAGTTCAGTGCTGAGGTGGTTTTCCTGCCGTGTCACCAGCTTCTACTGAGCTTCAGCTGGTGGACAGACACCCTGACAATTATCCTGTAGGATTCCATGATAAACTTGGTAATTCAGTGGGAATGTGTTCGATGTTGTTGAGCTGCCCAGGCCCCGAGGCAGCAAAGCCCCAAGTCACAGTGCTTTCTCCACCGTACTTCACTGTTGGGATCATGTTTTCACGTTGGTATATGGTGCCCTTTTTATACCATATGTCACGCAACTTTAGTTTCATTGTTCCACGAAACGTCTTCTCAGTAGCATTGCGGAGGGTCATGGTCCTCTTTGGCAAACGTCAAGTGCACAGTGATACTTTTCTTAGAGAGCAACAGCTTCCTCTGTGGTGTCCCACCATGGACACCCTGACAGGTCAATGTTTTGTGTATAGCAGACTGATTGCAGAGGTGTTAATCTGTTTCAATGATTCCTTCAGGTCTTGTTGTTCTTTTTTTTTTTTTTTTTTTTACCTCAGTGAAGATTCTGCGTTGTGTCCTTGGAGGCATCTTGGCGGGGCATCCTCTTCTAGGGGGAGTAGCAGTATGATTCATGTCAGCAGATGCTTCTTGTGAATAGCAAACCCCACATGTTTGAGTGTGTTTACATGTTGAAGTAGCTCTAACACACACCTTTGAACTGCTCTCATCGGTTAGACTCCAGGTGCTAGCTCCTGACTCCTGTTAGCTTTTGTTTAAGTTATTAGTTGAAGAGTTCACATGCTTCTGTGTAACTACACCATGAATGTTTGAACGACGTCTTCAATATGAACAAAAACAACTAATTAATTTGTGTGTTATTAGTTAAAGCAGATTGGGTTTGTTTGTTGTTGTAACTTAAATAAAGATCAGATCATAATTTAAGATATATTTAATCATAAATACAGGTAAGTCCAGATGGTTCACTTTATTTTTCTTGTCGCTCTACAGTAAAGAGTCCATAGATATTTTCATCATCCCCCTGGGGGATTCAAACTGTCTAAAAGCTTGCATATATATGCAGTTTGGATTCAGTCCAGGTCATGAGCCAGTGCTTTTAGCTGAAGTGTTATCCAGTCTGATGGCAGTGGGAACAAAGGATCCCCTGAACTGCTCAGTCCTGCAGCGCAGTGAGACGAGACGCTGGCTGCAGCCGGAGCTGTTTCTCTGCCCTGCCATAATGTTGTAGACAGGGTGGTTGGTATTGTCCAACATGTCCGGCATCTTACAGTCCACAACAGTCCTGAGTGAGTTCAGGCTCCTGCCAAACACAGAGCCATCCTTTTGAACCGGCTTGTCCAGTCTCCTGGTGGTGTTGTCTGACATGCTGCTGCTCCAGCAGACCACAGCATTAAAAGAAAAAGGACACTCACCACCACTGACTGATAAATCGTAGAACTGGATTTGGTGTTTTTGGCCGTGGCAGACAAAGAGTAAGGCTTTCAAATGAGTTTTAACTAAGTTTAGGTCTTTGCTTGATTAATAAGATGGAGTGAAAAATAGCTGCAACCCCTCCTCCTCTGCCAGTCATTAGAGCTATGTGAGAATTAATGAGTGAGGGGGTGTTGATTTATTCTTTTTGCCGTGACCAGGTTTCAGTAATACAGAATAAATCAATACAAGTCAAATTATTAACTAATAGAGATTTAGATGCTAGCGATCTATATCAAAGTTGCTTCTGTGGATTATTTTATTGGGTTTCTTCTGTTTACTTTTGATTGAATTAATATAAGTGATCAGAGTGCAGATGGGCTCTGTGGGGTTTGGGAGGGTGACTACTCTCATGGAAGCAGATTTTACATAGAAGAGCTGCTCCACCAACGAGGTAATCGTACAAGGCCTTCGATTGCTGGACACCATCTCGACAGTAGTTGAATGATGTGTGATCATTGGCCACAATTTGCTCGAGCCCAGAGAAATGTCTAGATATAGACAATATCTAAAATGTTGGTGACCTTCGACTGACGAATTTGGTTTCGTTACAACGGACGTGAATACAAAGTCAGAGTCACTAACCTTATGTGTGTTTTTGGTAGAAACTTCAACCATTTCATGTTTCCAACAGCAGAACCATGAGCTTCTGCTTAGGGCCACACTTCCCTCAGACAGTCACCCAGCCACCCAAAAGTTGGTTGAGCAAGTTGAGAGAGTGGCAAAAAACCTTCAACGAGCTATAACACGGGAGTGCACTGGAAATGAGACCCAGATATTAACTGTGTGATATTGCTGATTGTTTAGTGTTCTCAGCTAAGACCTGTTCGACTTTGTGATGAGAGTAGAGTGTGTGGATACCAGCAGCTTGAGTCCAAAAAAAGTGTGTGTAGTAAAGAAACTACACTTTACAAACTTTAACTTTTTTGGTCATGGCTGATAAATTGTTTTTTATTCACCGCACAGTGAGAGAATGAGTGACAGAAAGAGTGTGTCGGGCAGAATAAAAAGAGAACAGAGAAAACAAGAAAATAAGACAATGAAAGGATGACAAATTGAGACAGGGAAAGAGGCAGACAGGCTGGGTGACATGCAAATATTCCCCAGCGGAAGAAGCTGTCCCTTGTGATAGTGATCCTGTCATTTGAGCAAGAGGCTGAACAGAAGAGGATGGCATACAATAGACGAGGACAGTTTATCCTTTTGGGCAGAGTGAGGAGACTGCTGCCACAGATCTGACTCAAACAGACCTACTACTACATGACCACAGTCACAGTAATTACTGCCTCCAGGGAAAATGTTGCACTCTCTAACAGGGAGAATATGTGAAGTATTTTATCAATTATAAACAATTACTGTGTTAGTGTACCGAGAGAAAACCAAATTGATAACAGTTTTCTTTTTATGAATCATAGACCAACCACTCAATGATAGACTGAAGTTGCTTTTTAAGGTCTTGTCTCAGTTTTTCATTTTGACTACTCTGAATTCCTATTTCAGGAGCTGGAATTATTTCAGCTTTGTTTCTGACAAGTCTGAATCTACCAACACCCTTGAGTGCAGGCTGCCCTCGCTAAGAAGGCAGTTTGAGTCAAATCAGTTCCTCTTTGACCTCACAAATGAGAATGAAACACACTCTACAGTGGCCAGTGTCTTCCGAATTTGACCCAGAATTTTGTAAGTGAAATTATTTTGTCAGTTTATTTGAAAAGCAGCAACTCATCACCGGCACATGTAACAGAATTAATTAGATGAATTAAAAAATGAAGCGCTGCAATTGGATGTTTCGAACCAAAATGCACCTTGGGAGTGGTGATTAACTTCTCTACTACTACGTAGTGACAGTGTTCTTGCCTTAACCTTTTTATTTTTTATTTACTTTTTTTTTATAATTTCCACCACTCTACCCCAATGAGTGTATTAAATTCTAAAAAAGAAAAGCCTTTATGCTGTACTGAGGGGGACAAGTTGGTGTCCACAGGCTTTCTCTTGGTTCTACTACTGAAATATAAAGTGTCAGTTTGTTTTGAGGCTAACTGTTTGGAAATGAGAGAGTCTCATTAATAGTCTTCTTGGAGGAAACTAAATCAAGAGGGACGCAGTGAAAATGTGCGATATTTCATTGGCACTGGCATATATCTAAAACAAGCGACGAAGCCTCAAGCGATGACTGATGCAAGTTGTTCGTGTTTTGGAAAATCTTAACAATGTAAAGCACTGCTATTTTACTCATTTAAAATCAATGGAATATTGATAATCAGTTTTGCAATAGCTTGGAATTTACATTTGAGCTAAAAGAGTGAACCTTTGCTGCATGTAAACACCTGACATCTGCAGCACTTTCCAGCTTCTCCTGGCAATAAAAAATAAAAAAAAAACAAAACAAAAAATGTTTTACTTCAACGCAAAATGTGTGGAAACCCAGCTGACTGTTGCTCCCTTTTGTCCTGATGTCACCTGTCTCTTACAACTCCCACAAGAAGCACAACAAAGCAGCAAGTGTAAAAAATGTGAAATGCAAAGCTTATGTGAAAACTCCCCGAGGTCTAGCCTCCAAAACTAAGACACCTCTCACATTTTTCTTTCCCTCTTTCCGATCCACGTTAGAATAAGTACAAAGGACTGTGCTTTCGCGCTGAAAAAACCTCATTGGCAGGAAAAGTCTTTAACAGCTTGGTTGGAATACAAACATCACCAAAAGAGATGAGGGAGACGGCCCAGCTACTGCTACTGATTCCCATGATGAGACTGCGACTCTGGAGAAGGGCAACACGGTACGTTTGTGTTTGGCTGAAATGTTCAAGAACCTCTGACCTATCAAATGTAGGAGTGGAGTAATAAATCTGACAAATGCCTCACTCAGTGGTATTGATCTCTGAGGTAAATCTGCCAGGAGGGTGATAACAATGCAAACGGACTGAGAAGTGAAATCAATTCACACGATGCACAAAGCAGCTCTTCTCGTGTAGCAGCCGGTCTCCCGGTATCGCCTCCATGCTCTCAGAATGTGCTGGGAGACACAGCTCACCTTCTTGTAACTGCACGAGTGGATGTGCCATCCTGGAGGCGCCGGACTCACCCGTGCAACCTGAGGTGGTACCACCTCACGCTGCCAGTGGTGACAAGGACACTCGTAAAACACAAACACTCGTTTGTGTTTTACGAGTGTCCTTGTCAGTGCGTCCAGTGTCCGGTCAGGAAGGAGAGAGAGAGGGGAATGCTGCAAGACCATTCCTTTTTGGGGGTTGTCTTGCTTTTGCCCCCTCCGTTGCACCTGTTGTCACTTTCGTTTGCATCAAAGCAGATGAAGCTGATTCACAATCACTTGTGCTTCCTAAATGGACAGATTGATCCCTGAAGTCTGACTGACTTGGTGTTATACAGTGATGATTCAGTGTCCCCTTCATTTTTTGAAAGGTGTGTGTGTGTGTGTGTGTGTGTGTATGTATGTATGTGTGTGTGTGTGTGTATATATATATATATATATATACACACACACACACTTGTGGATTTTAACTTAATTTCATGGATGATGAGTGTAAATTTCTATTTCTAATATTGTGAAAATTAGAAACATCCTGTCTCAAAAGGAAGCCAAGTCCAAATAACTGATTTGAAATGCTGTAGCACGAGTACTGACAGGAAGCAGAGAAAGATGAATGAATCTTTTCGAGGGCTCCCTGTAAAATCCAAGATAATTCAAAATCCTTATGTACAAAGCTTTTGATCACCAAGCTCCATTGTATCGTAGAGATCTCATGGTGCTGTGTTATCCCAACAGGACCCTCGCTCTCTAAAAGCAGGTCTGCTTGAGGCTCCTTGAGTCTTCAAGAGTAAAATAGGAGGCAGAGCCTTCAGCTGTCAGGCTCCTCTCTTGTGGAACCAGCTCCTAGTCTGAGTTCGGGAGGTAGACAACCTCTCTACATTTAAGATCAGGCTTAAAACTTTCCTCTTTGATCAAGCTTACAGTCGGGGCAGGTTCAGATGAGCTCTGAGCCATCCCTTAGTTATGCTTCTCAGGCCGAGGCTGCATCATAACTCCAATGATGCACTGAGCGTTTCTCCTCTCTCTCTCTCTCTCTCAAACGATGCGTTCACATCACACAGTCTCTTCCCTCTCCTGTGTCTGAATTGAATTGAAATTTAGCAGAATAAATGTTGTTTATTGGTCCAGAAAAAGTGGCAACACACTCGGATGTCACCCACTGGTTTGTGAGCTGCCGTTGTGAAGCCTCCAGTTTGTAATTTGGATGTTGCCATCCATGTTTGGAGGAGAAGGTGGAGCTGAGGAGGAGTGAGGGGTGGAGCTGACCTGCTCTGTGCTCTATCCTGATTGTCTGGTACAGTCTGTCAATCACACAGTAGTCACGCCCCCAATTCATCCCCTGCTTTAAGAACATCATGTTGTATTGAAGACTTGAAACTAGAGACTGAGACCATAAACTCATTAGGAAAACATTTACTGAGCTAATAAATCAAATGAGAAGAAGGGACATTTTCCCATAGACTTCAGTGCAATCTGATGTCTCACCTGATGGTGATTAGGTAGAAAACAAGTTGAAGACAACCTATGTGCACTTTCATAGACAGTACTGGTACAAGGGAAAGCAGCAAAATTTCCCCTCTGTGCAGCCTCCATAGTCACAGGGTCAGAAAAGTTGAATCATCATCAGTAACAGCCACCATCTCTGCTCCAGTGGATGCTGATGATGGCAGCAACTGCTTGCTGTCTGCAAGCATCTCATAGATTATGAGGATTAAGTGTCATAGCTAAACCACTCGAGTCTTTCCAGTTTAGCTGAGGATAAAAAAAGGAAGCGTCTTACCTGTTTAGGCTATAGGCAGTACCCGAGTTTCCCAGCTCTGGTGAAGGTCAGTGTGTTGATGCCAGGAGCCTGGCCAGAGGCTAGCAGCTGAGTGACTGCAGTGACCTCCTGCAAGATGGGTCCAAACCAGCTGCTCAGAGACCAGCTGAGGCCTGTCCTGAAGCAGCTGTGCACCACAGTCCATGTCAACATCCCCTTTACAATTGACAGTAAAGTCAAATAAAAGCATACACCTCATTTCTCCATGTTGCTGAGGGACCTCATGGCCCAAACTCCCTCGCTGAAAAAAATACCGTCTATTTCTTTACTATGTCTTTTTACCTTCGACTGCAAGACACTTGTCGTTTTCCTCAAAGAGACTGTTAGTATCTAGGCCCACAAACTACACTCAGTGTCTTTAATGTTCTCCAAAGCCTGAACAACGTCCTAGCTTAGAGGTTTAGTGCTGGAAAAACACCCGTATTGGAGCTTTTCCCACCATTGACTTAAGGAGTCAAAATCTCTCGTTCCCTCTCTCCCTCCAGTGCTCAGAGGAAACTTTTTTTTTTTTTTTTTTTTGCAAAAATCCATGTTGTGCCACAGTTTGATACTAAAGAGGCAATAAGACCTAGATTTTACTGTTGGGGATAGATATAAGTTGCTTGCAGCAAGGTGATGATCTTTAAAACCAACAGGCTATAGATATAAAACTGCTTACTACACGAGAACCTAAAATAATAAGGTATAGATCCTGTCTAGCCTTCGTCTACTGATCCTCTTATTTGCTGTCCTAACTTGGCCCCACTGCCTTCGCATCTGAGTTCCTAACCTTCCATGCATTGATTTTAATTGAGCTAAATCTGCAGTTAATCCTAACAGAAAGCTTAGTGAATCTATTGTACACTTCAGGCAACTTCTATAAAACTTTGATTTGCTTGATCTGCAGTAAAAGCTCCCTCAGTCCCCTGTAGACCTGTAAGCACTCTGATTCCTGGTTTGCGGCATATACTGTACAGTAGACAGACAGAAGAATAAGAACAACCCTTTATCTGTGCTCTGCCTAATACATGGGGCCCTAACTACACTGATATACTAGAATGGATGGAGATTTCCACAGCCAGTGGTCCCAGAGGAAGCTGCTTCTTACACCACGGAGCTCAGTCTTATTTGTTATAGAAAACCACAACTGTTCTTGTTTGAATTCTGAAATGATGAATGTCTTTTGTTTTTGCCTCTTACCTCAGCATATGTCCAGCCTCCATTGCATATAATATGAGCCCACCAAACAGTTGTAAAGATTTAATAACTATATTATAATACATCAAAAGATGGTGACCCAATAGCCGAGTGGCTTGGGGACAATTGCTCTGAGCAGGTAAGCCCTTGGTTCAATTCCCAGCCGGACTGGACTCTTTCCTCCATCTCATCCCCATCTCTCTATACTTATACTTATATACTAAAGGCCCAATGAGGTGAACATTTTAAAGGCAGGAAGCCTCTGTGCCAGTGTAAGTGATGCACAGCAAAGCTTGCTACGTTTCAGCTACTTATAAATTACTTCAGGAAATTGTACACAGCATGAGACTGCATAATGAGACACCTTTCTTCTGTAACTAAGCATATTTCAGGTTGAAAGACATCGCCACCAGGGCAGGACAACATAGGGTTTGATCTTTCTTAAGTGGGTGTGAGTGGAAAATAAACCTGACAAAGTCTGTTTGTTCTGCTCTGTTACCGGTGAAGTGGTGGGTAAAACCAAGAGAATGAAGCTAAGCAGGAAGATTTTGTGTTATTCATTTTTGTATCTGATTTTAATTACGTTTGAGAGTGTTAGTCCTTCTTCAAGTGCTGTTCTGAGTTTAGCCCGAGTAAATGCAAACCTGTTCTGTTGGCAGACGTTTACGGTTTAGAGGTTTGATGGCCGATATTAAACCTATAAACGTGAAAGCAAAAGGCCTGAAAGTAACTTTAAGGACGCACCAAGATTCGGCTGCTGTTACGTGCGTGGTAGTAGTTTCTTGCTGAGAGCGGGTGGTGATTGTTGCTGCTTAACAAGAGCTTTGGCCATCATTGCATGAACAACACAAGAGGTTAGTCCCCCTGAGCAGGTCTGTGTCTTCGGATCAGACCAGGCTAAATTGAGTCACTACCGGAGAGTGACGAGAAGGGCGGGGGCTAGCCGGTTAGCATGCTAACTGCAGCAGAAGAAAAGACACTGCTTGTGAAGCTAGCATTGGCTATGTAGCGATGGGAAAACCTACCTATGTCTCCTTTTGAGGTAATGTTGGCATGCTGGCCTTTCTATTCTCATGCTAACATTAGCGCTAACATTAGCTAACAGATCAAACATTGGTTTGGTCCTTTAATCTGTCCTGTAATAATAACTGTATTTGATCATACTTTTCTTTTCAAAGGTTACTGAACATTTAATTTGTAATTTGTTCAAATAGTTTCTGTAATCGTTTTTGCTGACGATATTACTACTGATACTAATGTTAACTTTTATCACTTTAAAAGTTGTTTGTAGGTTATGTGCTAGATCACAGCCTCTAAAAATATGCCACATGCATGGAAAGACAGAGTGCTGATATGATTTTTTTTTTTTTTTTTTCTAACCATCTCTTATGGAATAGAGGCAGGGTGGTAAGACACACTGTAACACTGCCAGGGCTAACAAGCAGTTTTCATGTGTTCAAAATGCTGACAAAGAAAAAAAGTCTGCTGCAATACTAGTGAATTTGTAATGTGACCTTGTCTATTCTTGGTCAGATGTAATGAATGAGTTTGCCAGTTCGTGAGTCTTAGAAAGGAATATGCACAGTCTATATATTTGCACACTGTCATGAAAATGACGAGGTCTGTGAGTCCTGAATTTCAGATTTTCCTGCCATGATGCCACTGTTGATATAGTTATAATCAACCACCTCAAGATAAGACCAACCTTGCTTCTGCCTCTGTCAGTCAAGGTCAAACAATCTCTAACTTTGCATTTAAATATCTGTCTCCCTCTCACACCATCTCCAAACATGAATCATTCCTCTGGATACATTTGTAATAGTGTAATTTGAAAGTAATTTCAAACCCCGAAATCTGTGCTGTTATTGATGACTATGTCAAATGACCTACAGGTACACGCACACAAACTCTGCGCGCACACACCCATGTGCTCGTGTGCCAGTCGATTTCACCAATTCTACCTCATTAATTCAAACAGTCTTACTTTCTAAACATCATAAATCACTCCACGACTAGCAGCCCAACCCCTCTCACCTTTTCTCTCCCTTCCACTTTCTCTCAACCTTATCGTCCCTCCATCTCTCCCTCTATGTCATCTATTCCCTCTTCAATCACTCTCATTTTCTCTCCCTTCCCCTTCGCTTCTTTGGGAGGTCCAGAAAGTTTTGTAGTATGCAGTCTGAATGGTGCGCTGATGAATTGGCTGTCTTCCATTGGCCTGAAGATTAGCCCAAGGGCAAACCCGCTCCTGTTTCCTGGGTGCCATTCTGAAGATGAATAACTGTTTATTAACCCAATGCAGAGTGACTCCTTCCCTACCTCATTATGGGCAAGCGGCGAAAAAAAAAAAAAAAAAAAAGCCTGCTGGCAGCTCAAGCTGGCCAACGGAGCGCTCTCCCCTCCTGTCTTCCTGTCCCCCTGTCCCTGCCACTCTTCCTGTCTCTCTTTCCGTTGCTCCCTTGCTTTCTCCAGCAGATAAACCAGCAGCCTGATGTAATGTGACAGTGTGCGTTTGGTTCTTGTTTGCTCCCTGACAACCCAGGAAATTGGCTTTTCATCTTACAAAAAAACACTGCACTCCGTATATTAGAAGGCATTCATCTTATTATGAGGGGCAGAGGGTAATTGGAAGTTTATGCATCCATTTTATGGCAACGAAGCGTGGGCCAGATTTACTGAAGCTTTTACAGTATTTTTTTTTTTTTTTCCCTGCGGATGAGACACATAAGTGTGACACAGCTGGACTGGGAAGAGTCACTTATTTTGACAAGCAAACAATCCTAACAAATCTATGTTAAATATCCACTCTCTTTTAGCTCCATGTTTGTTCCCTACCAGATCCTGAGGGAAATATCTTAATGTTGCTGCTTAAGCTGCTAAATGTCAAACAATATATTGACAGCTTTTCTCTACGTCTTTTGTTTGCCACAACAGTGAGTTTACTGTCCAAACAAAAGTAAACTTTTTTTTTCCCTTTGAAGATAAACATAGTGCTGATCTAAAGACACAAGGACGGTTTGCAGTAAGGTAGTATGAAAGTATGAAAAGGAGAAGAAGTAAAGAAAACAAACAAAGGAAGTCATTTCTATCCATAAATTGCTTGCTTTGAGATGAGAGGAAGTAGCAAGATGATGTAATTTAAAGAGCATCAATCGAAGTGCTAACAGCTTAAGATGTGGAAAAAAAAGATGAAAATATTTTTCCGTTTATGTTCACGTATTAACTTTTTCATTGTTTTCTGTCCAGCTGATCTAAAGCACGTGTGGACATTTAATACTTTATGCACATCACCAATAATTCACCAGGTCATTGTAAACACTCTTTAGTGTATAGGTGCTGCACTTTGAGGCCATCATGGGACATGGAAGCTGTGTTAGGTTTTTTTTTGCTTAAAGCCAGTGTCTGCAGTCAAATGCACTCAGCTCAGCCTGCTGGGGATGAGCCAAACACATTTTGGTGTTTCAGTGGCCCTGTCTGGAGCACCTTTGGCATACTTGGAAAAGAAGTGGGATCAGAAAGAAGAGAAGAGAGGTGGGTGTTTTCGAGATTGTGACAATCATATTCATGACTGTCAGTGTCATCTCCTTTATATGTTGGGTGATGCCCATTAAGATGCAATGAGTTTGGGAAGCCTATGGAGAATCGTCTGCAGGGAAAACATACTGTTTTCGGTGTGTTCAGTGCAACAGTGTGCATTTTTTAACACAGTGATCCCAAACCATCTGCAGCGAACCAGACAAGCTGACAAAGAAAGTATGACACAGCATCTTTCACGCGTTTCTGGACACGTTCATGCAACTACAAGGAGGACACCTGGTTGTAACTTTACCTGTACTTGTATTAGAGTAATTCCGTCTTCAGGCCAAAACCAAACTCCACAACTACTGTCCTGGGACCTGCATTTAGTTATCCTAATTAAAAATGTAGGCCTATAAATATGAACTAATAGAGTAACAGTTAATATTAATTGCCACCAAATTGCACGGCATGGAGTTTTTTGTGACTTTCTGCTCATTAAACTTTAATTTGAACTTGATGTGTCATAAACTGTGAGGTCACTTGCTCACGATTAGAGCTTTTCCCTCAGTGACACTTCAGTCGCACACTCCCCCCCCGGGCACATTTACACTGGGTCCTTGCATTGTAAAGACAGTGGAAGAGATACGAGTGTGTGTCGTCACGACCTCAGAGACGTGTTCCTTCATCGTACAGGTTATGACAGTGAGGGTTGAAAACAAGCAACACGATGCCAGATAGATAAACCACTTTGTTTTTACTTAAGCAAGCTGAGCACAGAAGAACTGCTGAAAATGACATACAAGGTTTACTGACTGTCAGTGAGAAATTAGTGAAGTAAATTTTAAATCATATCAAGTATCATCCTGGTTGGTCCTCAAGCGCTCAAGAGTACCATCACTGCTCTGTAGAAAGTCCAGTGACAATGGCCCCACATGTAAAAAAAAAAAAAAAAAGGTTTTATTGACCTGAGACTAAACTGAAACATTGAAAACATTTTCTTTAAAAGCATAATAAAATCAACCAGGTTCTATCAGTTACTTAGATTTTGTCTGATTGGAGAGAGAAGGATTTTGCAGAACGATTACAGTATGCGAGTACTGGTGTGCACTGTGAATAGTGACTCAAAGTTTCACAACACCAAATCAAAACAAGTAACTGCAGAAAGTGTGACTGGCATTTACATGGAAAAGCTACATTACCACGTATTCTGGAGAATCTGTCTGTTGTTCTGTCTTGGTAGAAATACTGAAATATAAAAAGCAACACAGCCTTCGCTGGGAAATCAAACACAAAAACTAAATGTGCTTCTTATCTTAACATTGAATCTCCATATAAGGCATGAGTTTGTTTTGTTATAAACATTTTTTTGGTCTTTGCACTCAGTTATCTAAAAAGCAATGTGCACTTGTCCACACCTGGGGGTTAGATGGAGCATTATTTACAGCGTTGTATCTGCAGACCTTTTTGTTACCACATCAGAAGATGTCTTTATGATTTTCAGCTCAAAAAATAATAGAACTCAACATTGAAGATATTTTGCCATTCAGTTTGCTGATGTGTTCGCCTTCTTTTGGTATAGACACACCACCAAGGACAGAACATCACTAACAGGCTTCTCACTCAAATGTTAAGCATACTGTAGATACTTACAAGTGTTCAAATGCCAGATAAAATGGAAGGCAGGGGATTAAAAAGAAATATTCAAAGACAGTAACAGGGTTCAGGATTATCAAATTTTAAACTGTTAAGCATAACATAACAACTCATTCACCACATATATAATATTATCCCATTTCCCTTCCCCCGAGAGGCAAAGAAAATAGGTGTAGAAAAGGGGAAATCCTTTTCCACTGACTCGTTTTTGAAGACCCCTTAAGAGTTCCTCTTTACATATCAAAATTGCCCTCATCTTTGCAAGAGATCTCAGGTTTACTTAATGACATCGCCTCTCTGAGGTTCCAATTCACAAAAACCTGTCAGTGTGAGAGAGCCACTCAGCTTCAACCAGTCGTACAGTTTGCCAAAAGCAGGGCAGTAACAGCAAACGTAAGCCTCCAGGCTGGTACAGTAGAGCCTCTGAAGAGAGTCCAAGAATCGGCTGGTCTCCCACAAAATGACTTTCATCAAAGGGATCTGGTAGAAGTATGAGATAAAAACGTGACACCAGAAAACCTGCCAAGCGCGACCATAAGAAAAGCCCAGTCAGCCATCAGAGTTGGATGTTCTTTTAATCCAGATGATTTGGGTCCAAAAATCCGACACAGAAGGGCCCCCCCCCCGTTCAGTCTAGGGTTGGGGTCTCAGAAGCAGCAACTCCATTTTCCACGCGAATCACTCCTGTACCTGATTTGTGTGCCGAGCGAGAAAGCTAGCTGCACAGCTGGGCCAGCTCAGGTTCAGGAGAAGCATTGGGAAGCTTGGAGTTGAAGATCTGCAGAGAATCCTTGATGCGGGCCACCTCTCCGGCCGACAGCTTGAGCCGGTGGCGCAACAGACAAGAAAACAGGTCTAGTGGCTGTGGTGCAGGTGGCGACAGCCGGTTAATCCGGTCTCTCATCTCCAACAACATCAGGAACGCAGCGTCTTGCGTACCCTGTGTGTAGGGGTAGTCCAGCTGGAGAATCAGATCCTTGATGCCCTCGGGGTCAAAGTGCATGCTGTATCCAAACACTTTGAGCGTGTTGATCTTCATGTACCCCAGGTTGGACGTCTGGTCATCCAAATCCAGCGGCTCATAGAAGAGAGTCTCATTCACCGTTGGATCATCTGTGACAATGCGGCTTCGCAGGTAGATGTGCACTGTTTCAAAGAAGGACTTCCATTTGTTGCCCAGAGACAGTGTCCAGTTGTAGCACTGTGCCGTGACAACGGCGTCCAGTCGAGTTCTCTCCCAGTCAGGGAAGTCGGGCTGGGTCACAGGCATGAACCAGCTCTCTGAGTGACTCCCACCAAAAGGATTCACGTAAATCGCAGGCACGGGCTCCAGTGTTGAATTCTTAGTTGAGCATATCTGGAAAGAAATGCCCATCAGCATGTGGATGAGATTGGACTTATTTTTGTTGCTCTTGAGTGTCAGCAACATCCTCTTCCTCCAGGCAGGATTGAACCAGCTTCCCAGGCGGACGTCGTTGCTGATGTAGATGGCATGGACCTCTATTCTGCTGTCCAGTCTCTGAAGGAGATACTTCACCTGAGGGGGGATAAATACAGGTACACAGACAATATTAGAACATTCATTTTACTGTACTATAAATGTACACACACACACTCACAGACATTTTATGAAATTTTTTTTAAACATGCTGAGTAGAACTCAACTGACCACTGAACGGCCCATGAAATGAAATTCCTGAGCTTTTATCAAAAGAGAATAAACAATAAAAAACATAATAAACAAAATAAGGATAAAATAAAGACCATTCTAAAGACCTCATTAACATATTGGTGTCAGCGAATACTCAGAAGTCATTACTACATTGTTACATGAGCACTAAGTATTTGTCGGTTGAAGCACACCCATCCTTGAACTCTCTAAAAAAAAATCCAACCAGCACACAGACAAATAAACACCTGCCAAAGTCCTGAAAACCACCTCTGTGGTAGATCCTGCTACAAGAGGCAAGACCACAATCTGCCACGGTAACACACACACACTCACAACATAAAAACAATAAAATTTATTATGTCTTTTAATGTCCAAGTGTATTTGCTGTAACCTCTGAGCCGGAGCTGGATTTGTCTCAAATACTGCACATTTTTCTTGATTGAACTCACTTGTGTGAGTATTCAACATATCTGGCTTATTTACTCACTGTTGCATGTCCAGTATGTTTTCAATCTGAGATGCAGATAAATAATCAAACTTTAACTGCTGTATTTCATATATTGTTTTTGTTAAAGATTGTCGCTCTTCAATATAGACAACATATTTTGTCGATTTGAAGAAAGAAACCAGTGTCAATGTGCGTTTTGATCTTTAGGGTAACAAGAGCTACTGTATCACAGAGGGGTGAGGACAATATATGAAACAAAAAAAACAAGCTCAGAGAACCTCAGCATCAGGCATGTCCAAGTCAAAGTTCACATAGTGGTCCAGGGATGCAGCGATGCTCGGCTGGCAGGAACCAAGATGAAGGAGGTTGCCATGGTGACAGGCTCCACAGCGGGTTGCATTGTCAATGGCACAGGAGGAGCAGGAGGTGGGGGAGGTGCCCACAATGCAGGGAATGGCTCCCTGGCAGGTTGGCTGCTCCACAGGGCAGCTGCAGCTCTTCACCTCCTCAGAGAAGGAGCCCAGCACCCCATGCTCATTGCAGTAAAGCAACGACTGGGCCTTCCTCAACCAAAATCCAACAGACCTGCGGAGGGGAAAGAGAAAACAGGAATGTGGTCATGTATACATTACAACATATTCACAACAAAGGAGACAGAGCAGGTTGAATCCTAAACCTGTGAGATTGTGAGACTGAAGAAGAAGAAGCTCTTCAGTTGCTCATTAACTTGAACTATGATGGCCCTGGCCCCTGCAGTGGACAAGGCACAGTCTGGTTTGACTTGTGTAACCCATCACAATGAACCTCACATTTTACCATTGTGGGGTAATTTTGTCAGCAAGCAATGCAAAGGATTAGATAACTCAAGTATCCCTGCTGGCTGATTTTCGCAGTACAGAAATGAATGGAATCCAATGGACAGTAGAACAAACACAAATGGGCAGATAATGTCAGTTACATCACGCAGACCAAAGTGGACCCTTGCAGACACGAGGACGTGTGAATTGGCCTTAATTGCATAATTCCTCAATAACTATGACTGCTTAATACTGACTACAACAAAAGCTATTTTGAGGAGCAGCAGAGCAGCAGGAGAAGGAAGGACTGGGAATATGATTTTCACTTTTAAGTTAACATAGTCCCATTTATAGTCTGTGGCATCATCAGTGGCCAAGGGGTCACTTAGGATGTTTCCCAGGGGGCACTGCACAAAGTGGCTCAGTATGAAACGAAAAACAAAAGAAAAAACAGCAGAGAGAGACAAAGCGAGAGACATGAGAGAAAGACAGAAGGCTAGAGATAGCACTGTGTCACGATCAGCTCAGCAGAGCAGACTGCGAGGTCCACTGTGGGTCTGTGTGCCTGCCATCTCCCTCACATCTGTCACCCTCCCTCTCCCATTACATGTGACCGCAGTATGTGTGGGTGCACCCTCAGCTGTGACTGGCTGAGCAGCTACATAGAGAGCTGGTGGAGCTGGGGAAACTAGCTCTCTATATTTTCTTATTGTGCCGCAGATGAAGATGACTGAGACAGACCTTAGCCGTGAACGACAGCTGTCACTCTACTTTGATTGTGTTGAAGTTGTTTGTGTGTACTGAACTGACATGGTTGTGCTGAAGTATTGAGGCTACTGTATTCCTCAACCCCTGAGGTGCATTGGTAACCGGGTCATGTCTGCTTCACACAGCAGATCCAAATCCCATGTGGCTCGATGACGATCGACTCTGCCAATGCCAACGGAAGCAGTAAAACATAGTTACAGTCCAGCTTCCAAAGCCTCAAAGATTCAACCCCATATGCAGTTGTAGTCCAAGCAGCAACCGTGCTCACAGCCAGTGACTGCATCCTGTTGGACATCAGCCTTTTCAAAGGAGAAATGAGCAATAAATGCTTCATCTCTTCTTTTCGTGCAACAGTGTAACTAACAAACCTGACTAATGTAGTAGATAACATTTGATTACTTGAGAACAGACTTAATACGTTCATTAATCATGTATTAGTTCAGTGACAACTATGGCCCTGTTCACGCCTGGCATTAACACATGTCTCCAGTGACCACCTGTGATCGAATCTCACTCCTCCGCTTTGAATGCAAATAAACTTGTGTGTGTTGTTGTTCTGACAGATGGGTCTGTTGTCACTGTGCCCAGCTGTTCAGTTAAATGAGGTAGAAGCCATTTGAAATAGTAAAATATCCCCAGTTCATTATCAAACTTTGTTTGGCACTAATCAGACAGTGGCAGAGGACGTCAGTGGAGGAGATGGTCCCTCAGTGCGGCCCAGGACACATTTGTGTTCACACTGCTCAGAATGTGTGGCCACACGAGGCCCAGGCCACCTCTGAATGTGGTCTAAGTGTCCGGATCATCAAGTGCATCCTCGATGATTCTCGGGTGGATTTATTGATGTAGCGACAACTCTTCATGAGTCATTCCTGTTTGATTCTGAATCAGCTGCTAAATGGCTCAAAATGAATAACTGCTCAGAGATTACAAATTAACACATTAGGACTGGATGTGATATAAGCGTCTTTCTCCTTTTAAAAGTTTCAAACGTCACAGTTCGAAAATCTTTATTTCTCAGCTACTGAAGCAGACAGAAACATGAAATAAAGCCATCTGAGACCTTAAACCTCTGGCTTTTATTGTAGATCTTTGTGTTTACCCTAATTTTCATTAACATTAAAAAAAAAAAAAAAAAAAAAAATCAACACACCTTAATTAAAAATTTAACTGAACTGAGAATGTTGACAAATGTGCTTGTGTTTCCAGCCACATAAAAGTTTCAAGGCAAAGTCAGTGACGTAAAATAAACGTCAAAGGTTTAAGCTCAGAGCTTCTCCAGAAGCTGAAAAGTTTTTATTGTGTGTTATTTTATCTGATGTAAGCCTATATACATCGATCAGCCAAAACATTATGATCAGCAGCCTAATATCGTGCAGGTTTGCTGCCAAAACAGCCCTGACCCCGGAGGCCTGGACTCCTCTAGACCTCTGAAGCTGAGCTGTGGTATCTGGACCAAGACGTCAGCAGCAGATCCTTCAAGTCCTGAAGTTGTGAGGTGGAGCCTCCATGGATCAAACTTGTTGGTCCAGCTCATCCCACAGATGCTGGACTGGACTGAGATCTGGGGGATTTGGAGCCAAGTCAACACCTTGAACTTGTCAACTTCAACAACAGCAACAAAATGTTCACTTGCTGCCTGATATATCCCACCACTGACAGGTGCCATTGTAACGAGATTATTATGTGATCATGGCTGATCGATGGAAGTCAAATGTATGTCTCACTAATTTCCAAAACACGACATACAGTATTTATACATAAATATATGGGCATTTACAAACAAGATTACAAATTCTAAATGCTTTTATACAATATATTTGAGGTATAAATATTATTCCCCACATTAATAATTTTTTTAAGATACAAGCAAGAAGCTTTCCTGGTAAGAGAATAGAGAGGAGATCATGCAGTGAAATGCAATGAAAGATGACTAATTGTTCATGAGCATGATGCATGACTTGATTTGTGGAGGGAAGCAAAAATAATGTCTCAAATAACATTTCAGTAATTGGAAATTAATGAGTCGTTATTGTTTTTGTGCCGCTCAGCAGCTGATTCAGAGTTAATCAGGTTACACTCGTAAAGAAATTGCTGTGGTGTGTCAATTGACGGGGATCCATGAAGTTACACATAACATTCAATTAATCATTTCATTCAATCTTAGTTGCTGATTTGTACAGAGTATTTAAAAAAAATAATTAAATTAACTGTAAACTGTAGACACATTACAATTATATAGCTGGGAACATTATTTATCTGGAGATGAGGCCAAAATGAGAATTAATCAACTGTCCAGTCACAGACTGGAATTGGAGCTATGGGCGGAGCTTATAATGGGTCACATTAAAGATACTACAAAGTATAACAAACTAAAAAAAATATGATGCATTGCAAGCAGTGTCGATGAATGTTCGACACCTTCTGTCTCCCAAGTTGGTTGTTGTTTATGTCAAAACCAAGTGTTAACCAATGGCGACATCACACGTTGCTTTGTGAGCTGCCCTTTTAAATCCTCCAGTTTGTGATTTGTCCGTCGGCCATCTTGGTTTTTTAAAACCAGAAGAAACCATATTTGGAGGAGAAGGTGGAGCTGCTCTGTACTCCATCCTGATTGTCAGGCAGGCCATCATGTGTGCTAGAGTCTGTCAATCACACTGTAGCCACACCCTAATGTGTAACCTGCTTGAACATCATGTTGTATTGAGGAAGACTTGAAACTAGAGACTGAGTCTTAGCCCTGGAGTCTACATCCATTTTTATAAACAGTCTATGATGAAAACATAACAACAGTACAACATAACAGTAAATACTGTTTCTAATAATAATGTTTCTGTAAGGTTGACATCTGATCAACTCAGTACAAGATCATATCAGTATAATAATGTTCTCTATTTAATGATGCTATAACTGGGCTAAGAAATGACAGTTTTATTTCAGTTTTAATTTCTAATTCAGAGATTAACATACAAGTCCCCCTAAATTTCTGCAGTTGAAAGCGATGTCTGCAGCAGCGAAACCAAACCAGAACCAGTGGAGAGAAAGATCTGTTGCAGAGACATGTTCTTTTTCTCCTGTCTGAAAAAAGCCATTTGGATGTCACAAGGTTCAGAAAATGTGTGACCCAGTATTTATTTCTGTGACTATGGGACTGAAGAAACGGTCACGTTCACTTCTTCCACAGGAATGAATAGACTCAGACCTGGTGCTGAGTGTGAGCGCGCCATCTCCCTTCTCAGCTGTCTCTGATGACATGAGCTGATGGCAGCCATGACAGACAGCCTCTCGCATTAATACAGTTTCCTGTGGGATCGAACATTTAGTTGCACGTGTAATTGACTGTCTGTGGTTTGAAACGTGAGACTGTGCTGCAGGCAGCTGTACAGTCTCACACTCAGAGGGATCTTTCTTGGCAGACTCCTCAGTGTTGACAGACCACGGCTTTGCCCCCCCCCCATGTAAGTCAATTATGTTCCATTTTGGCGGGAAACTACGTGCCTCTATTTCAAACGCACCTCTTTGTCAAAACTAACCATGCTTTGCATTTAGCATTGGCAAGTCAGTGGTGTCAGCTAGATAACACTGTAATGCAAGACACCTTTCTGTTCTGATTTAATTTTACTGCAACACGGACAATTTACATCCTCTTAACATATGTTGTTTAATTTAATTTCTTCACAGCAAAAATACATAAAATTGAAATGCACAATATACACAATATGTATTGAGTTACTTTCGTCTCTGTATTTTCAATCTTCCACAGATTTCATTCCTTGGTTCCTTTCTGTACCTTACTGCGAGGTGTTAATGTGTTTTTTTTGTTTTTTGTCATTTTATGCCTCATGTGCTACTTCTATTATTTCATTTTCTCTGAAAGAGGTGAGAAAATCTCTCCTTTTAAAGTATTCTCAGAGTTAAAAAGTTAAGTTTAAGGAGGGTATTCAAAGACAAGTTTTAAAGATAAGTGCCTCAAACACAAAACATATTCCATATGCATCGCACAGGTGAAAATCGAATTCACAGTCCGCTTCATATTATTTATAAATGGGATTATTTATCTATGGCAATTTGACACCTTTTTTTTTTTTTCCAGAAGGGTGGCTGTTTGATACGAAAATGCAGAAATACATAAATTACCATCCACTTTAGTGCAGTAACAGTAGCAACAAGTTCAGACTGAAAATTGGTTCTGCAGAGATTCCATCCTCAGGCGAAGTTCAGGGTATCTCACACAACATTGCCCAAATGCTCCAACAATTCCTTCCCCCAAGGCCTATGTAAATAGACAGAATGAATGATGATAAAACAAATGGATTTGTGCAGAAGCAAATTGGGAGTTTTTGCAGCTGAGCAGCACCTGATAACTTGCTGCTGCTGCTGGTATGAAGGGGTTAAGACTGGGTGACGAGGTGGGGGGGGGCTCACACAGAGACTAAGGTAACTGAGGTAAAGAAATAAAGCGAGGCAGAGTGTGAGAACATGGAGTGATGGGAGGGGAAGAGGACTGTCAGGGAAATTGAAGTCCTCTGTAAACAAGTGTCGAGCTGTCAGTCTGGGGAAGGACTTGATTACAGCATGCCACAATACCACATACCTAACCCCACGATGGCGCCCAAAACCGGTAACAAGACCCTTCATCTCTCTTTCCCTTTCTTCCTCTCTCAGTCACCACCCTGTCAACCCATCTCTCTTCTGTTTACCACCGTCACTGGCTTTCCTTCCTCTGTTTACAGCCTTCGTCTTTGGTTCTGTCTCTCTCTTACCCAGATTTCGTCCTTCCCCTAACAGCTGTATGAAGCCAGTGATTATACAGGTTGAAAACGATGCATTAGTTTAGCTAAATTACCAACCACCTTTATTTAAGATGAGACTGAAAGTGAGCGCACTTGTTATGTTGCTAATAGTCCCTTAAATGTGAACTGGGAGGTCAATCTGTAACTGTGATGGATATTTACAGTGAACAGGGGATAATTAAGTTTAACTTAACGTGAATGTTGTTCAAAGCCTGTATATCATCAACTGATTGTTCTTCTTGTCCAGGCTTTTTAGCAATTAATTAATGAAAATGGTCATAATAAATACAAGCAAGTGCATTCAGAAAAATGTTCCATTGTATATACAGTATATACATAACTATTCCAGGCAAACGGGACATGTATTTGTTACATAATAGAGAGTATATGTATTTGGACATTTATTCTGATTTATACCAGAATTCAGCGTGGCTACTGGAGGTTATAATTTCTCTAGGCTGTTTCAGTTCCATCATTAAATTGTTTGTTTGTTGTTTGTTTATTATTACCCATGCTCAGATGCTCAGTGCTAAAACATATCTGTAAGTTTTGCTGCCAAGAAAATTACTGAATTGCATACGGCATTGGAGCTTGACACAAATGTTGTGTATACAATGAAGATGAATGTGAGGCCGGTTTAATGTCTTCATGAGCAAAAGGGGAATTCTTGAAAAGCTCCCTTCCACCATTAGCCTGCAATAACCTCTGCTTGTCAGATTCACGTTTTCTGTCAAGTTGCCAAATCTACCAGGTTTCAATATGAGATCAAGCTGTAAAAAAGGGTGGAACATTGGTGATATTTATTCTGCACAGTCTTCCTCCTTTATTTATTCAGAGAAGTATCACTGAAATCCAACCTCTGGGGAGCCGGGATCGATCCGTCAACCTCCCAGTCACAAGCTCGCTACTCTAAACTCTCTGCCACCACTTTCCCATCTCCTGCATTTGTTGACACCCCAAAGGAAACATTATACAACAACAGCAACAAGTAGCTAAACTGGATTTGCTAAAATAAAATGTTGATGCTTATTACTTATGAATGCAGCAGTTGCCCGACCACAGTGACTCTCCCTCTGGGAGTGTTGGGATCGTTGATACAAATCATCCATGGTACATGCAGAGTACAGCTACAGTATCTAGTAGTGATGCCACTAATGTGTCATAATGTCCAGCAGTTTAACACTGAGACATATTTATGACCGTTTACCTTTGACAGCTGAGACAGGTCAAAACTCAAACAGCTGCATGTGTACCCCACGCCTGTTTCCCACCTTTCTGTATGTGTGTGTTTTGGGGGTTTTCTAAGTTTAAAGCTGTACTCAGACGGACACATAACTATGGGTTTTCTCAGTGTTAGAAAGCGAATCTGCAAAGGGCAGACCTCAACCTGAACTTTGCTTTCTGTCAGTGTATCCCAGTGGGTTACCTCTCTCTGGGCAGACTGATGCGAGGCTGGTCGGGGCAGCGTTTGCTCAGGGTGAACAGTTTCCTGACGATCTTCTGGGCTTTTCCCAGGACCAGGGCAGTGCTGGACTCCAGCTGGGCATAGCGCTTCTGGAGGGACAAGTCGGCTGACCAGAACTTGGCAATCATGGACACATTCAAGAACCGGTCAGTGGGCAGGCGCTTCATGAAGGCTTTGAATTCATCTGTAGGGAGTTTCACAGAGATAGAAAGAGGGATAGAGGAAGAGAAAACAAGTACAAAATTAGATGCTGTGAAGAAATTTATATGTTAACAATGGCCAATTTTTTCAGCACCGCAAACCCATTTACCACATGCTATTTTATCCCTAGTGGCATTCGTAGATAATGACTGCGGAACTGAGGGAGTTATATGTGTAATTAGAAAACAGAAAAAGCTGTTATGTTCTAATGAATTGCCATTACAAAGTAAACACCTGTGCTTCAATCTGCAGTTATACTCATTCACCTCACCATTACAAGCTCATCATATTCACGGTAGCATCATTTGCAACATTTAGAAACACTATTATTTAGAAACCCTATTCATCTGATGATTGACAATATGGTGTCACATACAGATGGGTCTTTTCATTTGTGTTGTAATCCTTTCGTTAAAAGACCAAACAAGTTATATAAAATCCATAATCACGAGTAGAATAGACCAATAAAAGCAAGTGGTAAAATGGTCCAAAGCCTAAGAACAGTTATGGATGTAATTCACACTAAATCCTGCAGCTGTCACAGCAAGTTTGTGTCAACACCAAACAAAAAGGAAGGTTAAATACATTTATGATTTCATCATTTCATGCCAACCTAGCATCAACTCTGTCACCTCAGACAACACATTAAAACCATCAAAGCCCCTGAATCATTGGTATTTCAAAGACCTTTATGTGTAATGGCAGGGAGCATGGATATAAAATCTAGCAATTTCATAGAGAACAAACATTAAGCAGCACTTTTATGATCTGTTGCAGACCAAAATAAATGCATCCCTTGACCTACATGTACATGATATTATCTTTTTAGAGGAGACTGGGAGCTGAAGATAAACTGTTGTTCAAACACAGGTTTGTAAGTCGCAGTTAGAGCCATAAAAACTGACAGCAATTTATCACTTTTAGATCAAATTTAGGAGGTGCAGTCTAGCTATTTTGTATTTTAGAACAGTCAAAAATCACTTCACGTTTCTGCTAGTTTAGTTTTGGTTTTTAGGAATGATTGCAGTTTTTTTTTTTTTTTTTTGTTCCGACTGTGTGGATCGGTCCAAAAACACTGGATCCTACATTTCCCATAATGCAGCTTGGAACATCTTTTCAGTAAATCTTTCCTGTTCTCTTCCTTCAGACTCCATACCCTCAATTTGTAATACGGGCTGTCTCTGTTGTAAATGTGTCGTTTTTTTTAAGCCATCATGAAGTAAATCCATCAGGCTTCTTCAGAAAGCTCCAACTCTCCACAGCCAAAGATGACATATGCTCTTGTTTTCATAGGCATTGAGTAAAACAAAGTCTCTCCACATGCGACGAGCTCGTACTTATCAACTATCAGATGAAATAATGACACAAGACAACAGCAGCCACTGTGGCCACAGGTCAGTAGACTCAAAGACGTCATTCCTAATGATCTGACTGAAAGTGAGCACATATGTCCCAGCTATGAGTTTTAATGTAGGTTAGGTTGAGCGTAACATGGGAGTTACCCATTGAATTAGTAGAAATAGCTATTTACTGTTACCAAACAGTTTGAAAGCGTGTGAAGAGAGCCAGAAGACTTTCTGCCATCACTTGACTGCTTGTGAATTTAAGCTCATTTTACATCATGTTGTATTGAATAAGATTTGAGACAAGAGACTGACATAAACTCATTGGGAAAACGTTTACTGAGCTGATAGATCAAGGGAGAAGTAGGGACATTTTCCCATAGACTTCAATACAGTCTGACTTCTTTAACAACCAGTGGAGTCGCCCCCTGATGGTCATTAGATAGAATGAAGGTTTAAGGCTCTTCAGCATTGGCTTCACTTTAACGATCAGTTTAGTGTCAGGCTGGGTTTGAGCCAATGTTGTAGCAGTAAAATAAAGACAGGGTTGGAAGCAAAATATGTTTCATTTCTGAATTAATTCACGTTTCAATGTAAGATTGTGTTGTATTTGTATTGTGCTGATGGCATCAATGAACATAAACAAAAAAAAAGGCACTTAAGGACTAAAATAAATAAATAAAAGCACGGTTTTTGCTTTGGCACTTAGTGGCTTTAGCTTTAATTACAAATCAAAACTCTGAAAATTAAATGCAAGTCTTGAACTACAATTTAAGAAAATGTGCCTCATGCTATTCGGAAGAAAATTTTAGACACAACCACGTAGAACAGCTCCTACTTTGTACTAGACAAGTGGAGATTGTGTGTGTGTGTGTGTGTGTGTGTGTGTGTGTGTGTGTGTGTGAATCTTCCACAAAAATAAGACTGGGAACTATTGGAGTAAATTACGCTGAGAATAATGTTGGCACAGAGGACTCAGCTTGTACACTGTGCCAGGTTTGCCAGGAGTGTTATGTTGTTAAGATCATTTTGGTTCCATTATGAACCATTGGGCAAATATTATGCCAGTGTGGAGCCTCTGGGAAACTTAAACCTATTATTTCTTTTTCCTCCCAAAACCAGCTAAGTGAGACCTTCTAGGATTGTTGGTCTGCTGGAGAATCATATTCCCATGTGCTGTTGTTGGCAGGGAGATGGCGAGGAAATCTGCAGCCAAGCCGAGACCTGAGCTGAGACCAACTGACGAGACTGAAGCCTATTACAGTGCTCAGTGATCCCAGATGACACAATGGTCTGTCTCTCTCCAGCCTTCTCTTTGTGTATGTCTGATCTCTCTCCTCTGGACTAGAGGGTCGGGGGTTGTCTCACTCTCTCTCATGAGTTTTCTGTCTCTGTGTGTTCCTGTCTGTTTCTGTATCTCTTGTTACTCCCAGCTCTTTCTGCAGTTTCTCCTCCACTCTGTACTGACATGAGGCTAAATTAGTAGGGCAACATTAACTTTGTTATTACTCTGTTTACTGGGTTCATTCCTCAGCTGGTCTGTTTTTAGTGCTTGTTTCATTTCACCTCCACTGATCTTCACAAAGCATTAAAACTGCTACACTAAGCTGAATTTGCAAAGTTCATTGTTTGAAGGACAAAACACTACAAAGCACTGGATACAAATGGCTTTTGGAGATGAAACTTTCTAATCTGGCAACATACCTATTATGTTAATAAAAAAAAAAAAATCTCATTCATTTGTTCATTTCTAAATTTTCTCTGCTGCCAAATGTGATCTTTACCCAAGTTGACCAGATTTCCGATTTCTGAAATGAAAACCAGGGACATTTCCTCCTTCTGCGACCAATATAATATTAAAATAGTACTGTTGTCATGTATTTTCACAATTTCTGTATTTTTACCATATTCAGGTAACTGCAGTTCATAAAATACAGATTCATTTTTCAGCCTCAATTCAGTGCCAGTCTATGGGTGATAAATGTCACAGGTTAAACTATTAAAATAGGGCTTTTTGTATGAGATAGAGGAAATCCATTCTCTCATGTTGTTACACTAACCAGGCAGAGGATGAGCTTCTCATTGTGGATTTGATTGACAACCAATGTATCTCAACCTATGTTTTTTTGTTTTGCTATTTTCTAAGTGTAGCTTAAACAGATGGAGCAAAGAAATACACCTGGAGGGGCTGAGCCTCTTAAAACCACTTAATTATTAGCAACCAGTTTAAACACACAGAGATGTAAATGTTTAAATTTTTGTCAATGCTGATGTGATACACATTGCTAGCTTTAACAGACACTCCACAATTCAACTGCAAGTTCAAAAGTTCAAACAAAAGCATACCAGCATTATAAATGGTGAAACAGTGGTGACTATCTACCTTTAAAGAGGTTGTGGATTCCAACTGTCTATTGCTTATATTCTTTTAGTCTGTCAGTAAGCTTTTTTTATAAAAGTATTCTTGGTTGTGACTATTGTGAATAATGGTTCCATCATTAATTTACTGTTCATGTATGAACTCCTAACGAAAGAGTGAGTTTTTCTAGAAAAAACAAAAAACTCAAACTTTTTTTTTTTTTACTTCTATTGGCCAAAACAAGCACCGTGCTTGACTGTCTTTCTCTCTGGTCTGTTTTTAAATCATGGTTAAAAACGCTGACATTGTCACTGGTGTCTGGTCACAGTATTCTTGTCAGCAGCAGGGGGTGGTGCTGATTGTCTCCCTCCATCTGACCAGAACCTTACTTGTTCTAGACTTGTTTCTTGACTGGTAGGTAAACAGCTGTTATTAATTGTAGCATGTTAGACTGTGTTTGTATTTTATCATGTCTGTGTGACTAAACATGACTATATATGCCATCAATAAAATGTCCAACAATACCTCCAGCTGGAACAACCATATGGTTGTTTTTTCAACCCTCTGATGCAGCCCATAGGAGTGCCAGGCGTACCAGACCTTTGCCGCCATAGATATTATAATAAACAGTCACTGCATGCTTAAACTACTTCATTTGGGTCAGGAAAAGCTTCTACAACATTAGATAATGCTTACAAAAATCACAATGTGGTTGACTTTGTTGAGTGGTCATAAACTGCTACTTTCACATCAGGAATCAGATGACCTCCTCCTGATGTTGACTTTGTCACTCTATATGCTACGTCACCAGACTTCTTTTATCATAATTACTATGGCCACTATATCTAGCCTAACAACAATATGCAACCACAGGTTGTGTAATAACCTGCTGCAAAGACACCTGTGGGTTTCAGTCTCTAATTGCCTCTGTGAGCTCTGTCACAACCTCTACAGCTGCTCCAACTGCAGGCTGCATTGATAAGAGGCACTTCAACAGGACAGGACTGCAATAACTCACTCTTTGTTGTTTTTGGAACATCTTTATCCACCCGTCCATTTCACCTCACACACCGTCTTCACCTCATATCACTCTCTCTGCAGCTCTCCTGCGCCTGCCAGAGAGGTGCACTTCACCACAGTCTGTAAACCTCTGGCTCATAGTGGAATATCCCGTCTCTCCATTCCAGCGTTATAGAGTTTGACACAGCACAGGTTTGGATGCTAAACACAAACACAAAATCAATCAGTAACAAGCTGATGAGCTTTCAGTCAAACAGTGAAATCCCCAGCTACAGCTGTTGATGGCATGTAGCCCTCCACTAACGGCTCATTACAATGAACCACATGACTTCTGTTTTGAAGGTAGATTTTTTTCACCATGACCGCTGGCCTCCCTCCATCTGACCAGAACCTTTCGTTATCTCTCGTGACACAGTTTTGTCTTTATTCCTCATCCAACCAACCACCTCCCTTTGTATTTCCTAATCCTTTTTTTATGTTTTCCTCCTTAAGTTTTCCTCCTCTTTCAGTCTGTCTTCTGCATCTCCTCAAGCATCACTTCATCCCAGCCCTTGTCTCTCTCTGTCTCTCTCTCTCTCTCGCTCCCTTCTCACACACTCATGGCAGTAATCATTAGCACTACCATCATGCTGGAGGAATTTGTCTGTCTGTTTTCCTCCCTTTTCCTGACATTTATGACTCCATGTCCCAAATTTATGGACAATTTGGCTCAGTCAAAATCTCTCCGATAAAGAGGCTGGAGGGGGGAGAGGGGGGAAGAGGGTCGTTTCCATGATGGCTGACCATGCGGCCTTGAAATCTCCATCTCTGGGCCGAGTTAGTGATTCATGTCATCATCAAGCAGAGACGACAGCTAAGTGACTGGCTGGCTGAGGCCTTTTCATTTAACTCCCTACAAGGACATGGGTTATTAAAAAGCCAGAGCCAGGATTTGAAGAGCCCAAACAGAACAATGCTGTGGAGAGTGAAGTGTTCAATGCTTTGTGGTTTTAGCCAAACTAGTGGTCTGGCGGTAGAGATGCTGATGTCAGTCATTCAAATCCAACTACTGGATGCATTGCCATTAAATTTTGTTCAGACATTCATGGACCCCGAAGGATGAAACCTACCGACTTTGGTGTTGCTCTGACTTTTCCTCTAGTTGACATTTGCAGTTTTGTGTGACATGTCTTGATGACTATTTAATGGATTCCCATAAAATTTTGGATGGACAAGTCCCACATATAATGAAGTGTCTAACTTTGGTGATGACCTGACTTTCAATCTAGAGCCATCATCAGGTCATGATTTGGTTTATGACCAAGTACATGCAAAACTAATGACATTCCAGCTGCCTCAATTGAACCATGTAGAGGGATGTCAAATCATATCATGATGTCAAGTCATATCCAATAATCCAAATTCATGGAAGTCCTACCCACTCTTGATACTTTTAAAAATTAAAAAGAGCACAGCACATTAAAATACAAAAAAAAAAATGCACAACCCTACTGACTCTATTAGCAATATGAAATACTGAACAGGATACAATGTAATGCATCAAGACACCAATCAAGGCTACTCATTTTTATTCACTCAGCGTGTACATTTTAGTTCCTTGAGCACATTGAGTGAAGCATAAACATTGCAGTCAAAACTGGCCTCCCTAGAAGAATGACAGCATCGCTCATTTGAGCCTATACACAACATATGTGTACAACCATATGACAATTGTTGAGTGAGTCCACATAACCTCTATATATCTTGCTTATTGTGACCATGACAACACAGGTCTTCTAATCCATTAGGGCCTAAACATAACCAAACCTTAATTATAGTGTTGTCGTATCATAAAACTATTTTGTATGTGTCAATTCTATTTTCTTTTACATAAACCTCACATGAAATGTAGCTTGTGAATCTATTAAGTAGATTAAGACTGATCAATGTCTTTAGTTTACTTTGAGCTTTATTGTTGCACCATGGGCAATAGAACAACGGGAGGTGGGATAAAGTAAATAGATGAATTGATAATAAATACTATTTTCTCTCTGTTTACTTCCTTTGCTGTTTTGGTTCCATATAGGCTTATGCTTTGTATAAATTAAAATATTGTGGCAAAGGCATGGACATAAATCAGTTCTAACCCTTGTACATACACTCACTGTCACAGCATCTGTCACAGCTGGAATTAGAACTGATGGGTTTACAACTACCTGTCATATACAGCAGTGATTGCTGGAGTAACATTGGTGTCTGGAACATTTCCCTCCTCTCAAGATGCTTTTTGTCTGTGCAGTGCCCCCGTCTGTCACTTCTATGTTAGCGAAGATCCTCTTATTAAATCCCACATGATTTCCCGCAACAACAACTTCAATAAACCTCCCTATTCCATCGTACCTTAAATTCTGTCACTATCATGACAGACAATAAGGTTGGAGTTGGGATGTCTGCAGGCAGATGGAGCACCCCCCCATCCCCCCATTTTTATTCTGCAGTGACTCTGGCTGGGAGAGATGGAGTGGAAAACAGAGGGTCCAGAGCTGTCGAGGAAGCTGCTATCTCCATCACTTCAAAATGTCTGTAACACATTAAAGGCCTCATCCAACGTACATCGCTGAAACTGCTCACACTACAGTTAGCAGGGAGGATTTTATGGTTGGCGGCCTCTATGGATCCTCTGAATTAAAGACTGGACTAGCTGTACTTTTTGAGGTGAGATCGGTCACTGCTCAGTGGACTGAGAAGACTGGCTCAATAAAAAAAACCTTTACTTACCCTGAACAGTAAAATTTTATCTTATATATATGATAATGGAAATGAACGGTCCAATATTTTACACCTTTACACTGTTTTGTTTGAAGGGTTGACATCCATAACCATCTGAATATAGTTTTACATCTTCTCCCTCGGGCTTCTCTCTGTCACTCTAGTAACAACAGCTCAGAGAGCGAATCAGAAGAGGGGCTCTGATTCTCTCTTCTGAATGGCTGACTGATTCAATTAAAAAAAAAAAAAAAAAAAAAATACAGATTTCAGGTGAACACAAACAAAATCAAATGCAAAGTTGGATGGTGGATCCAGGGTCATGGCTGAGAGCAGTGATTGATTTGTTGTGACATCAGTCACATAAGTCCTGGTTTTAAGGCTCAGTTTCTGAATCCAGGCTGTGAGCATTTCTCTGTGGACCAAGACCTTTGATACTTTCGCAGTATTAATATAGAACCTAGACTTGCTTTATAATCAGAGAAGACATGGGGATATGACTTTGTACAATAAGGGACCTTTAAGCACTGACACACAGGAGACAGCAGAAGTCACTTTTAATTTGAAGAGCAGGGAAAAGGTCTTAATCCTAATCTTAGTTAATGCTGACTTTGAATCCTAAAGTGTAAACATTATGCCTAACTAAAGCTTCACTTAACTGTCCATGATCTTATAGCTTTTTGATACATAACCCATAACCAACAATAAAAAGGTTATAGTGTCTTCTGTCGCATATTTGTAGCTATAACTCGTCAAAAAAAGGATGAGGTAGAGAGGAAAAGGGTAGAAAATTGGTCTTAGTGAGTGATTCATTACGATACACTCTAATTACATTTGCTTCTTAATAAAGTAATCCTTTTGTTTTCCGATTAGCCCGTAATCCCCCAAAGACTTGCAGTTGCTCCAGACACATCTTCCGTAAGCAGTTTGAAAATCCTTCAAGAGGACGAGCCTGCATCTCCGTACTTAACTTCAGCTGAACTCACAAATGCATAAGCAACTTTGCACTCAACTATCTATAATTAACAGAGTAATTAAAGCTACATTTATCGCCACATAGGCTTTGTGAGTCTCACAGAACACATTACAGCTATGTTTTATCATGTACAGTAAAAAAAGAAAAAACAGGATGTTCCCCAGATATTATGACATCCAGTCACTCATAGAAAAGGACATGGCTTTATTTGAATTATGGAATCAGAAGTCGTTCTGTTGATATTTTCCAACAAACAAAGTCTAATCTAATTGTTCAATTCATTTCACTACTGTATATGTATGATTTAATGTCAAATATGGTCATAGATCAAGTGCTGACCTGAATCTGAGCATCATATTTTTAAAAACAAATTGGAAAATACAGCCATACAACATTAATGGAAATTGATAGGACTGTTGTGGGAAATCAGTGGGAGGAAAATTTCATGCTTTCCACAGTAGCCTGCAGCATATGTCGTAAAAGATGTCCAACGTGCTGTTGTATTGATCCATGCATCAGTAGACACAGCATCAGTTTTTATTTTAAATAATATAGTTTGAACTCGTTCGCTGCTTGTTCTTGGTTTGCTTTACGTCTAAAAGACCATTTGAAGTAAATCTATTTTCTGTTATTTGCCTTATAATCTTTTCCATTTCCATTCCATGAAACCAGCCTTTTTTTCTTTCTTTTTTTATGTTTGCTGCTTTTTTTTTATCTAAGAAAGCTTCAGCTGCATATTGCTGCACTGTAAAACATCATACAGGGATGTTGAAACCGACTCATCATTTCTATTAAAACTGTAATTTTGTAAGATTTGCTCATGTCGAGTTGATTCAACTTTGGAGACCACTTTAGAACTTAGAACACGACTTGATCTAACTTGTACTGAATTCAGTCCCTACCTCACGACGCCACCTAGAACTGAAGTGACAGAGCAGCCTTTGTGTCGACTCTGGAACAAAGAGGCATCAGCTGCTGAAGTTAAAGTGATAGTTGGGGTGAAATGACGTGGGGTTGTATGACTCAGTGTATAAGGTGCAGTGGATTCGGATTGGTGTGCAAGTACCCGCATGGAAGCAGAGCAGTGTCGGTAGAAAACAATGTAGCTAAAAATGACCCCTAAGAAACCAATATCGTTTTAATTATCACCACTTCATATTAAAGAGCCCTTTATGACCCAAACAGCTGATCTGCAGCATGATACAGTCAGCGGCATAGGGCCTATAGAAGTTCAATGGTTGAGAGAATGTAGGCCAAAGGAAAGGGCCGTTTGACAAGAAGCATGAAAGTGGAGAAAATATATAAAATTATAAACATTATAAACTGATGGGTTTTTAAGTGGGAACTTTTTAAGTGGCTAAATATATATTTTTCTACTGCAGTACATCATTCAGCTTCTGTCCAAATGCACTAACCCAGAGTTACTGCAGGTTATACTGATTATACATAACTACCTCACACAATCCCTCGTCGCTTCAGCTCTTCGTGTCACATGAAGAACTGAAGATGAAAGATATAAAAGGAAAGGTCTGTCTGTAACACGTTAACTTTACTGAAGTTCGTTTGAAACGTTCATTATGGCGCTGGGTGGTTGGCCCAGGGCTCATTTTCTACCCTCGGGGGGCCTCTGCCCTACCCTTACTACATAGAAACAATTGTTATTCTGATTATCATTAATATTATATTATAATATTACATTATCTACACACACACATAGAAAACCTAAAACCTCATCATATATACACAATGCCCTCTATGTCATTTTCTGCTTGTCACGTATTCTCAGCATTAAAAAAATGAAAGAAAAAAAAAGAATGAAGTCCATTTAACCCACTCCTCATCTCTACTTGATGCTACATTAGCCACCACGACTTAACTCAGCTATGTATCCTACTTAACAGTTGCAGTTGAGCTGCATTGTTCTCATGTTTTTAAGATTCTGCTGCATCAGTTTTGATCATTTTTTCTGTGCATCATGTGTCCAACTTAGTGCAAGGCTAAATTACTTCACTGCTTTTTTCAAAAGCCTGTAGGATTTCAAAATAGATAACTTTGGCACTTCCGAGCGGTAATCTACACATCCACTGACAATGGACTGGCAGAAATCAGCATATATACACCAAATGTAATCAAAAAATAATTCTTGCTGTCAGGATATGATTTTACTTGTTTACTGTCTGAATGAAACGGTTAAAAAAAAAAAGAGTTAATCACACAGGAAGCTTACATAAGTGACACTACATCTGCCTGAGAAATAACATGGGTTGTTCTGCCAGGCCTGGTAGCTGTCGGTCCCCCTGGTGAGCGGACAAGACACCGTGTACTAACAGCTCTCATTCGAATTCTTCACCTGAATCGCTCAGTTCCAGATTTGAGTTGAATACAAATGGAGCAAATGACAGACGCACTTCCCTCCATGTAGGCCTTTGCTATGGGGGAGCTATGGCTTTCTAAGCAGAACAATTGTAACTTGCTACTAAAACCCACAAAAGACAACACTGCACTAACGTGACATGAGCTGAATGAACTAAAGTGTGTTCCTGTAGAGCCTGACACACCTACAAATCCAAACACAGTGACAGATTTACATTTAACATCGCAAACACATTCGCTGTCGTTCCCTTTCAAACCCATTGTGTAAGTGAGAAATGGGTGGTATTTGTGTTTGGGAAGCCAATATGTGCAAAGGCATAACCCGTCATGAAGAAATACTGTCAGGGGCCCTGCTTATTGGACTCGTGTGGGTGATTGTAATGTGAAAATAAAAATGCTTCAGTGTTGTACCTTCAGCCTCCACTTCAAGTCATAAAGAAGATCAATCTCAATTAGAAGAACCATTCTCCTTCTCGTCCAAGGTTGGTGAGGAGCCTACATCTCCTCTGTGCTTTGTTGTATAGAGCGGAGAGACTAAGAAATATAAGAATAGTTATAGAGAGGAGTTGTCAAAGCTGCAGGGAGAATGACACCAGCCAGCAGGACGTCTTTCTGGGTTTCGATGTTGTTGAAGAATGATTTGTATACATCATAATTTAAGTTGCACATGCACAAGGGTTTCAAAGATTGACTCAGTCAATCTTACACAAGATTGTGGTCCCTTTAAATGTCATGAGGTTAAAACTGCAAACACACTGAATATGAAGCTTGATAGTAGAGTGGAATAAAGGGCCTGACGGCCTGTATATCTACACTGACTGTCGGGCTTCCTTCACAATCATAAATCTATCTAGTGCCTTGGGCAGCTATTGTTAGAGTCAGTGAGTGTGTGAATGCTCACTGGCTGTGTAGCATCTGCATGCTGGAATCTGAAAGCTGAAATCAGTCACAACCAAGCACCAGGGGGAAACGTTTTTGATTCCACTTGTCAAGTGGTAAAAAAACCCACAAAAGATGCGGTAAGTTTTATTAGTGTCATATACATAAAAGTATGATAATCATGTGTGTTTATTGTAAATTTTGAGAGAATTTTATTCAGTGTTTGTGGGTTTGTTATTCTGGGTGTTATGGCAGAGACACACTGGATGCGTGGCAGCTGTGGAACGTTTGGTTTTCACTTTGCTCCCATGTTAACGGATTAGAGTCAACACTGCCTGTGTGAGACACACATCTCTCGTGTTGTGTGATGTGGGGATTCGGCATCTCGCCCATTTTTTGCGTGTGATGTGCATGTCTAGCAGCAAAAATACACAGAGAGCTTTTAACATTATGCCAGCAATATTACACAAAACTACCACTTTCCACTATTGTCTCTATGTCCAGGCTGAATCTCATATGTGCCAGACATGAAAAAATATATGTATATTTTTTAACAGTTTCATGACTTGCATGTAAGGACAGTGACATATTAGAGACACTTGCTATCAAAAACAAATTTGGAAATACTTTAAAATGAAGAGAACTTGAACATTTAGGTATCCTGCAAACTCTGTGCAGACATGCAGCAACACACACAGCTTCTGTCTGGTAGTGGAGAATTCCCTATTGGTGTTGTTGTATGTTATTAAGTCATTAATGGGTTTACATAATGAAGAAGGAACATAACATGATTTTTTTTTTTTTTTTTTTTTACAAACTCAGAAACTATGTGAACCATGTAAGCATAATGAAAGCCTTAAGATGAAAACATCTGGGAACCGCTAAGCTATAAACTGTTTAGTTAGATCTTGTACCTGAGCTTAAAGGTGAGTCAGAGTCTCTCTGGCGTCCTGACTCAGCCGCTGCTACAACCACAGGTGACTCCTCCTCCTCCAGCCTTGCTTATACCATATTGTCTCCTTCATTCTTTCTGTTTTAGACATCTTATATCCACAGCATTAGCTTGTTGGCTACAACAGCCGCGCAGCAGTTGAAAGGATGTTTCCCTGCTGCTCTCTCTCCTTCTCGTTCACACAAAAATATCAACCATATTTAATAAGGACTTTATTTCATGAATTCAGAATTCAGAATGACTAATAAACAGAGTCAGGGCTCCTTTTTTTTCCTCATTTTTGTAATTAAATATGTAATAAATCTTAGCGATCCGGGGCTATTTGTAAAGCATCCAGGGATGAAGACTTGAATGCCCTGGCCTAAGGATTACTTGTTACCTTTCTTTCATTACTCAGCTGTCGGCTCTGTCACATGTTCCTTTTCACCTCCAAATCATCAACACCCAATTGTATTTAACACATGTAGACAGAAGGAGCAAGACACTGCATTTTAACAAGCTCCTACGTCTAGAGTTTGGAGGGATTCACTGACCGTTGAGCAGGCAGCTCAGTATCAGTGACTGTGCCAGACACCTGCCCAATGAATGTATGAACCCACATGGTGAACATGCTACATCAGCCGATTGATCAACTGAACAAGCCAACCTCTAACTGTCGAAGTAAAGCCCCTCCCCTTTTCTATTGGTCAAAAGACCTGCTTCACAGACATCTGGCTTTTGTCGGCGACGGGAAATGGCAGCATATACATATACATGAGTATTTATCTGCTCATGCGTCAATCGGCTTTGATGTAAACACGTCAGGATGAACACGCAATGTGTCAGAGACGTGACATCTCGGGTGAGATGCGGCGGGTCAGTTTTACCGGTTTGCTCGGCAGCTAACAGCTCGCTGTTTCTCCCCTGCGTCTACATCTGTTTGCACTAGTCTATACGCTGTAAACTCAGTGAGCTTTTTATTAGGAGCACCATACTTGTACTGAGCAGGGCCTCTGCTCATAACAGCATCTTCATGTCATGGATTCCACAAGATGTTGAAACCTTCCCCTGAGACTCTGCTCCATGTTGACTGCATCACATCATTTCTGCAGATCTGTCAGCCGCACATTCATGCAGCCAATTTCCTGCTCTACCACATCCCAAAGGTGGTCTGCTGGTTCCAGGTCTGGAGACTGAGGAGGTCACTGAACTCACTGTCATGTTGTGCTGGAGTTGTGACATGGAGCATTATCCTGCTGGAAGTAGCCATTAAAAGATGGTCAAATGTGGCCATAAAGGGGCGAACATGGTCAGAAACAATACTCAGACTACAGCATTCAAGAGATGACTGGGTGGTATATCTTTGCCCAAAGTGTGTCAAGCACTTATTCCCCACATCATTACACCAACAGCAGCAGCAGCCTGGACTGTTGGCACAAGCAAGGTTGGGTCCGTGGATTCAGATTCATCAGACCAGACTATGCTTTCCAGTCTCCAGCTGTTCAGTTTTGTTGAGCCTGTGCCCAGTGCAGCCTCAGATTTCTGTTGCTGACCATCAGGAGTGGAACTTGACATGAATTTCAGCCGTTGAAGCTCTGCCATCTCAAGTTTGGACATGTTGTGCATTCTCAGTTCAGAGTGGCCGAAGTCTTTCTGTCAGTTCCAACCAGTCTGGCCTTTCTCCTCTGACCTCTCTCAGGGTGTCTTCTACAGCAAGTGTTGCATTCTGGGTTGTCTGTAGCCTTCATGTTGCCAGGCTGTAGTGTTTCTTTTAAAGTTAATCAGCAAATACTTAGTAAGCTTATTCCAACCTACAAGAGTTTCTGATGGCTCCTGTAATGTGTGGAAATAGATTATTGAGAAGTGGGAAAAAAAAAAAAAAGAAAAAAAAAAGGTAAAAGCATCTCCTGGCCTCTATAACTGAACCAGTCTGAGTCATCAGCCAAGAACTGCATCTGTGCCAAATGACAAATTCACAAAAAAAAAAAAAAAAAAAAAAAACTGTCTGAAAAATACTATCTGTTCAGAGAAAAATCAATTTGACAGTGTCCAGAAGCCAAACCGGAGAGCATGAGGACCGATTGACACGCAGCACAAATGTGAGATCTGTGCTTTTTACTTTCACATTTATTATCAGGTTTATCAAATGTTCCTGATTTCTCTCTGTGTGGTTACTGAAAAATCTAAGGATAAACATCCCAAATGCAAAATCAACATCAAAGAACACAACTGCAACCCAGGCGCGACAACGCTTGAACTAAATATGAACAAATTTGAGATGTTTCCCCTCACTGATTGAAGTCCATTTGTGGTCAGTTCAGCTGATTGGACATGTGGAAAGGCACACACCTGTCTATATAATGTATCAGAGCTATCAGTGAATAACAGAGCAAAAACCATGATAATGGATTGATACTCAAGGTTCCCAAGAACACAGAGGCCTCCACAGTTCTTAAATGGCAGATGTCTGGAAAAGGACCTTGGTTAGAGAGGTGATGAAAACCCAATGGTCACTCTGGCTGAGCTCCAGAAACCCAGCGTAAGGATGGGAGAAACTTCAAGAGGAACAACCATCACTGCACCACCAGCTAAGTGACCAGATGGAAGTCCGACATCAAGAAACAAGATTAGCTGGTGTAAAACCTCTGGAAACCAGGCGCAATTCATTACTTGCCCAACATCATCCCAACGGTGAAGCCTGGTGATGGCAGCAACATGCTGTGGGGGTGTTTTCATTAGCAGGTACAGCGAGGCTGGTCAGAGGTGAGGAAAAGCTTAATGGAGCAAAGTACAGAGAACATGGTGTGTGTGTGTGTGTGTGTGTGTGCGGTTCAGGGACAACTCTGTAAAAGTCCTTGAGTCCTGACAATGAAACATCTCTAGAGAGACCTGGAAATGTCTGTTCACCAATGGAGACCATCTAATCTGACAGAGCTTGAGAGGATCAACAGAGAGGAATGGCTGAATGATGAATCTCCAAATTCACATGTGCTTGCTATACCCATGGTGCCTCAGCTCAGTGCTGAGTAAATATCCGTGTGATTATTTGTCCTTTTGAATGTATTTACAAAAAATATCTAGAATTCTGTTTTTGCTTTGTGATTATGGGGGATTCAGTGTAGATTGGTGAGGAAAAACTTAATATTAGCATAAAGCCGCAATACAGTAAAATGTGAAACAAGTGAAGCTGTCTAAATACAAATAAATTACATACAAATAATTGCCAGAAGATCACAGCGAGGTACTAAAGTTAACACTAAACCCAAGATGAGTTCAATACATAGCACTTTATTTAAGATGTACTCCTGAAGCTAAAATGCTACACAGCTTTGTAATGTAAATTTAAATCACTGTATAACTTCAACCCCTACAGTTACAGAAGGGACGTTCATGTAAAATTCACCAGGAAACTAAAAAGGAGAACTAAGGTCCATTGACTTTGCTCTGCAAAACACTTACTCCTATTCTCTGCACATTCATTGCCTTGTCTTGGATAAAATGAAGTTCGATCTGGCCAGAGCTTCTCTCTTTGGCTGCAGCTCCAAACACTGTGAAAAATGGTCTACAGAATACAAGTCATTGTCTGGAAACACTTATTCAGACCTGGAAATTACCAGAATAAAAAAAAATCATTTTTAGCCTCAGTTCATGTAATATCCAACAAGTCCTTCAACCTGACCCTGACCCTGGGAGGGTGCTTTAAGTAAGTGGTGCTGTAGTGGGAGGAGCATTTTGGCTTGCACTAAACGTTGGAGCTTATTTTGTGAAAATTCATATTGGGTGTCTCTCCATACAAGTACGACATAGGCCAGCGACAATACTGCTACTGAGAAAAAACTGCAACCAGTGACAGAGTGTGGGTCGAGCTGCTCTCAGGGACTGGCTGGACTTCAGTTGTGTTCTTTTTGCCTAGCTGTTTGCAGAAATAAGCCTTTTTTTTTTTTTTTTTTGCGTGTCACTGTGATCTCTGCAATCAATGCTACAGCAGCAGATTGTATATTTTTGTGAATCCTACCAGAGCTGACATGACCCGCCTTTCTCTGCCTCTGATTAGTGATGGTTGCTTTCATGAGTTGGATTGGTTTAGTTTAGGGTGGGGTCCTTATTCCACCCCCCAGGGGCGTAGGTCATCCTGTTTGGAACATGTCATGTCAAGATTATAAAAAATATACTTTATACTTACAGTATACTTACTTTTGTCTACACAGGTGGTGCCCACGACCATGTTGTTTTTCTTCACCCTTCTGATACAACCCATAGTGTCTCCTGAGAGCTTTCGTTGTCATAGTAACAATAATAAACCAAAAGTTACGCAACTACCCTCGTCGCTGTGGTTACTGTAATAAGGTTCACGTCTATGCACACAAACTACTTGGGTAGGTTTAGGAAAACTGTGTTTGTTGTCATGGTTACGATAGTAGTGGTTATTGATAATTGAAACAAATTACTACTTTCACACGGGAATCGAACACCACACTCCTGTGCCATATTCCTGTGTTTTGCTGACCCATACATGCACCCCAGCCTCCTCCTGTCCGTACTTTCCCCTTTGTTCCTGTCGAAATTACTACAGCCACCAGATGTTGCCTAGCAACAAAACCAAAATATGGGCCATGATAATTGGCTGACATACGAACTAGGGGCTCATTTTCTACCAGAGGGCAGTCTCCTAATATCCCCCTAAAATTGTGGCATATCTTCCACTGATTATGACAAAACTTATGACAAAGTAATGTGACAACACTTTTCTCCATTTGAGCCAGTTTTCCTTTCAGTGTAGCCAGACAACCACAGGAATCCTGTAGCCTGTCCCTGTCTGCATGAGTAAAATCACCGCTCCTCCTCCTCCTCCTCTATGGAGCCGCAAATTTGGCCTTCTAGCTGAAACAAACACCTGAGGAGGCCAGTGCTCCTTTAGCATATTTGTTTAAAGATGAACTACCTTCCTGACTCCTGATCAGAAATGGATAATTGATTTGGGTGACTGAGGGGGGGTCAGTCATTTATATCCAGCAAAGCTATTTTCAACCTGCTTCCACCTGAGGGGCAACTCCTCACTCATTTTTCCTTTTTCTTTCTCCTGTTTATCCTTTTATCAACGGAGGGCTGACAAAACACATATGCTCTTTTCAGCGATGTTCTGCTTCACACTCTCTCAGTTACACACATTCGGGAGCTGTCCGGGAAGCCGCGGCCTCGCACGCTTGGCTGCTGGGAGCTGCCCAGTAAAACGCAGCCTTCTGTCAGCAGGTGAGGGCTGCTCAAGGACGTTTTAACTGCAGCCGCTAAAGAACAGGAGAGCATTACTGGTTGACTTCCTCTGCCATCCGCCATGATTGAGACATTGTCTGAAAATGTGACACTGCAGGGTATTACTCCGTGTAGATTGCAGGGTGTCACTGAGGGGAATACATTGGAGGGTATTTGAATGAAGGATGTGGGGATCACTGTCAGGAAGGTGTGTGTGTGTGTGTGTGTATTAGAGTGGGTTGGAAGTAGGTTGAAAAAAGCTGCCTATACGTTTCCCTTCATCTATTCTGCTACTCAATATCGCTGCTTTACTGTAGAGGACAGTGATATTTTTAAAAGAAGTATATTTTGTGTATGCAAGGTTTGATCCTTAAATGTATTAGCAACTATAAAACACAATAACTCTGCTTCCCAAGGGCAATGTAAGCACTGCTGTTCTTCTTACAAGTAAACCGAACAAACAAAGCTACCTATACGATGCATCTAGTTTTTCCAGATCGTGACTGAGAAATGCCAATTATTTCAATCTGCCATCCTAACCAAGCATGGCATTCAATAAGCACATTGTCATCAATTGAATGTACGTATTTTAACAGTAATTTAATTTTATTGTAATTATGTTGCCCTGTTACGCCAAAGAAAATTGGTCTTCACATATTTTTCAGGTCAAAAGGGAAGCAACCAAAACTCCCCCGTTATTAATAAAGGATAAATGTAGGACAGTAAGGCATGGCAACCTCTACTGAACCAGTTTAAAGCATTCCTCAGCATGCAGACCTCATACAAAAAGGAAGCCATTCCAGGGTCTGATGACTCTACTCAATATGGTGGCATTGTCCTTAAATACTCCCAAGGTCTCAGATAGCAAAGGGAACCCAGATGGGCCCAGGGCTGCATTAGTCTGTGGACAGATGGGTTTTAATGGTGCACCTACTCAAGCTGCAAACGATCCCAACTTACAGCAGCACCTTGTTTATGTTTTTGCACCTTTGCATTATCAAGGAGTTCCTTTATACGTGAAGGTTAAGAAGCCAAATGGGTAAGTTGGCTATCTGTGAAGGGGAAAGGGTAATTTGAAATAATTTGCAGGTACAAATCAATATTTGAATTTTGACTCACACTTGAGTGGGAATTATGGTCCATCTGAAATCCATGACGGGTGGTCAGGTAACGTTGGAAACCCTGTCCCTCCACACCTGTCTGATGTTGGATGTGGGTGTCTGTATGTCGAAAATTTTATTTTTCTGCAACCGACAATCCAACATTCACAACTGCTTCATGCTGGGATTGGCTTGCTGTGCACAGGCGAGGCAAGAGGCTATGCATTTTATTTCACTCTCTAGCTCTCTGTACATATTTTACATTAATATTTATGGCACTTTTAATGTGAACATCCAAGTCCAATAATATGAACGCCGTCATTCAAACAGAGGCAGTTTGAAAATATTCCCATGTGACAAATATTCCCAAACATGCCCATTTTTAAACGATATTGTGTTACTCCCCCTTTCTACAGTGACCTGCTTTTCACTCTACCTTCCTGTGTGGCCTTTTGGTTCAACTCTAAATTGTTGGACAGGACATTTTTACAGATAGTCCAGAAAAACCATTCACCAAAGCTTAAAATGGTTTATGCGATGCAATCATGTTGCCCAAATGTGTTTTCAAAATCTTGTGGAATCCATGCTATGAAGAACTGAAGCTGTTGTGAGAGCAAAGCAAGAAATCGACCTCTAAACACACAACAAACAGTGCAAGTGAATAAAGCTACCGTTTATATTGGAGGCCAACAAAAAAAAAGAAAATCTAACCACAACCATTAGTCCATGCTGGCACTGCTGTGATACGGCAATACTGACAGTTAGCCTGCTAACGATAGCATCATTTGATGAACAAATTTATAATAATTTTTGCACCTGCAAATACTCTTGCTTTCTGTAGTCTGTCGCTAAGGAAAACAGATGTGTAACGTTATGTCCTCAAGTAACAAAATGAGGAGTCGAGCTGGAGCCCTAAAGCAGCCCGTAGGGTTCTCCTCTCAGTAAAGCCAGACTGCTATTGGCTACACGGGAGCTGGGATAGAAATTAAGCCTTGGACTAATCCACTAAGACTAGGCCACATGAGTGACACTCAGGGAGCTGACAGGAAAAAGTCCAAAGGACTCTTTAGCCAAAAAAGTGGAGTTTCTTCAGTGGAGGAAACTCTGGTCGCCTCACCGTACTTCAGGAAGGACTCCTGACCAAAGTTGGGACAGGAGGGACTCCCTTGCACTAACATTCACACACTACCTGACCAGCTACCAAAACAATGAACAGAGAATGTCATTACACTTTACAACACACATACAGATAGGGGGGTGACTTCCTTCTCTGCTCAGGGCACCATTACTTCACTACAGTATATGTATCTTTACATCGAAAACTGTGTTTGCTGCTTTATTATTGTTCTCATTTACTGACATTTAAATTTTGTAAAAAAGCTCATAGGTAAGTTATAAAAAAGTGCATGTAATTTAGTGACTATGGTAACCCTGACTGTCCAGTTGCATTATCCAGTCAAATATGTCCATACCTGCCAGTTTGAATGGTGCAAAATCTAGTACACACATTCATGGTCTCCAGAGTATAACTCCGTGTGGCTACGATGAGCCAGGCTGTACCACCATGTTCTAGTCTTATGTCTTAGGTTCAGAGTGAAAGGTCTCAATTATGGGATGGATTAAGTTGATATTTAGAACAGGCATTCATGGTCCATAGAATGAACTGTATTAAAAATGTGTATTTCGGACTCACATTAGTAGGATAAGACGTCACGTGTAGTGTCCATAGTGGACAGAACCAGAGCTTAACTGACTTTAATCAGAGACAGGCCTTTGATTTTATTCCCTGCATGTTTCCACTGCACTAACTCCATCTATACAAAAAGAGTCATGCTACCATGACTGAAGCTCTACACTTCCTCCCGGAAATGTTGCCTTTGCTGTTTTGTTTGCCACTTCTACAATCTGCTAAACTCATTCATTCATTCACTGACATCAAGGTCCATCAGCAGTTAGTCATGTTTCTTTTGTTTTCGTTTGTATTTCAAGTATTCCCTGAAGCACTGTCTTCTTGAACTGACTCACTGAAGAATAAGATGGAGGATATGATTTTCTCCTCTTTCAGGCTAAAGAAAGCCATTTGTTTTCAATCCTTGCGAGCATTCACCTTGTGATTCTTACAAGCTGTGCTTTTAAATTAAAGTATTCCTTTGAACACAAGAGGTGAGATCTCTCTCTTGCTCGTAACCATTTGGTTTATATTTGATGTTTTTTTATTAACCTCTAACTGTGAGTTGATGATGAGGCTTTTAGAAAATGTGCTACTCTCCAGTCCACAGACGTTACACCCCCCACACCCCCACCCTGGACCCCACATACACACACAGTCAAAACAATGGACAGAAGATGCAAATGCTCACAGTTTGACTATATGGATACTGATTTAACACACAAGTACACAACCAAATCACCCACCTGCTAACTTAAATCATCTTTTTTACCCTTGAAGGTTACTGATATAAAGATTAAAGTGTTGCTTGGATATGCACATGCAATCCCGTCCATGCTCTAATCAGGTGCCAAGTTTAGCCTCTATTTATTGATCAAAGTACTTTCACTTTTTGTGCCAGCCCTGGTGCTGGCAACCAGACTATGTTCTGTGGCAGTGGTTGACAGCTGGCAGCCAAGACTGGCCCACCAGATAGTTTTGATATTCATCATTTCTTCATTTTTCACATTTCACAATAACAGCAACGTCACGTTAACTATAATGTCCAAACAGAGAATCTGCCCCGACCCGAAGAAAGCTTCATCAGCTTTTACCCACGCTGAGAAGCCACGTGCTGCACAGTGGTCAGCTGGACCTCTGTGTTATTATATTATATAGCTGAGATAAGGCTGAGAAAAGAATGAAAAAGAAACTCACAGATTGCAGGTCAGATTACACTCTGAGCTCATCTGTAAAAAAAACTGTTAAATCCTGTTTTACTCTGACTTTATTTGTTGGGACGAGAGACGTCTTTATCAGGCTACAGAGGCTCTGAAACTGCGATTAATAAAAAATTCAAATAGTACTTTAGTAGTTTACAGAATGACTGACAATAAATAATGAGGATATAATATTAAACATATTGACTGAATAAATGACAAAAACATGCGCACTCGTGGTGTATGTGAGGTGATCATCGTCTCACTGGACATTCTGCTAATTTCATTGATAATACTGATTCATAATACTGATTCATGTGCAGGAAGTGGTGAACGCATCATTTATACATCTGGCCCCTGTTGTTGAAATAGATGCTGTCATGGCAGCAACAGTTACCCACAGAATCCCTACTTCTCTGGCAATTTTTCCTACAAAATAAGAGAGAATTCTTTTTTTGAAGCAATGCTTTGAGCTATTGAGAGTTTTTATTCGAAAAAGTTCAAAAGAATGGCTTGACAAACCTATGAAACAGCTGACATGTCATGTAGAAATAAGACCAGTTCATTAAATTATTCAAACTTACGTGGACCTGGGAGTCGGACATGTGAGCAGTAACAAAGCAATCTCCAGTTGCATTTTCAATCAATCAATTTCTTGAATTAACCTTGATTATGTTCTGACCTGCCATTTAATGGATGAGAAAAAAATTGCCCCGGGCCAAACTCACTTGCTGGCCTCTGTCCTATGGCAAGTGTGTTAACAATTACAGGTGCAAAAGTGTCTCCGTGATGAAGAGCTTGAAGTGAGCTGCACATCTTTGTTCTCTCGGTGCGAAGCGGTAAAGAAGCGTTTGAACTTGTCCTGCCAAACGTCTCAGCTGTTTGGGGCCCAGGGCAAAGTAAAGGTGGGTGATGTTTGCAAGAGGCTTAAACTGCACTGAGCTCTCTGTACTGAAGCATTGGGAATTACTTTGTTCCCCCGTGGGGGCTGGAGGATCAGGAGGAGGAGAAACAGATTAAAAGAGATTGGCTGAGAGAACAAGAAAGATAGAGATCGCTGCAAGGGATTTGGCAAGCGTTAGCACTGGTCACTTTGTGCTGAAAAATTGAAATAGACTTTTCCTCCCTCCTCCCACACTTAACCTTTTACACAGAAGGAAATAATTAAAAAGCCCAATGAGGAACCCATTGTGAATTTATGAATTGCAAATTTGGTTCCAATTATCTTCAACCAATAAGATGCCACTGCTAAGGTGAGTAATGAGGGGCTATAAATATCCAATGTCATCTGGTGCGAAATGAAAGGTGATTATATCATCATGATGACTGAGTTAGTGACTCTTGTAAACAGATATAAACTTTCTAATGAATTAGCTGCTTCATTAATAAAACGTACATGGTGATTGAGATATTAACCATTCAAACTGTCCTCAGCTCATGATGCAGTGGACGGTGAATGTGGATGTCTTGTTCAAGAGTCTGCCTCATCTGTTCAGGTGCACACAAAGTCTCCGTGTCCCTGCCTCGAGTAACGGTCCAGTCCGACACGCACCAGGTGAATTCTCAGCGGTCAGTGCCACACCATTGTTTAAAAACACAAAATAAACGGGGTAAATCAGGGAACACTGTCTGCCATCTGCCCCTTTTGACCTGATGGTCACCACCTGCGAAGGGTCGCACATGCGCACACGTGTGCATCGACAAAATGGTCAGTGGGTGCTCACGGTCGAGTACCGTCGAGGAATAAAAACCTTCGAAAGAGGAGAGAAAAGAAAAGAGACCTAGAGAAATGCTGGAAAATTACAGATGTGCTCAAAACAGCATAAACCTCTGGATTTGAGTCTATGTTTCAAACATTCACATTGACATTTAATCATGTTGTAGTATAGAGGAAAAACAGGTATAAATGGAAATAATGACAAAATATACATCAGCTTTGAGGAAATGCCAGGTCCAAAACAAAAGAGCTCAAACTTTTAATATACTTCCTGTGTTACTGATTTGCAATCTGCAACTTTTTCCACCATTCTGGGTGTTTGTTGAAGCTTTTTTGTGTGTGATAAAAGTGCACTGGCTCTGACTGCAAGAAAACATGTTGTTGGCTTGCTTGTCATTCTGCAACATGCACTGTGGCCATTTTCTTTCTGCTTTAACCCTCCTAATGTGTTAGCAAAGGGTTTACACCTTTGTCTGCTTAGTATCTTATTTATTTATCTATAACCATAATATATACATGTATGCTTTTGATATTTTATATATCTTGTGATTTATGTGCCATAGCATCATTACAATGTGCATAGTACACCTGTGCATATTCTAATACTTGGACAGTCACAGTGAGACAGAGACAGGAAAGTCAAGGAGAGAGAGCAGGGATGATATGCAGCAAATGGCTACGGGTCATAATCGAACCCAGGCCGCCGCCGGACAAAGCCGAGTGATTCCATGTATAATATGTATTCCATATTCCATGTACTGTTCCTTGCATCTCATGCTGTCCAGATTTTGATACAGTATTTTCCATGGTTATCCTCATTAAGCCGACTGAAGTGCAACATGATGTTCCTTTTTTTTTTTGGTCCAAATTAGAGGAAAATAAACAATAAAGCAGGGAATACTTTACAGCATGGCCGTTTCCATTTCTTCTGGTTTAAAAAACAAACAAACAAAAAACAAACATCCAAATTAAAAGCTTGAGGCTTCAAAATGGCAGTTCATAAACCAATGGGTTCCATCAGGGTGGGTTGCCACTTCGGGAAAAGGAAAAAAAAAAATACCCACGGTTACTACTCGCAAGAATGAGCGGAACATGATCATGATCAGATAAAGATAGAAACTAGAACAACACAAACACATGTGAAACTTGTGTTGAAGTTTTTTTTTATTATCATAGTTTACTGTGTTTGTATCTATAAAATAAGGAAAAATGCCATGTTTCATAAGTTACTGTCTTTATTGAGTGATATAGATATAATTAGCTGAGGTCGTACTGATTCTGAATATGTGCTGATATTTTTTAAAAAAACTTTATAACTTTATAAGGAAAAACACACAGGCATGAGAAAAAAGAAAAGTCTTGATGTGGGTCTAAAGGAGTTAAGAGGAACGTAATGTCTAAGTGGACATCGACCTTTGAATGGGACCAGTTGTTCATTTACCATGACCTCGGGGCTTGGATTGCAGCCTAGTAGCAAGTGTCCCACCCATTTGTCCCAGACATCTCTTATGGCCGCAAGTTTGTCCTTCTCTCACGAGCCAATCTTTTCTCATGATAGTTTGAGTAACTCTTGAAAATATGAAAGGCTTGAAGTGACATAGTTGCACAGAAAGCCTGGCCTGTTTCACCATCACATATGCCACAAGTGTCCTCACTGTGTGATTCGTAAGTAAGTGTCAACACATCATGTGTCAGTCTCCCTCTATTCCCCACTGGTCTTACTCCCATGGCGGCCATGTCAATAATGACCTTTTCTATAGGCAGTGATATGAAAAGGTCAGAGACAGATTGTGTGTCTTATCTCGTCTGGTGAGACTTCACACCTAATGCGACCTGGGGTCATTGTGATGATATTTTGTGACTGTTCTCAGGACTTCATCTGTGAGAGAGAATTGGTTCGTGTAACAGTAATGTCATGAAGGTAAAGTGACAGACCAAAGGGTAGTGTGTGTGTTTGTGAGAGATGTGGAGTCCCGTCCTATACGTATACTGTTATAGTTATACAGCTGGGTGACAGGAGATGTATACATTATATATATATATATATATATATATATATATAT
>CM076662.1:2726075-2746651 GCA_038496675.1 Rachycentron canadum
TGTATAAGAGACAGTATATATATATATATATATATATATATATATTTTCTGTGTGTTCCTAAGACTGTGCTCTTCTAGACAGAGATCTTAGCTGTTGTTGAGCTGTTTGTTATTCATGATGGTTTGGTAACATTCACTATGTATTTCTCTGCAGAAACACCCCATAACTATAATTACCACTGGGTCAAATTTGACCCATAAAACCACAGATTTTCAACAAAAAGAAAACAAATCATCTAAATTTGACCCTGACGCAATAGGAGGGTTAAATGGCCTGGCATGTTTAACTAAATCAATATTGTCATGGAAGTAAACCCAGCCAGCTTCAAGCTTTAAAACTACAGCAGTGCGAATCCAGGGTTTGTGACTTAATATAACCCCCCCACCAATATTCTGGTTTCTGATCTCAGAGATGTAGGTTTTAGGTATCTACTCGCCTTATGAGAACGCAACACAGCAGGTGTGGGCCTGCTGAAGAGACAGCAGGCCCACAGCAGGTGTGGGCCTGCTGTCTCTTCAGGAACCCAAGATTGCATTGAGTAGAAGGCTGATGGGATCTCAACTGAAGTGTCTCTGAACTTCTGGGACCTCCTAGGGCCAATATACCCAATGAAACTGCTTGACTGCTCCAGCTACAGAGCCTTATCTGATAAAGTCAGACTTTTAGTTATCTCCTAAGCTACTGCCAATGAGCTTACAAGGTCAGTGTATGAAATAAGTTGGTTGAAATATGCTCTGATGTTAAATAGGTTCCCATATTGTTATTCTGTAAAATTACTCACTTGCAAGTTGAACAATTCTTGTGATTTAAATTGTGAGACTTCAATATCAATAATAATAATAAAATTAATGATCTGGGAAGCATTAACTTTCTAAATATGATGGTGATATGATGTCTTGCACATTGGATTAGTGGCATGAGACTGATGAATTAACACATAATAACATAATGTCCATCCTAACCTCAAATCATGAGTATTCTACAGCTGTATGGTTGAAGCTACATTCAATTACATTCTGCCATGGAATGCTCTTTATAGTCTCATGCATACATTGAGAGGAAAATGTGTTACATCTTGTCATAAAGGAAAAATGCTGTATGTTACATAGCAGACTAAATATTGCCAACACAAGTTGGAAAAAAATTTTTGGAGGGGAGCCTTCAATGGTATTTTAATTTCCCCTTGTGGCATAACATGAATATATTATTATGAAACATAATTTCTATTTACAAGAAAGGGGCTGTGCTTCCATCTCACCTTATAATAGACTGGTTGAACTCTCTTCATACAAGGAGGTTTGCGTCATTAATATACTCCAAACGAGAAGAACCTACAATATCTGTGTTCAGAGCAAGAGACTTATCTAATGGACAAAGACATATTATGAAAATATCTTCAGCTCCTCTAAAGGTTTCCCATGAGACAAATACAAAACGAACAAAACGTAATACGTTTCAACTTAATTCACTAGGAAGCGATAAACACTCAAAGTGAGTAGCCCTTTGTTCAAGGCTTTTGTTAAGTTGGACCACAAACATAATCTAGCCATTTTATTCTTGCTTATTCTGAAAGACCACTCAGCCCTCTTCCCAGGAACCAGCTCTTCCTGGCAGATTCCGAGTTTTACCCAGGCCGGATGAGCTATATAATCTCTGCATTGTGTTCTGGGTCTCAGGGCGTCCTACCAGTTGGATGTGCTTGGAGGACCTCCAATGGAAGGTGCCCAGGAACCGTTGCTAACCAGATGCCCAGACCAAAGGTGCCAAATGGCACCTTTTGACCCAGAGGAGTAGCGGCTCTACTCCAAGCTCCCACAGGATGTCAGTGCTCCTTGCCCTACTGCTAAGGTTAAGCAAAGCCACCTTGTAAAGGAATGCATCAGCAGGCTTGTTCTCTTGGTCACGACCCAAAACTCATGACCATAGGTGAGGCAAAGATGAACTGGTAAATCAAGAACTCCTTCAGGTCGCTCTTCATCACAACATTTGCTTTACAGCTAATGCTTCACTGATCCGCTTCTCAATCCCCTGCTCCATCTTACCCTCACTCATGAACAAGAACCCAACACACTCCTCATTCACTTGAGAAACTCCCAACCTGAGGAGAGCAATCCACTGTGTCCTGTCAGAGAACCACGGCCTCAGACATTGTGTGCTGACCCTCATCCCATAAAATGACACCATTGGGGAAGAATGAGGGAGAGAGCTATGTGCTTACAGATCATCTGAATTGCTTGGAGCTGTCATTTTCTGTGACATTTCCAAAAACATTTGTTCACAAAGCAGCATTGTAGTGCATTTGCCTCATAGCTGGAAGTTTTTGGCTTTGAACCCAATTCATGGGGGTTAGGTGTGAATGTAAGTGAGTGGTTGTTTGTCTATATGTCAGCCTTTTGATAGACTGGCAACCTTTCCAGGGTGTACCCCACCTTTACCCAGTGTCAGCTGGGATCAGCCCCCACAACCCTCAAAGGATGTGTGGTGTAGCTAATGTACAGCTACACCACACATAGCAGAAATGCCTATTGTACCTGAGCATTAACATTTTGAGGTAATTTTGAGGTAAAAAATGCTTGTTGCGTAGATAAACATTTAAGAAATTGATAAATAATATTCTTGTTAATGTTGATGCTGAGCAGGTTGTCGATCATTTGCTAAGCATCGCAATTTCACTTGCAAAGTTGAGTGCAATTGGTGTTTTGAGTCCATTTTTTATTTCATCTGCATTGTGAGATATGAGAAACAACATATTTTAAGTCATTATAGACAGAAAGACTAATCTTTCAATTGGTGCAAACTTGGAGTCAAAATATTATGATTTGAAGCCAGGCTAGAAAAGTCATCTGAATGGGGTGGGAGCAATTTTTATGCTTAGACATGTCATGTGCCGGCATGGGAGAAAACACATTTTTTATAAAGCAGAGGCCCTTTAAAGACATTTCTTCTGACCAGATCTATACATATACATAATAACAAGCTGTGCGATCATTTGTGTTCTCTGTCATACTGGCTGAAATTGCAAAAACATGGCCAGTATAAGTGATGATCATAGACTGTCCATTACTTATATTTATGGCCCGTTTATCTGATGCAAACTCCTGGCCTCTGGTTTTGTTAATCACTTTGAACCATCGCACCATTCGTCTGTTTATTGGATTCAGAAAAAATGAAAGGATTAAATACTTTTCATGACAGTTGCACGTCCACACAGATCTACAGGCACGCTAACAGGTGCATTACTCAAAGGACACCTTGAAAGTAGTTGCCTAAGGAGACAACTACTTGAATGAATGTCATTATTATTATTAATATTATTATTATTATTATTCCTACTCAGATCAGGCAAAAGGGCTGCAGCGTATTAATACAGAGAGCTGAGCCTGAATAAATGACGTCTATTTAAATTATGACTATTGGTGTACGACCTCCAGTCTGACTGTCAAGCTGTTCCCCTCATATGAGTTCACTCCAGAGAGGATGAACTATACAAGAACCTGCAAAGAAAGAAAAAACTCTTTGGCTGCAGAAGCTCATTAATGAGCACCTCATTAACTGGAAGCTCTGTCTGCCTGGTCATATCCAGCTGTGACACACGCACACACACAGATGCAAAAGCAGTTGCACAATTACATAAGGATGCAGACACACACACACACTGTGATGACATTTGATAGGCTGTGTATCTGTGTTCTAATTGAGTCTCTAGAGAGTCACGTAGGCACTTGGCACCAGGAGAGCCTCAGACCAGACACTCAGGCCAGCAGCTGTAAACACACCACACCAACAAAGAGTGGCACAAACACACGCTTCACACAATTTCAATAGAATTCCCTGACTTCACTAGGGTTTTATGAGCTTTGTTTCAACTTTCCATCTAGACCATCATTTACACCAAAAAGCTAAACTGGACATATTTAGTCCACAGTTAACTTAGATTACAGCAATTTATCCCATATCCTGGTGGAGCTGGAAAGTTTGAGTATTGTTAATTTTAAGTCTGATTTAGTGAAAAAAAAAAGAAAAAAGAATACATTCACAAATCCTATACTTGAACAAAAATTAATAGATTTGTTAGATTTACAACACTGGACAAACTGAATGTGGTTTTGTATTTCAAACACAGTTGAGTTTTGTTTGTGCAGTGTGTTGATGTAGTCTCATTTTTTAGCTCCATTTTAGTTTCTACAAACTCCCCAGGAAAATATTGACCATGTTAGCTTCCTAGTGCAAAACTACACAGACGTCTGACCTTTCGTTGAATGGTGCATATTGAAGAATACTTGAGGGTCAAAAGCAAAGGTGTATGTGAGCCAAAATATATGAATGAATTCACAGCAAAAGACATAAAAATGGCAACATTTTATGTTATCTGTGTTTGCTGTTTGTTGTATATTGTAATATTATACAACAATTAGCCATAACATCATGACATTATAGCTCTTCAAGTCCTGAAATTGTGAGGTGGAGCCTCCATGGATCACACTTGTTTGTCCAGCTCATCCCACAGATGCTGGATTGGACTGAGATCTGGGGGATTTGGAGCCAAGTCAGCTCCTGAGCCATTGTTACAAACAGATAATCAATGTTATTCACGTGACCTGTCAGTGGTCATAATGTTGTGGCTGATTGGTGTACATGGTTGAACCATTGCCTGTACCACCAACTCTGGGCAACATGAGATTCCCTTGTTTGTTGTTCCCATTCCCAAAGGGCATGTTTACCAACTAATAACCTCATGATAACCCCCCCCTGGGTTTTACATTTGTCTGACTGCCTGATACTGCTTCGGTGTGGTGTTTATAGATTTCAGCAAACAAAGTCTCCATCTGCAGTTACCTGCTAAATGTTGTATCCTTGCAGGACCTGGATACTACCACCTTAGTCACGCTTCGTGGAGGTCGACTCCGTGTCCGAAGAAATGAACCGGGCGAAGCGATAAAAATGTTCATTACTTACTGACCCCAGAGGGAAGAACGGCACTTCCTCCATCCTCCTCTTATCTCTATCTTTTGGGGGGTCCTCAAGACATGGGGAGGAGTGGATGTTAGGGATCAAGAGTGTGTGTATTTTTGTGTTTGTGAGTGTGAGTCTTATCCCGCAGCAAAGAAACTCCTCTCATCCCATGCTGTGAAGAAAACGCTCTCGAGCGGGTTTATAAGAGCTGGTGCTTGATTTAAAACGCAGCTCTGTCACCAAATCTCAAACAAGGAAAATCTGAGATGCTGGGGTTATAGAAATTACCTGACTTGACTCTTCCCTTCATTCCCTGTCTGTCCAGCTTCCTCCGTCTTCCTACTTTGATCCTTTATTTTATTTATTTTATTTTTTTTACAGCAAGCCCTCTGTCTGCTCACTTCTCTTCTCCTCTTTACTCTTTGACTTACCCTCCTCTCCTTCCCTTCACATCATCGCTGGTCTCCTTTCTCCTCATCTGTTTTCCCCTCCTCTCTATAATGTCATCGCTATTACTCTGCTTTCATGTCACCGCCTCCCCTCTCATCTTCGCCGCTTTCCTCTCTCTCTACCTTGATTTATTCTCCCTCCCTCTTCCGTCTCATCTTTTTGTTCTCCTCAACACATGTTGAAGGTTTAATAGCTTGCAGGTTATGCCTTGCAGAGCCACAGCGTCACCTCCTTTCACCCAGAACAACATTCTGAGATGAACTGCTGCCACCTGCCTTTTTGTCAGCATGGGGCTCATGCCCTTGGGCTATTTATAGGCTTGGATGTGGTATAAGTAAGGAAAACAAATAGCATATTGAGCTCTGCTGATGAACTACTCTCTTCACTCTGCCTCACGCTCCTTTGTTTCTGTCAGAAATCAAACTGCACCTATCTATGCCTGTTGATTTGTCGCTCCAGAGTCCGCCTCTGTCTTTCTGCACAAACCTCAGATCCACCAACCTCTCCATTCCCGCACGCCAATACCTCCCCCAGGGACATCTGCGCTGGTTTGCTGATGCCAGTGGTCAGGTTTTTTGGGAGATCATGCCTCTCCACCACGACACACAGATAAAGAAAGTGACTGTTCGACCTCTCTCTCCTCCTCCTCCCTCCTCTTTCCTCCTCTCTGTGTATGCATGCATTTACGCTGCTATAATGAAGCCTTGATAAGAATCGAGAAAGCTGTTGTGGTAGGGTGAATAGGTGAAGATTGACTACAGATACTGTAGACACAACCCCTGACTGCTGGAGTCAGGGAGAGAGAAAAACATTAAATAAAGCAGATGAAGAGAGACAACAAAAACAGCCAAATAGAGAGTGAATCAGGGGATAGAAGATACGAATATGTTTCGTATGGATGAGAATAAGGCCACTTCACTTTCACAACACCGACTGCGTTTTGAGTAAAAGTTCAGTTTTATTTTATGAACTAACCAGTGCTCGTTTATCCAGAGGATAAATGTTAAAACCTACATCAACCTACAACCTACAGAGGAGGACAATGTTATTCTAACCTAACACCTGCAAACCACAGGAAAAGGCTAAAATCTGCATTCTGACCCAGCTCAAATGACTCCGCAGTAGACATGAATACGTCACAAACTTTAATTTTCGCTCCTTCTTCTGTAAAGTCTCAGAGCACATGCACAGATCTGACACCTGTCCAGCCCAGTGCTGTTAAACCAGAGACACCGCTGCTACACCTTCCGTCCTTTTAACACACCATCTCTGATTTAAGCATCTCACAGAGGAGCTAACTCTTTTCCGAAGGGGGAGTCCACACGCTCAGCCATAAGAAGTAAGGGTGACGAGGATGAACCAGCAACCCCCACCCACAGGTCAGGTATTTGTATCATTATTATTCTAATTATTTTTAACTGTCGCATTACACCATAGATTGTATGTAAAAGTGGACGTAGACTTCACTGGTTATAGAAAGAAGTCAGATTGCATTGAAGTATATGGGAAAATTTTCCTACTGCTCACTTGATTTATAACATCCGTAAATGTTTTCTTCATGTCAGTCTCTGTTGTTTTTTTTTTAAATTTCATTTGGAGGAAAACAGACCATAAAGCAGGGGATACATTAGGGCGTGGCTACCATGTGACTGACAGACTGCACCACACACAATGACCTGCCTGACAATCAGGATAAAGCACAGCGCAGGTCAGACCCACCCCTCCAAGATGGTGACAGCCAGATTACAAATTGGAGGCTTCAAAACGACAGCTCACAAACCAATGGGTGACATCACGGCGCATTACACCCAGCTCTCCTGGCCACTATCACTCACGTTATCCTTATTGATTACTATTGTTAAGAACAGAATGGTTTTTTAGATGGTTTCCTGTGTTTCGTGTAGCTCTCTGTTGCCTTTAGGCTTCTTAGTCTGTGTTAGAAGATGTGGACTGGATTCAGACAGCCTCTCTAGAATGGGCAACATAAACTTTCATCCCTCAGCAGCACTTAAAGCCATAACTCTGTGCTGTGCTCCAGCACTTATCACATTTACCAACAATATATATATATATATATATATATATAATGGCTTAAAATCAAATGGCCTCCATCTTTGCTCACACCTTCTATCAGCAATTGCTGAACTGAACTTTCCCTCCTGTAAGGCTTCCTGTCCTTAATGCACACTTTCACTTACATTACTCATAGATTCACTCTTAAAAATCCCAAGTGTTCTGTTCAACCTTACGTCTCAGCTCCCAAACACCTGCAAAGGAGGCCCACTGTTACTGGACCAAAGGCCCATCATTTACAACAAGGTGGTAATAAACCAGACCTATGATGTTGTATGTTGCTCCTCATTGCAACTAAATGTCCTCAGTCCATTACAGCTAAAGTCAATGTGCTGGATGTGAGGACAGTCTCTGAAAAAACCTTAATATTAAATGAAGACCTTGATCTGTTATTTTTTAAAATCTGAAACTAGTTAAGGGCAGGTGAGTGAAGCCAAAATGAACTCTGTCCCCCAAATTATGGAGGACAGCTCAATGGCCTTGCTGTAATTTTCAAAAATAATTCTAATTGCAGCTTTATTTTTGGTAATGATTGTGGTGCTTTTCAAAATTATTCATTGTAATAGTTTTTGTTCCCTAACATTTGACCCATGTGTTTGTGACTACTGAGCTGCAACCGAATTTTTATGTCCAACAATTTTGAACCAACTACTGTGGAGACACAACAGATTCATAAAACTCTAAAATGCGCAGTACAAAGTGTAAGCACAAAACCAGAAATATGCATATGTAGTCTTTTGGTCAGAGTTATAATATAAAGTCTCATTCACTAACAAATTGGGCACATGTGGACAGGCCTAATACCCACGCCCATAATTTCATTTACATTTAATTATCTGTAAGAGGCTTTTATCTAAAGTATGAGGTGCTACAGCTATTGGATAAATGCAGGAGAGCATATAGGAAAGTGCAAAAACTGCTAGTTAGACATGTTAGGGCTTTAGGAGAGGAAGTGCTCCCTTTAGTGTATCAAATAATTATTTGATATAATTCTGCTGTTTGTTAACCTTAGTTTGCTTTTATGTGTGTGCCTCGACAAACAGGAACACAGACACACACACACACACACTCACTCCTTAATCCTCTTTTCAATGCTTAGTCCCCTGCTGATTCTTGTTGTAACCCTCCAACAGTGACCAGTAGTTGTTCTGTTTGCAGGATTTTAAAGAGAAACAAGAGAAGTCAAAGCAAATGATCCAGGGAAGGAAAGTAGACGAGCAGGAGCCAAGACGCGACTCTCTGCTGATTGGCTGAATTTTGGTCTGAGATCACACTTATCAGTAGCAAATATGAATTCCACAAAAATCCATTCAAATATGAAGACAAGTAAAAGAAAAAACAAAAAAACAACACATGGCCATTTAAATGAAAGCTCTCATGAGGTGTGTGTGCTACACAAATAAATAGTCAAAAAATAAAAGGACGACATATGGCAGTTATATTCTCCTCAAATACACTAGTTTTATACTTGCAGGCCTAATTAGCTGTGGCAGATAAACAGCGGAGCATCTGGCTTTAGACGCTTAAAGAGACAGTGGAGCAGCTGCACATGTACCAGTGTTGAAGAACTTGAGTGCACGACTCAGACCTGACTTTCAGGACATGTGACTTGACTTGAACTTGAGGGCTGATTACTTGGATTGGGACTCGTGCGCTGACTGCCTTTGGACTCAGAAGTTGTGTTTAATGCAGAGCTTTTTTTATTTAAATGCCTCTCTTCGCTGTTAGTGTATGCTAATATAGATGGACGGGATGGCTCAGTGTCATTCACAGCTAACCCACTGTAAACGTCCTGCTCAAACCAAAACAGCAGACAGACACAGTTAGTCCCACAGTATGTGTGGTACTTAATATGTATCTCGTTCTTGCTAAGTGTTCAGCTCTACCTGTCCTTTCAACAGGTCCAGGGCCTAAAGTAAGTTGAGAGCATACAAAACTGACAACCCCCAACCACTACCACGTTCAGCAACTAGAAAGGTTAGTAAATGCTACAGACACTCAGCAGGCCAGTTAACCATAAAAAGACATGCACATTTGCCAGAGTTAGCCAAAGCTTTTACTAGTGCCTCTATGATTTGATGGACAGGCATCTGTCACCATCACCCAGAAAAAGCTTTTTTTGTGTTTGTTTGTTTGTTTTCTTTGGGCCAGAGCTGTCAATAACAGAGTGTACCAGAGCATTGGATTCATAGCACAGCAGGGGGCATGTCAAGCTCCACCCCAACCCCCTCAAATATTGATCAGATATATCAATACTATACAATTTTAATGCACCAGTATCATGCACATGTTCAAGAATGGATGGAATCGCTCCATAAGCCAGTAAAGCCGAGCCATTTGTCTACGTGGCTGATGCCATCAGACATCAGACAGTAGTGGATGACGGCCACAGGACGTGCACCAAAGAAAAAGTGGATTATTATACAAACTCCCATGGTCTTTGACTCTACTGTTGCATTTGTTCTTGGTGAGTAAAAGCAGGTATTCTTTTGTGATCTCTGAAGTGATTCTTCAGTGACTCAGAAGTCACCTTCTTTTTGCAGAATAACATGAAGATAGGGTGAGAGTCACCTTCACGAAATTCATTCAAGGTGCATTGATGTTTAGTGTGTGTGTGTGTGTAATTGTATTGAGGCGTCTGTGTGAACTGATCGTTTAAAGGTTAGCTTGGCCTTGTCAAAATTGCAGTGCTATTCTGCAAATGCTGATTAAAAAGAGAGAAGTGTGAGCCTTGTGTCCTCGCGCTACGGAGCCAATGGCGAGAAGCAACATCCAGCCTGTCACAGAATTTTGAAAATCACAAAACAAAAACAGTAAAATCTCTTGGGAGACAACTTCCATCTTCACCAACCTTTTAACCTCTTGTCCATGTTAGAAAAACTAAGCGAAGCTGTGAATGGAAATATTGCCTCCCAGATGCCTGGACATTTAACCGCTCTACTTCCTCACTGTATACTTCAGGTATACAGTACATGTTTAACACTTGGTTAAAATTATGCAACCAAACAACTTTGTGCAGGTTTAAGAAAGATAGCGGTTATGGTATATTTGTAGATTATTGCAGGGGCACAAACTCCAGTCTCCTGCATCACAATCGAACACCCATGTGCTACCACGACCACCACACGCTTACATTCCACCGTGGAACACAAAAAGGCTCACCACTTCCTGTATTAATGCCAAGAGTTCACATGTGACATAAATAGCAGCTCAGGGGTCATGTGCAAAAGGTTTTGTTACTATTATATAGTAACTAACCCTATTGGTCAAGGTGTACGCAGCCTTATGTAACGCATGCTGGAATAGCTCCAGACTAAAATGACCTATAACAGCAGAAGCAGTTTGAAAAACCTTGTAGAAAAACAAATTATTCGGTCTTTGCTGAATAGCTCTCATGATACCAGAAACAAAACCGACTAACCCTGATCCTGAGCATAATTCACAACGATGAAGACTGTAAAGACTCCTGTGTAGTTTTAGGGCATGGGCAGCACTACGGAGCCATTTCTCTATGAGATGGTTTTATTTATCTTATCTGTATAAGGATGTGTATGTCAGCACACTCAAGAGTGAGGTGATACATATTCCTAACCAATGATGTCATTCTATTCCACCAATCAACAAGTGGTGGTAACATCCCAAAGGTGGTGCACAGGGACTCTTACTGCAAACAGCAGTCAAGTCTATGAGGCTAAACCTCAGGTGTCCATTCTGTCCTCAGCCTTTTATTGCCAATATTGAACCTGAGGCCCTGATGTCAAAACTTTGAAAAGTAAGGATAACTTATTACATATTTCAACATGTTATATATTTCAACATGTTATATATTTTATCTCAAAACTTCCTGCATAGTTACAGAATTTTAAATATGGGTCATTGGTCCATCTGTATAAAATGAAATAAAACATAAATCGAAGCAAATTTCTAAATTGCTGGAATAACCAGCTAAAGATGTAATTTCTATCATAATGTGAAACAAAAATACATTTGCTTTGCTTAATAGGAGCATTAAGAGAAGGAAAAACAAATTGTATAAATTGTGTATTTAACTTACACTTACATAGTATGTAGGTGTAAGTTAAAAAAAGTTTAATCAGGGCAGCGGAGAACAGAGCAGTTTTTAACTTCTTCTTAAAGCCAGTTACAGTTTGACCTGATGTGGTCTCCACTGGGATCTAGGGAGACTATGTTGTAACTCTGGGCTCCACTAACTGACCAGCCCCTGCAGATCTTAGAGATCTAATAGGCTCATATACCTGGAACAATTCAGAAATATATTTCAGGCCTACACCATTTAGTGACTTGTAAAGAATTAGTAAAACTTTGATTTCAATTCTGTATGTAAACAGAAGCCAGTGCAAAGACCCGAGAGCTGGACTGATGTTCTCGTTTTTCCTAGTTTTTGTTTGAACCCAACAGTGGCATTCTGAACAAACTTTAGATGTCTAATGGTTTTATTTGGTAAACCCGTGAGGAGACTGTTGCAATAATGGACTCTGGAGGGTATAAACGCATGAATACATTTCTCAGTGACTTGGTTAGACACTAAAAAGCAGATTTAGTCATAGCTTTAATATGGTCAGTGAAACTAATATTCCAATCCATGATTACACTGAGATGCTGTCTCAATAATCTTGCCTATGAATGGGAGGGTTGAGATACTCCTATAATGCCTCAGAGCAGAGGTGACCAGATTTCTCTCTTTTGGGAGGGATGTGATAACTGCAGCCTCTAGTGATACTGGGAAAGTATCAAGGCAGCAAGTAGATAACTTATCATGCAGCACTTTTCCTCAAGAGTTTTACCATCAATGGCAGTCTATTCAGACAGAGACTGGTTTTTCTGAGCATTGGTTGAGGTTTTGTTAAGTCACTGTTCAACTGGGTGGAACTAATACTTACTGTTTTTGGTTTTCTGATAGAAAAAAAACAAAGGTCTAAAATCTAAATGTTTATCCAAATAAATACATCTCTGAAACTGAACTCTGAAATCAATGCTATCATGGAAAGGCTCCCAGAGTCTGTTGATGACCCTTGACTCTAATGAAACCCTTAATCCACAGTGTAACACAAGCCTGTGCTTGCTTTTGCTCAAACAGTATTATAAGCCAGTGATAACAACCATAACAAAAGCATACTGAAAAAAGATTTGGTTTGGGATTCCAACTGTAAAAGAAATAATGATGGACAGTTAGCCTTGAGGGGAAAAAAGAAAAAAAGACAATGAAAAAAAGGAAGAACTAAAGAGGAAGCAAAGAAGGCTGTCTGTGCCAAACACAGTCCTCCTGTGAAATGAATGAAAGAAAATGATATGAGAAGGTAGTGGAAGTGTTGCCAAATCTTGAGCTGATGCGAAGCCCATCTCGGGGACTAAAATAATCCCTCCTTTGTTTGATGTTTTGATAAATCTAGGAGGTGCATGTGCATGCTTTATGACAGCAATAACGGTGGAAATGGGCATAGATTTAAAGCAGTGGTGTCCTGATAGTGTTGAGTGGAATCCAAGCCAGGACTATTTGTAGGTGGTAGCAAGTGTATCAAACAGATTCCTGTTCGCTTGCAAGGAGGCTTTTTAATTAACATAATGGAGGAAGAGAGACAATTAGAAGACTTGTACCGCACTGCAAAAATACGAGCGCACTGTGATGTAGAGCAGAGAAGTTGAAGAAACCATTAAAAGGATATGCACTGAGAGAGATGTAAACATTTATGATCAGGATTTATGGATTCATCCATGATGTATCGCTCTGAGTTGCAACAAGGAGATAAAGGTTAAATAGTGCTGTCTGTCACTGATGAACAAGTCCCACCCAGCAGGGCAAATATATGCAAAGGCCCAGAACACCGAACAGCAAATTAATTCAGTCAGTATTACTGATGTCAAATCATTTTGTTTGCAATAAAAATGTACATTTTTTCCCTAAATTTAATGGTAATTCCTATTAGTTGCTGATCACGCTGGCGTAGTCAAATTACATGGCTGGTTCAAGAAGTCAGAGCACAAAAACAAAGTCACATGGATCATCGCCGTCAACTTCAGTCAAAGGCGCTGAGGAGAAACAGTCTGTTCATTTCTGTTTGATGTTAATGGGCCAAGCAAAACAGAGATGGGATCATTCAAATCAGATATAAAAGCACATTTATTCTCTTGTCATATAAAGAAAAGGAAAGAAAAAATATGAAACTGCCGACTCTGCTCTACAGGTTTAATGTCTGTCAGGAGGTGGGGGAGGGGTGAACTAAGTGCAGTAGCTGGTGAGAGAGACAGAGTTGGAGTTGTTTGTTTGGGGGAAAATTATGCAAATTTTGTTTGACTTTGCAGTGTCATGCAATGTCATGCAGCTCGGTTTTATTGTGTCTGTAAATTGTTTACCCAAAAAAAAAAAAAAAAGACTAAAACTTCTCCTGCAATCGTTTTTACCTTGATACTGGCAATTGCAACTTGTATCAACAAATCAGAGAAATTAAAACTTTCAGAATGATTCATTGAGCATGTTTGCGATTTTTATAGTTAAAAACATAATTTTTCAAATATGATTTTATGTGTTTTGTTTTTTTGGTTCAATATCTTGATATAGTGTCAAAGTGAAAAAATAAGAGTCAAGTCATATAGAGGAAGTTGTGCTGAAAAAAAAAAAAAAGAGATACCAAACACTAGTATGGTAAATATTTTATAACATGGTATATTAAGGCAAAACTAAGGCTCCTAAGGGTTAAAGTACATCTAAGGCATAACTAACCAGAACTATTACTAAAGGCATACCAAGACTATCACTAATGATTTTAAGGTTAAGGAACCCAACCACAGTGTCCGTTGCCCCCTGCATCTACCAGTGAGATGTTTTGCCGTGGCAAGAGGTCGCCACTCTATCGCCACTCCATCGCTGCCTTTTCCTGTGAAATAACTGCTCTAATTTGAATGGCCATATGAGGTCCTCGGGTAAATGTAAACACAGATACCCTTGTGCACAATAACCACTGAACAAGATTGTATGTCGTTTGACGAATGTACTGAAAGAAGGAGCCAGCGGCAGTTTAAAAAAATAATCTTAGTCCATTGTACTCCAACAGAACAGACCACCAGTATTTGCTTTTATGTTTGTGCCATTACACGGCTGTTCTAAGTTCAATCTATCCATCTATTGCCGAAAAGCTCTGACTCACTTAACCTGCAGGTGTATACTTGAGTGGGGGTCTTGGTCTTGCTATTGTGGCTTTGTGTGTCACAAAGACCTGCCTCGGTTGGTGGTGGTGGTGTTGTTTAATCCAATGTAATTTGCCTCACGGTTGGCCTACCGGCCCTAATGGTAACATTACCAACCTGTTTATTCATTGGACATGAACATTAGAAACTGGTTCAGCAAGCAAAGCACATGCAATTAACACCTCGTGTTGCTGAGCATTGTGATGCAGCAGGTGTAATGGCCTTCTGTCAATGGTGAAATTATTTATATGCTGCTTGAATTTCTTCTTAACAATGTCATGTCATGTTGATATATAGCGAAATTAAAAGGAGCGTTTCAATATCATTCATCTAATGAACAGAAATAAACAGTGAGCTTTTGAAGCAAGTTGTGTTTGAAAGTTTGTTTATGAGCCAGTCAGATCATTGAGAAAACAGTACAGGTTGGTATGATAGCGGCTGTCATGCTAATATGGTAACAGTGATGATATTAGCATGCTAAAATGTGTCAACATGCACATTAGGGCTGAACATGAAGTGCAGCTGGGCAACAATGTCCACTTTTATATACAGTCTATGGTTCTAACTCAGTTTACCGGTACTGGGGGTTTCCTCACTTCCACTGCCAGGGTCATCTGGTAAGGGTGGGGCAAAGGACGGTCCTCAAGATTATTAAATAGAGGATGTGCCAATAGAGACTATACCAAGTGCCTGCCACATCTCAGAGGGACTGGCGTCTTTTCAACTTTAGTTGATATTATTGTATGCAGTTCTTTAGATGTAGGTTTAGTTTGAAGACATTTCTTTTGGTAAAAATCAATTAAGATTTATTCTAATCCAGAGAGTGAACTGTCTTTGTTTGTTTGGTATATAACGTGTTATCCCCTTGTGTGTACAGTTGGTCTGATCAGCCAGGATATACGCAAGTTCCCCTTTGTTCTTTGTGTATTAGGTCAGTTGAGTTCTATCAAGTCAGTTAATTTGTTAAGTTACTTTGTTATCACAGACTGAGATTAGTTCCTTTAATTTGATCTCTTTCATTTTGAAAATCTGCCTGTCACTCCTCATGCCTTCCAGCTCACATAGTCCAAAAGTACAAATAAATATTATACCCTCCGCCCTCGGCTCCTCAATTCACTTAAGGAAAAAAAAACAAAACAAAACAAAAAAAAACGAGAAACTTCAGGAGGAAAAGAGGAAGGTTTCCTTTGCCAAGATGGACAAAAGTTGGCTGCATTTCAACAGATCTTTTTTGAAAACCAATCCAATGTGTGGGATGGGTGAGCGTAAATGGGGTCAGTATTGCTTTCAAATAGCAAATTTAAATATTGTGCAAAGGAGAACAAATGAACACAGAAGTACAGAGAAAAGAAATAAAATAAAAAAATACATAAGCTAATGGCTCGCTCCACAGCCCACAGCTATTTCGTGTGGACATAATAATTTTGCTATATGTTCTAACCACTGCATAACTTGTTGGTTTTGCCAAATTACTGGATTTGTTGATAATAAAAAAAAATCATGGTCATGATCAATGGCAACCTTATCTTTTAAGACAGCAAGTCTTTAAAAAAAATCTATTAAAACTATTCTAGTGTTCTATATATAGTATTCTGGGAGTGGGAAGCACATTTGAGAGTAAATGTTTAATGTCAACATTAATTTCCTGTCTGTTAAACTATACAGAAGCCTGAGATACATGAGAAAAACAATGAAGCTCTGAGAAGGTAAAACACACGGAAAGAACTTTTGATCTGTGACTGAAGGAAGACAAACAAAGCAGTCTGTATTAAGAATCTGACTCATTTTATCAACACACTGTACAGAACCAGGTATTGAGGAATCTAGTGCTCAGCCTTGAAGCTGCATTTTCCAATTCCACAAAACCAAAGGCGCGATGTTCCAGACTTCCATCTTAATTGTACCTTCCAAGGACACATTGCCTCCACTGTACATGAGATCTTCGAGGCAGAAAACAGAACAACCTTAGTGCAGAGAGCCCTTTTGATTTGTGAATCGTGTATGTATCAAGCTAGCCTTGGGTTTTTAAGTTGGGAATAGTGTGCGGTTTAGGTTTTAGGGTATTCTCCTCTTCTCTCACATACGAAAAATGATTCAGTCTCCTCTGTCCTCCTCCCGTCTCTTATACACACACATGCATAATCTCTCTCCCTCTCTTACGCACACAATCCTCCCAGTTGTTTTCCTCTCACCACAATAAATTTATCAGCCCATCCCAGCAGACGAAAGTCAGCCCAACTTCCTAGGCACACCCAGAAGCCAAAGTCACTGTGTGTGTGTGTGTGTGTGTTGAGTTAGAAGAGAGGGGAAGAGATAGAAATACAGAAAGAGCGGAGGGAGAGACAATAAATACTAACATAGAGCTCTGAAAGTCAAACACTATTTTCCACGTAGATTACCCTCCTGTTATCTTTCTGCATTCATTTTTCATCCCTGCGTGTCCTGTGTAAGGCGAGTGCATGTGCGAATTGTGCATGTTCCTTAAAATTAGATAAAAATTTGATGATCCCCCGGATACATGCCTGCAGGTGTACAGTATATGCCTGTCTGGGCTGTCTGTCCCTGTGTGTGCAACTAACCGGGAAGCCTTTCATGATATTTTTAGCTCCTTATTTAAACAGTCTCTCATCAAGTACATAAAGGCCTAATATTTCATGACAAACAGCACAAAGTTACGCTCTTGACAAAAACTATAAATTCAGCAGAACAAGAAAAGCCTCAGAAATACGTGTTTTACTCTTTTGGTTTCAACACTGTCAGTGCATCTTTAGAAAGCTTTAATAAAAAAATAAATAAACAACCTTGCAAAGTCTGGTGCTGTCAAAATGTGACTAAGTGAATGTAGAAAAAAATGCTGCTTACCTTGGTAATGTCACTCTCAAAGTAATTTCCGCATAAATGGCAGCACACACACACAATCACCTGAACTCTCTAGGGAGACACAACACACTCACGCAAAGTTAAAGAAAAGCTGCCAGAAACCTGTCTCCAATTAAATCCTGCCAACACCTTCCAAGTCATTAAAAAATGAGCTGGTGATGTGTTGAGATGTATCAAAAAAAAAAAAAAAAAAAAAAAAAAAGCTAATTTAAAAAGTGACGCCTGACTTGTTCTTCATCATTGCTGCCATTACATCACACACCTGTGTCTCTCTGTGATGAATAGTTCTGATAAAGCATCCCTGCTTACTGAAAATCGATTTCACCAGAATGAGATTATACACCTGATGGGGCCTCCATCACCGTGGCTCGGCATGCCAGCACTCATAGCTCTCACTCCGCCGGTTCTAAACTCTGTTGCACATTTCGAGATTATGTTTAAGAATGCAGCAGTTTCAAGAAGTAAGTCGAAAAACAGATAACACACCGAGTTCCACTGAGTAACAATGCAGGGCCCAAGTCCTGTGTTTTTAGAGAATGAAGAAGTTGGGATGATATTGAATCCCTACTCAACTTTTCTTTAATTATCAACTTTCATAAGAAAGCTTAGCTCAGTAGAAATGAGTCACGCAGCTGTGAAGTTATCTTTTTAATTTCATGAGGGGGAATGAACCTCCACACATATTCATCATAAATTCTTAAATTTTAACTTTCAATATTAGAAATAAAATTACAACAGCTTGGATTCCTTATTATCCCTCTTCTACTGGAATATAGTGCTATTATAACTACTTGTATTATTACAGTTACTACTGTTATAGTGATGTTGTCTTACATAGATAACTAAGGAGTTAAGTTTTGACATGTGAGAGATTCAAATGGTGTGAGGATCTCAGTGGCCTTGAACGATGATTACATTTTGTTATAACCAAGTGGCAACCCACCGTGATGTCAGCCATTAGTTTGGTTTTTATTTTAAACCAGAAGAAACCATATTTGGAGGAGAAGGTGGATCTGGCCCGCTCTGTACTCTATCCTGATTGTGTGGTACAGTCTGTCAATCATACAGTAGTCACAACCCCTAATTCATCCCCTGCTTTAAGGTCTATTTTCCTCTAAATGGACCATCATTTAAAAAATGAACATCATGTTGTATTGAAGACTTGAAACTAGAGACTGAGACCATAAACTCATTAGGAAAACATTTACTGAGCTAATAAATCAAGGGAGAAGTAGGAACATTTTCCCATAGACTTCAATACAGTCCGACTTCTTTAACAACCAGTGGAGTCGCCCCCTGATGGTCATTAGAGAGAATGAAGCTTTAAGGCTCTTCAGCACTGACTTCACTTTACAGACCCAGAACCTGCATTCACTTTTGTATCCAGTCTATGGTTGTAACATGTGTTTTCTATGCATAATTTAGACATTATTAGTTTTGAACAATGTAGATAACTTATATAACATTTTAAAGGAACCCATGAAAGAAAATTCTGTTGGACCCCTGTTGACCCCACCTTCAATAAAAGGTACAGTAACTATAAAAAGAATGAATAGTGTTAAATCTGTATTTTAAGATGGGGCTTGTCTACATTTCACCACATTATGCAATTATGCTAAGATGATATTGTACTTTAAAAGTGCTAATTCACCAACAAATTTACAGTTAATTAAATGACCAAAAGCCCAGTTTTTTGCTTTGGACCTGGGAGTTTTGGGACTTCTTGGAGTCTGGGGGGCTATTTGGTTGAGATTTCAGAGCGTGCTAAGTGACAACACCAGACTTGCTGGTTATAATTGTAATGTCTCTGATCGCAGTGAAACTGTGTAGACACAGCTACCCAAAACATCTTAGGTCAAAATTGATCCAAAAGGCATCTCTGTAAATATGACAGAAGTAAAAAAAAAACAGTGTTTCTAATAATTTGACCTTTTGTCTTTTTTTTTCTCCAAAATGCAAACCTGGAGGATTGTCAGCAACTTGACAAACTGAACGTGTCCCTTGCCATGTCAAACTAATTACAAGTTATGTGGCTGTGTTGTTATGTACCTTCACTCAGTTGTGAGTACACTCATTTTTCAAGCCCAGTTTAGATACACACTTCTGCATGATGAAAGCCTCGAGCCGTTGGGAAAGGTTACCTTCACTCATGTGCCAGCCTCGGAGGTACGACCGAAGTTCTGTCCTTGACCATAACCAATACCGAAGTTGGGCCTGGTTTCATCCGAGATGGGCCAAAAAAAAAAAAAAAAACTGGCTGCATCACAGCCTTACTTGGTCTAACAGGACCACTTGCTTGTGGTGTCTGGCCATTTGACATTTCTTATACTTTCTTGTGACAGTACTAAGTCACTTCACTAACTCATAACCCTGCTTGTGGTACTGTTATACTGTATTCTGGTTTTTATCCTTATCCCATCAGTGTTACCTCTGGCTGTGTTGTTGAACAGATTGGCATGGTTTTCCTTTAAAAGACTAACGTGTTGCATGTCAGCGTAGTACAGTAATCGGGGAGATTTTTAATTCAATTCAGTTGCTAAGTGACTTGTAACTTACTTGACAAAACGTGTCAATAAAGGCTATAAACAGCTGGCTGAGTACATATAAGACAATGTCCCACACTATGTAAGATGCAGCATTGTGAAGTCATTTGAAGCCCACATACCAGGCTTTCATGTGTTCCGTCTTTATGGAGTCACTTAGTAGCAACTGAATTGTGCGGCAAGAAGATTATCACATATCCTGGATGACTGCGCTCTGTTTGTCAGCAAATATCACGACTGATTATGAAGATAGTTAGAACAACACTTAACAGGTACACGCTGAATAAATGGAGTGTTACTGAGGAAAACTGCAATCCAGCTTGGAGCTATAACTCATTGTGATCCTATTGGAACAGGAACAGTCTTATGAAACACAATCCCAGTCCAGCATATTGTATATGTTGTATATATATATATATAGAGAGAGAGAGAGAGAGAGAGAGAGAGAGAGAGAGAGAGAGAGAGAGAGAGAG
>CM076662.1:2751337-2818629 GCA_038496675.1 Rachycentron canadum
TTTTTTTTTAACAACAGAGATGCCATTTAACTCAGTCCATCTGTTTTTGTTTAACAGCCATTGAGTCTGATTTTTATGAGCAACGCACAAAAATGTGCAGCTATTGAACATGCCGCTCTGCATGTTTGTGTATTTTTTTTCCCTATGAAAATGATTTGCCCTTATGCAGAGTGATTTTTTTTGAGTGTTAAGGTGTTCAAATTGCTGTAGTTGCACATAAAGTCTTCACAAAAACAAATGGACAAAAGTGGACTTTTCTGGTGATTTCAAATGAACACAGGCCAAATTGTTGCACAAAATCTCACACAGAGAAACACCATATGCACCATATGGTTTTTGTGCTATATCTTCTCTTTGCCACAAACATAGTATTCAGGCAAACATTCACTACGAGTCTTAGAGTCTTTGTAGTTATTTCCCTTCCAATACATTTACATATTATTATTATTATTATTATTATTATTATTATTATTATTATATTCCAAATAATCTCTGGGAATGGGTGGAAGGTGTGTGACTCACTGGAATAAAGTGGGTCCAGGATGTTTTTGCTATGCAATAACCCCCAGATAACAATGGATGTGACGTCAAGCATTTAGCTCTAATCACGTACGGAAGCACTATTACAAATCCAGGTTGAGGGGAGGGATCAAGTGGCCAATCACCCATTGGTTTGTGAGCTGCTGTTGTTGAAGCCTCCTGTTTGTAATTTGTCGGTCATATTGGTTTTGTGATACCAGAACAAATCATATTTGGAGGAGAAGGTGGAGCTGAGGAGGAGTGAGGGGTGGATCTGACCTGCCCTGTACTCTATCCTGATTGTGTGGTACGGTCTGTCAATCACACAGTAGCCACGCCCCAATATATACCCTGCTTTATGGTACATCATGTTGTATTGAAGACTTGAGACTAGAGACTGAGACCATAAACTCATTAGGAAAACATTTACTGAGCTAATAAATCAAGGGAGAAGTAGGAACATTTTACCATAGACTTCAATACAATCTGACTTCTTTAACAACCAGTGGAGTCGCCCCCTGATGGTCATTAGATAGAATGAAGGTTTAAGGCTTATAGCCCTGGAACCTAGCCCCTATAGCTATATAGCTAGCTTATTGCCCGTCGTCTATGAGACCGACACATTGATGTCAAAACAATTGCCAGAGTTACACACAGATGCAAGCTTCATCATGGCAACCTACTAATGCTGGCTATACTGGCTACTGTCAACACAACAAACAACATCACGAAAGACCAAGTTTACGGGCAAAGATCACCAAAAAACTGCTTCTGTCACACACCTGGACCTGCTCACCCAGAAAGTGAATCACACAGCAGACCTGGAAAAGCTTATTAATACTACAGGATAGCATGCAGGTCACCTCCACCGCCACGCCAGGCAGCCGCCCGGTGCTACCCATATTCACATCAAGTTGCAAAAATCTCACCAGACTGCTACCTCAACCCAATGGGAGAAAACTCCAGTGAACAAAAGCCACTTTAAAGCAAATAGAGTAACACTTGCCAAATATCAATGAAAATGTTGCACAAAAGCTCTGGAAATATGTTATCCAGCAGGGTAAAAGGAACAGCGAGAAAAAGAGAGAGAGACCAGTTTATGTACAGACCAGGTGAGCTGGATTATCCAAACTCCACAACAGTTTCACATTTTCAGTCACTGCAGTGTGTGAAAGGACAGAGGCCACTATAGGAATGAATGTAAAAAAAAACAGTGAATGTGCATTGTCTGCATTGTACTTTGTTTTTTGATCAATGTCAGTGTTTAAATCATTTTTGATGATGTTGTTAGGCCTTGAGTCATGTATTTAATGTGTCTGTTATTTTGCAGTTGTTGTGGTTTTGGGTTCAAACTGAAAGTGACAATAAGATATGTGAATGATTAATGTGAAATTTGACATTAACTCCTGTCCTCTCACTCCTGCAGTTTGTAATTGATGCTCAGTGCTCAGTGCAGGTAACATATACAATTAGTACAAAATGCAGTACAATTTAAGAGGTTATTACATACACTATACATTTTTAAAACCAAATTACAATATAAGATGTGTGATGTACTAAATGAGGATCCAACCAACTGAGTCCAATGTCGCAACTAAATGCTCAAGATGTGGAAAACTCTGTCAGCCTTCATATCCCTGAACAGCAGGGTAACATCACAGTTTCAGTTCCACTGCTTCCATTATTCAAATTTTATTAAATATTCAGTTCAGTTCAATTCAAACTTTACCTCAGACACACAACAGCAACGAGCAGTGGTGCACTAGTTATGAAGCCAAAGTTTCCTGGCTATTCAGTTTATTAAACCACACCAAAAGCTGCTGTGTGATTTTAAAAGTGCATCATCGTTTGTTAGAAACCAGCAGGCAGCTTTCATAAGACTTGCAGCATGGTGTTAATGCTGGCTGTCTGAATCTGTCTGTTGGTCCATGTCTGGCTCCCTGTCTGTCAGGCTAATAATCATCAATTTGTTGTGTCAAAAGCTTCCTCTTTCCACTTCACAGTCTCATTCTGGATGATTTTCAACATCCAAGGTAATCCTGCTGTGCCCTGCTATGAATATGCATGTGTCTTCTTTGGTATTTACTCTTTCAATGGCTTGGAAAGAGATGTAATTAGTCATATTTTCCTCTTCCATGCTTTGGCAGGTACTACGAGGCTTTTGCGTGTGTGTGTGGGTGTGTATGTATGTACTAGTTGCTATTCTGGCAAGGGTTTCTTCAGATTGGGAGACAGCTAAACACCAATCACTGTCCCACTTTTTCCCCACTTTCTCTTTCACTTCCACCTGGATTTGGTTTAATGATCTCTTACATTTCCAATGATACAGCTGCTTTAAAGTTAAAATCATGAATTTTGTTCTTTCTCTCCTCCTGAAGTCTTTTATTTAAAAAAAAAAAAGAAAAAAAAAACTCTGGCCAAGTTGACCTAACAATTAGTTTAAAATAAAGAACAAAGGATGACTTCAGGGGTGTTTGGCACTGTGAGAAAGATTTTTTTTTTTTAACCTAGCTAAACTTAACTACTACTTTTAAAGTTAATTGAACTTTGCTTTACCCTTCTTCTTCCTCAGCCACACACACTGGCAACAGCTTGACATCAATGTTCTCTACAAATCGATCACATACAGAGACTGTCCTCCCATAAAAACAAGCCCAAAATGGCAGGAAGCAAATGATGACCTATAGTTATGTTTTATTGAATATAAATAGAAGCAGAAAGGCATCGCTGTCATTGTACTGTACAAAATACAACAAAATTAGGAATGCTACTCCTGGTTGGAGCATTAGAGTTAAAAACAATTAAAAGTATAACACAAACAGATAAATACAAAATGCCACATTTATTTGTGGAGGGTTGCAGGAGGCTGAAGCCAATCCAAGCTGACACTGGGTGAGGGTGGACTCTCAGTCAGATATATAGAGGCATACACATGCAAACAACCATCCACACTCACACCTATGGGCAATTAAGAGCGACCAGTTGACCTAAACCTGCATGTCTATGGACTGCGGGAGGAAGCTGAACCTGGAGGGAACCCAGGTACAGAGGGATGCAAACACCACACAGAGAGGTTTGAACTCAGGACCTTATTGCTGTGAGGCGCTAACTGCCGTCCTGTTAAAGACGGTATAGCTATGTGACCTCCAGCAGCCGTAGTAATTTTGACGGGAACAAATGAGAAAGTCCGGTGATGTAGTTCAAAGTCTGTGCTGGGAGGAGGTCGGGTGAGAAGAGACCTCTGAGCCATTCCCCATTTTCAAACCAGCAGTACTTGCTGTTTGTTTCATCATAACCACTCCACAACCTAAATGTTTATTATTGTAACCATGGCGACGAAGGTCCTCTAACGTTGAGGAATTAGCTCCAACCCAAAACACAATCTCTTCCCAACCCAACCATGACCTTTGCATAAGCTTAACAACAGACTTAATATTGTAACCATGACAACAAATGTAAGTTTGCCGCACAAGTCTATAGTATTTTCAGAGATGCTCCTATGGGTCGTATAAGGTTGTTGGGATTGTGCATGGTGGTATTACAATAATAAAAAAAAAATGCATACACATGTCTGAAGCAGTTTTGGTTTGATATTCCAAATGATCGTTCAGCCTTTCTCCTTCCTTCTGAATATTTTTAGGTCTGTGGACCCAGTGGCCATTATTGTAATTGTGTATATCTGGGAACTGAGGAAAAGAACATCAGTGTGGATGTCAGGCATGTACTTATCAGTTCACCTTTGACACATATGTTGTTACAGCAGTACTCTCAAACAGGCAGACATATTCATCATGCAGCTCACATCTGCTGTTTCGGCATCACGTCACTGTGTCACACAAGGCGTCTGGTGCGAGTATTAACCCCTGTGTGGCATTTCGTATCATTCGACGCCACACGCGCCTCAACGATGCAATTAAGCCAGCGTGCATGTAGCTGAAGAGGGAATGATATGGCAGCCTTATTCTGGTTGAAAGAGGCCTTCAACATGACTCCCTGAACTGTCAGGATGCACATAAACTCTGAGAGGGGGATTAGCTGAAAAGGAGTCACATCCCTGAGTGTTTGAATGGAAGCTAAAATGAATGTCTTTTCAAGTGAGCACATCACTGCAGGGTGGAAGTTTTCTAAAAAATACGTCAACTTTCCAAGAGCCTGCAGAGTTTTGTTTTCACTTTGACCACCGTTTACTTTTAATGAATGCTGGTGACGGTTGGGGAGAGTTTTGTTGGGTCATCCTGCAGCCACCCTGTAATTTCATGTTCATTTTTTATATCAATTTGAAATATAATGGTGATTATTGATCAAATTGGATTTAGAGAGATGGTTTCACTTAAAAATAATGACACAGTATCACTCAAAATAAAGTGACAACGGTCACATGTTTCTATTCGATTCTATTCAAGAATCAAAGTAGTTGATTTAATAATTCCTCTTTTTTAATAGACAAGGAGAAACGAATTGAGAGAGGGAGAATGACACGCAGCACAGGGTCCAGGTAGGATTCAGACCCAGGCCACCACCATAAGGACCTGCTATCTGCTCTACCAGGTGAGTTACCAAGACACTCTCATGTACCCATTTCTTGTCTATGTATTTAAGTAAAAGGTACCATGTGAGGTTTTGTTGACCACGAAAAAAAAAAAAAAAAACCCAAAGATTTCAAGGCTACACATTTCGTAAAATTTTGAAGTAATGGAAGCGCATGCACTCCCAGAAATCATGTTGTCTTTAGAGAGCTATTGCTCTGCGATGGTGAAAGCTGGAGACATGATTTTTTTGCTCTTTTTCTCCTTAAACTAGAGAATCAGCTCTTTTTAACAAGCCCTGTCTGGGTGTGACATTTACTTTGGTTGATACACTTGTGAATAAAGTTAGGTCAGATTTGGATCAGATTTGGATCAGTCTGGGCCTTTGACTAGAGCGTTGCTGCTTTACTTCTGTGTTTATTGATCTAATCTCATCCCCCATCTTAGATAGTCACTATCTAAGATGGAGAGTCACATCTCTGGATGGGACACTCCTATTGGCTCCAGTGGGTGATGTCACAGCCAATCAGAGTGTCTCCTTCAGAGGCCTAGCTGTCAGCTGCTTGTAGAGCCAAAGTCAATTGGATCAGTCCTGTATTTTTCTGAAGTTTATTGTATTGACAGAATAAAGACAGAGAGACATGAACAATAAGATATTTAGAGCATCAGAGGCTTTGGAGCTGATTTTTCATCATTACTGCTCCAAAGAATGAGCAGAACTCAGATCAGATAAAGAGAGAAACTTCAAATCAGCTCAAGAACAACACAAACACATATAACTTTCTGTGTGTATCTATAAAGAAAGGCAAAATTCAGCATCCCTTCTGTGTTTCTTGTTTTATGAACTATCCCCTATTACAGGGAACAGTCTTTGAGTGACATATAATTAGCTGAAGTTGTGCTGTTTCTAAATATGTGGAGCTCTCTAAAAATGACAACTTTAAGGAAAAGTAAAGACAAGTAAAAACACAAAGGCATGAAAAAAAACAGAAAAGCCTTAATGTGGCTCTAAAAGGGTTAACTCAATTTAAGTCTTGCTTTGACTTTATCCAACTTACAAGTTAGAGTTACATTATTTTACGTGATCACCACTGAATTTACACTTCTGATTTAATTCACTAAAGTAAGTCAAAGGAACTAATCTGTGTCCTGTGTGCAATTTGTAAGATGGAAAAATGATAAGAGAGCTCTTTGGTGAATCCCATGGCTATAGAATATGATATGAAACCAATTAAAGATGATTCCAGTATCCACTTCCATGGTGGTAATTTCTGAGGTGTAGTTTACAGCTGTAGATACACAATTGAACCTTACTGAAATTACAAAGGTTTTAATCATGTGTGATACACATTCCTAGCATCACATTGTTCACTGATAAACATTAAGTGGCAGTGATACACCAAGAAGTGTATCAATGGGCCAACAGAGGATTACTAACTAGCAAAGACTGCAATTTAATTATTTATTCTCTCCTTTTACTCCAAAACAGGTCTGATTTGTCTGTTGCTATTTTGTGTGTTCAGTCAACACGAACCTTTGTTGTATTTTTTTTGTGCACAAACTAGATGGATGGAAACCTACCATAAATTACATTTTATCAACACTGCTGTGGTCTTCAAGCTGAGACAAAGCATAGTTATGAGTTATGGGCATAATTATCACGTAGTCAGTGGTTAGTTCAGCCACTACTCAAACCTTCAGTCTGAGTATCATAAGACATGCCGATAGATGAAGAGGTCGTTTATATCTCCTTTGTATTCAAGGTTTTCTTTATAGCCTTTTTCAAGCTGAACAAGGAATCTTACATTCATGTAATTTTATTAGTTACACACTGCTCTATGGAGAGAGACATAATTTCATTACCCCATCATTGATCATTTATCAGTCCTGTATTGCAGAAAGTTTAATTACACTCACATACGTGGCCACATGTTGGCCTTCCCTCTGATTATAAAAAAAGATGTTAGAGATTATGGATGAAAAGCTCAATGTGACTCAACCCCTATAATTTGTCTTTTTCGTTGGCAAGAGTGATTTAAAAAAAATAAATAAAAAATTCTGAACATTTTTTTCTTTTTACTTTCATCTCTGTTTCCACTCCCCACTGTGAATTTCAGGAAAAACCTGTGGGTATCCCCTTTTGATGGTTGTTTTCAGGGTCATTACCCATAAAGCCTTGCTTGCCGCATCCAACTACAGATTTAGATCACCCCAGAAGACCAGAAAAAGCAGACCCATGGTTTCCTCTCTATCTCTCAATCTCCAGCTGGGACCACACTATCCATTTTGGGCAATTTGAAGCTCTTAAGCCTCCCCCATGATCACCACCCCTCTGTCACCAGTGTGTGTCTGAGTGTGTATGTGTGTGTGTGTGTGCATGTTCTCTGTAAGCCTTTGCTTTGTTGAGTGCTTGGTCCACTACACTGGAATGCCCTCTAGGCTGTAGTGGAGATAGTGTTGGTACCCTTGGACTGCTCCCGCTCTCAGAGCCTTAGGCTCTGGCAGTGACCCAACTTCAATATACAGTACACTAGATGCAAGCTGCCACAGACGCTGCAGTATCACACACTCTCTGTCTCTCTTTATGCCTGCCTGTCTTTTTCCCTCTCATTCGTGACGTTTCAGGCTGTCAGTTGAATTTTATGCAGCCTTGTTGAAAAGACTGAAATGCACATTTTTCTCAGCTGGAGTCTTGGGTTGTTTTGTGCTCTATTGTGACAGTTTTGTGCCTTTTCACAATGTTTCTGCCATAAAATTCAGGGAATAAGGTTGAGAAAAGATGAGGCCTGCTTTGTGTTGAGTGAGCAAGAGCCCCAAAGTCCTAGGTGACTAGACCCAGACTTATAAGCTTATTATTGAGAAAATTATCAAGACTTATTTAATTTTGACAGAGCATTTCTATTTTAACTTGTGCAGCTTTTCTAGCCCATAGACCAACTGTATCTGTTCATTTCATGTGATGCTACTTGACCAATCTTTAAACAGTCTTTAAACCTACATAAAAATGGCCAACCTGGCAGAGAACAAAATATATTTTTTGGCTTAACTAAAACAAAATTACTCTCGGCAGACTTACAAATTGGATTGATTCAAAACAGTACACCTCTTAAATGGCTAAACGTGGCAGATAGCCTCAGTGACAATGTCTCTAGAAAACTTGGTGCTCCACAGGGTTCAGTTCTCGGCCTTCATCATTTTGTTCATGAATTTTACCACTTGGTAAAATTATTGTCATCTAAGAAATATAGATTTTAACCCTATCTTACACTGGAAGATACAACATTTTAGCAAATACATTTTTTACTATGTATTAATTCATTATTAAGTAATTAATTAGAATCATAGACAGATATACAGGAGATTGGGGAAATAATTGGGGAAAGTGGGTGAGGAGGATATGGACAGGAAAGGGAAAGGAAAGAAAACAAAAGGTGAAGCTGTTCATCCTTTAAGATATTTTGAGTTTAAAAAATAATTATAAATTTTCGAAAGTGTTCAGATGTAAAATTACTTTAAAATGAAGAAAATTGAAAACTTAACCTTTGACATTATGTCATCGTTCTAAAAATTAAAGACTTAACAACCACCTCTGTTTTATACTGATTATTACAGTTAGTGTTTTTGAAATGACAAAAGAACATTTAATTATTAGACTGGAATAATGTACTAGACCTTTGCTTGAGGAAATTTATTTCTAGACTGTACTGTTTCTGGACTGTACTTATCACACCTTTTTAGTCTTATTGAACACTTAAAGCACTTACACACAAACTACAAGCCACATTCACAGGTTCACTCACACACTGATAGATTTTCCATACATACATTGCTTATCTATCTGTACCAAAGGAGGAAGCCTCATCTGGCACTTTCCCTCTACCTTTCTTGAGCTCTCCCTCCCTTAAAATAACCCTCACATTTGAGACCACTTATCCACTTAGAGCTGTGATGTCAAAGGAGGCACAGAAAGGAAATTTGGCAAACAATTTAGATGCGCGTTTTACACTGACAGGTGGTGTGTTGAGACTTTGTTTCAGTGACTGCCCAGATTTAGGCCTGAGCAAGGGGAGGCACTTGACAGATCTCTCGCCCCACATGAAGTCACAAGTGTCGCACAGCATCTGTCCCAAGGCCCTGCTCCTGCTGTTGATGGATTCCAGCAGAGCTCTAAAGTTGTGTTGGGGGAGGATCTGTTGGAGGTTTTCCTGGAGTCCCTCTGTGAAGGCCAATACACTGAGAAACTACTTTCTGACTGTATGATACAATGGAGAGTAATCCCATATTGAGTTCCTGTGACATCTATTATAGACTTATATTTTCATCACTGGGTCCCTGAACATAGTGTGACAGAATGGAAGGTCAAACTCAATAAAGTGCATTTCCACCAAAGGAACTTTCCCTGGGGAACCTTTTGAAGAACCACCAGAAGACCCGGGCTCTAAATGACCCGATTCAGAAAGACATTTCAAAATGACCTAAAACCTGTGGAACTCCTGAATAACTTTTATTACGCAGCATCTGAAGCAGGTAAAAACATGAAACGAAAAGCCTTCCACTTTTATTTTAAATCATTGACTTTGCCTTGGAACTTTTATGTGACTTGAAAAACTTGTCAACATTCTCATTTATTGAGTTTCTAAAACATGCTGAAGAACAACAAGGTAAAGGCAATTAAAGTGAAAGGTTTAAGATCTCAAATGGTTTTACTTCATGTTTCTACCTACTTCTGACACTGTGAAATAAAGGTTTTAGTTACAGTATTGCATCAGATGACTCTTTACCTCTTCCTAGTGGAGGTACTGCTTCACTGATTCTCCTCCTCTGACATGTCTGTGTTTGGCGTTTTCATCAAGGCAACTGCTTTAATATGCTCCAATATCATTCCCTTTGCTCAAGTTGTTGCCATTACCTGAACTGTGACTTAAAAACCTTTTTTGCAAGCTAAAACCAAAATAACAAAATGAAATACCTTTCCCTTGATGGATTTCACTTTCCTGACCCAAACTTCAGCAAATCGCAGTGAATTCTCTTATGTAAACAATTCAGGCTTAGTTCTTACTTTAGTGGTCTGGATTTGGAGCCGACACGTGGACCTTTGCTTTATGGATAGACCGTATATAAAAGTGGACCTAGGTTCTGGGGCTGTAAAGTCAAGCCAGTGCCGAAGAGCCTGCTTAAACCTACTTTCTATAAAATGATGAGGGGCGACTCCACTGGTCCAAAAGAAGTCAGATTGTGTTGAAGTCTATGTTAACATGGCCCTACCCCTCATTTATTAGCTCAGTAAATGTTTTCCTAATGAGTTTATGGTCTCAGTCTCTAGTTTCAAGTCTTCAATACAACATGATGTTCATTTTTTTAAATGATGGTCCACTTAGAGGAAAATAGACCATAAAGCAGGGGATGAATTAGGGTGTGTGGCTACAGTGTGATTGACAGACTGTACCACCCAATCAGGATAGAGCACAGAGCAGGTCAGATCCACCCCTCACTCCTCCTCAGCTCCACCTTCTCCTCCAAATATGGTTTCTTCAGGTTACAAAAAACTAAAGTGGCGTTGTCCAAATTACAAACTGGAGGCTTCGAAACAGCAGCTCACAAACCAATGGGTGACATGATGGTGCATGTCATCCCCCTCTATCTTTCTTAATGTTTCACTAAAAAAAAAAAAAAAAACCCTACTGTCAAAGCTCTGGCTATCATTGCTGTGTTCTTACCTGCTTCTCTGTCTAACTTCGGGAAGCATGGGGGGATGATGAAGCAGGAAGCCTCTGACACACTGCCACAGAATGTGTTGGGCCAGGGACTGATGATGGGTGTAGCTCATCAGACGCATTACAACAAGAAGTCAGTCAGTGCAAGTATAAGACAGAAAGGGTGAACCATGGAGTGAGATTTTGTTTGCAAACCTGGACAGTTGTTTAAAACCTGTCGCTTTTTAAGCGATGTTACCGCATTCCCACATCTTGGCAAAAGATTTAATTCATTATTATCCTTATCAATTACGGTCTGCAAAAAGTTTGCGTCTTGTTTTTAAGATTAGGTTTTGAAATGGCAGCAATAATTCACCATCTATTTAAGATAAATAAAAAAAAAAATTTAAAAACTAACTAATGGAAGCAAATCTGTGCAGTGTCAGTGTGGAGAGTGAAGCATTTTGAAGCATGGTTCCAGGAACACCACCACCGCAGGTCACGGTAAACCTTCTGTGCGACGTAACCACACGGCTCATTGGAGATTTGGGGATGAGTCATATGCGTGGCCTGGATCCTGGACTCTCTGATTCTGTATTTTGATAAGCACCACTCCTACAGTTGCCTAAGGATGTTGTGTTACAGAATATTGTCCAGTGAGACCCACGGGGCATTGTGGTGAGAGCGGGTTCCTTTCTCCATGTTTGTGAGTGCAGATTATATAATGAGTCGTCCAAGCCGTTGCGTTGCTTTTTATATTTTGCCTCCCCCCACACAGCCCTGTGCGTTATTACTGGACTTGCTCTTCTTGGGACTGTGGTGTTGTCGATATAGTCATACATAAGTACACCACCCACACTCACACACACACACTTATACACACTTTCATATACACAATGGAGCAATACAACTAATAACTGAAGAGGTTTCATTCTGAAGGCAAAAGAATTCAATAAAAACTAGAATGATACTCAGTAGAGGGGAGACCTCTGCCATGGCCGAGCATCTGTCAGATCCAGATTTAGATTATTAAATTCTTCCAAGTCATAGATCTTTTTTGTTTTTTTTGTTTTTTTTTAGAAAATCAAGATACATACATTATTTCCTGATAAACTGAAAAATGATGTATTAAGGGATGGGATAAAATTCTCAGTCACCACTTTCACCGGATCAGCACCAAAACTATTTGGAGCTGATGGATTTAGTAGCCAGACCAAGAAACAGACATGGGTGAAAAAGTAACCTCCTTTGTGGGGCTACTAAACGTGTTAAGTGCAGCTTTAACTTTGTTAGGGGTTAAGAACGATTAACTTAAGAAATGGTGGTGAAACCTGCTCTTAACCTAAATTTCCTCAAGACTTGGTTCTGCTCTCAATTCTGCAGATACTGAGAGGTTTCCTAAAGAGAGATAAAGTCTCTTACTGACAATGAGACAACTACATATTTAAAAGTGTGTTAAGGTGTTTTGGATGTGAGGGCAGAAACACAAGCAATCTCCAAACATCTGTGGAAACAGTGATTTGTTCAAAACAAGCTGTTGAAGTTTGTACGTCCAGTGAGTCCATGTAAGAAAATAAAGCAATGTTCTGCTTAGAAAATAAGAAGTACAGATTAGGGTGCTGTTTAAGTAGTGGGTCTTTAAGCAGCATTGGTGAAAGTAGTCGTACTGTCAAACCCATCCCTACATATATGTAGAAGATGTTTTCACACTTCATGGCAGTGGGGGGACAGACCCTCAGTGGTCGCTCTGGCCTGTACCATGAACAGCCAACCTTTCAGCGATGCCTCCCTCACTCCCTCTCTCAGCCCGATGCTGGGGAGACACTGGGTGTGTGGCGATTGCTGATGTCCTGCGCAAAAACACGCACGCGTGTTCACACCCGTTGTGTGTCTGTTGCATCCCTGATACTGCCACCTCTGTCTGTTTACATAGCGTTTCCAGGATGTCACGTAAATATCAGATTCAGCCTGGACACAGAGACTATAGTGGAACGTGTTAGTTTTGTGTAATATTGCTGGTATGGTGTCAAAATAACTGTCGACAGGTCTTTTTCTCTGTGTATTTTTGGTGCTGTCCTTTCCTATCTTTAAACACAGTTTGCGTGCCATGGACCAATGTTTGATTTCATTTCATCATCTGAAATTGAAGCGTTGTAACCAGAAAGAACTTCATCTGACGTTCTGTTGACTTATTGACATAATTAGGCCAGGAACAAACTGGATGAGTTGTGTTTGAGTGGCAGCTCCGAAGTATCTTGGTTTTCACTTTGGCGGCCATGCTAACGAGCGAGATGGGGAGACACCGCCTGTGACGCTCATTGTGTGATCTTGAAATTCGGACACTTGCCCATTTTTCAGCGCGTGCGACTTGCAGCTAAAACAGTCAGTTTCGATGTCTGAAGGCTGAATCAAATATATGTAACAGATGTGAAAAAATTATTTTTTAACCATTTTAGCAGCTGCATGTGGAGACAGCAGGTCAGCAATGGCAGGTGCAAGACATCCAGTGTGTTCTAGCTGTTACACCAGCACACATGTAGCCTCCAGTTTCATCTTTTACAACATGTAATTGCTAAATTCATATTTATTGGCAAGTTCTTGTTATTTGTTGGCCTCTACTGAGTTTTGTATTTCGTAATCTGGACATTTTCCCTCTCAGATGAACATCGTGGCCACATTCTTTAAGTTGTCTGGTACCTGTTACATTAGCAGCTAATTTCCGAAATTAACAGTCTGCTGGTCTGTGGTCTGTGGTCTGGGATAGATTCAGTCCTCCCCTGTCTCATGGTGTTATCAATATGCTGGGTGTAAAATACAACCTGCAGATAATATCTAAAATATATTCATACCTGTTATACAAGATTTTTAGGTTTTGCATAGAGTTACCGCTGTGAAACCAGGCTTTTTCAGCTGCCACACTGTAGCCTGATCTCATGCTGATAATACTCATCATTTCAGAAGCACAGGGCACATGGACTGCATTCCAACAACACTATTGCCTTTGGCCTCACAATGGAAAAGCAAATTATACTGGAGCTCTGGAGAAGGATGAAGTACCCACTGTGAAGCAGAAGCACAATGAAATGTGTGACACCTCACACTTGGGATTAGGTAGATTCTCAAGAACAAACTTATGAGCAGAAAAGTTTGCTCCCCTTTGTCTCCTCTTTGGAAGAGGCCACAGATCAGTGCTAGTGATTATTCCTTATAGTTGTTAAAGGAAAGGACAAGGCCGAGTGGCCAAGGAGGATAATGATGTTTTGATATCCTCTATTCTTTATACTCTTTTAATCTTTTTGTCCATTAGAAGGTCTGCCCACAAGCTTGTTCTGTTAAAGTGCTCATGAGCCTGAAAATCCTCCAGAAAGTTGTGATCATTATTTCAGCAGTAGTTGTAGAAGTGGAACCTGCTACTGAGTTATTATCATCTTAAGTTATAGTCCAGAGGACATTACCTCAGAGGTAATGAGCTGCATTTTTCTGAGAATTAAAAATAGGAACAAGGTAGTTGGCACAAGCAGTGATAGCCACCCTGAAAACTTCAAAAGCAGATTTGATTGAAAATCCAAGAGAAAGACAGAGGCGATGTGTGAAAACACAGCCATTAGAAATTAGAGGTTACCCCTACATTTTTGGCTGTTCATGCCTTAATTTTAGCCGTTTTTGTCTTCTTCAGGGTTCTGAAAGGCGTCTTAGAGACATCCACACACAGCAGGGGACAAGTATCCTATCATTTTCAGTGAAGGTAAGGACACTGGATTTAACAGACTACTGCCTCTTTCATTATGGTGTCTGCAAAGCTGGTGGCATGTGGGTAAAGCAGCCAAAAACTGGACTCAACTAAAAGTACTCTTAGGCTGTAAAAACAAATATTAAGACAGAGCTAAAACCTCAAACATCATCAAATAAACTATAGGACTTAAAGTTCTAAAACAGTGGCAGCTCCAAATCATAAACACTGTATCAGGTACACGGTCATGTGTCTCAGGCCAAAGAAAATGTCTGCACAAGTCTCAATATAACTCACAGTTAAATAGTCCATTTAACACGGGGGTGCCTCAGTTGCTCACTTGGCAGAGAGCGTAACATCAACACTAGAACCTCGATGTCGCTGTATTCCTAAATCCAGCGGTGGGTAAAATGTAGCTGCTATTAAAATACATAGGTTTTCACAGCAGGTAAGGTTTATTAAATTATTCGTGTTGTGTAATGAAAGGCCAGTTGCCCCTTTATGCTACTCACAAAATAATGTGACGATAAAAATATTAAAATAAGTAGTAAACTTTATGTGCTTATTCTTAACCAATTAATAAGGTGCTTTATATATAGAACATGAGGAACTTTATCTATAAAACATTCTTAACGGGGTAAGAAGGCGCTCCAGAGAAAATTAAAAGGACAGCAAATAAAACATAACTACTAATAAACACAGCTACATGGAAAAAGAACAGATAAAGAGCAAAATGGAAAAAAAAAAACACTGGGGGTAAAGAGAAATTGTGTTTGGCCTAAATGTAGTTCATTTTGTGATCATCTCTGCTATGTTGCTCAAACACCATCAGATGGTGACCTGACAGATCCAGAACCAACCCAGGACACATGGCTGAGTCCTGAATCCTCCTCCACTCAGCCGTCTGATTGAATTCAGATTTCCCTCTCATTCATCTTGAAGGTTATCCTCTGATATGATAATATATGATAATATGAGGCTATATGACACCGCTCTATCAAACAGAGGCGACAGGCGACAATAACATGACTGGATTCTACATGGGGTTAAATTTTACCTGCTGGAAGTTATGGGTATAAATGGCCATTTCTTAAATTTGGGAGGGTGATACATAAAACTTCCAGGAAAAGTCAAAGACTGGGGGGTTATACGTTTTATTGAAACAATGTTGCACACAATCAATCAATCTCTCCATAACCTTCATGTCTCTCGCTCACTGCAGCTATAATAAAAGGCCAAAAACGCCCTTAAAATACTGAAAGCTTAAGTCTACTTAATATCTTCTTTATCTCATTACTTAAAATCGTGGGGCTATAGTGTAAAAGAGCCCGCAGGCCACCAGACATTATGTGCGTCAACTAACAAATTAAAACTGCTCCAACAATTCAACCCAACTTGTATTCTACGAGAATGAAAGTAACAAGACAGAAAAGAGTGTTGGAGCTACTTCTAGAAAAAAAAAAAAAAAAAAAAAATTACAGAGCATCACTGTGATGCTTCAGCCTTCATATTTACCTGAGGTGGTCTGAGGAGAAACACTTGTTTTGTCATCTTGAAAACAAGAGTATGATTCTCAATCATAAGATTTATAGTCTCCCCAAGTGGCTCACTTAACCAATTTAATCTCTGTCTGCAGCCAAGCACCCCCCCCCTCCCCCTCCCTCCCACACACACACACACACACACACACACACACACATTATTTCAACACTGATGTTTAGATAAAATTGGTGGTTCTTTTGAAAATACGTGTTCTTGGTCTGTCCCTGCAAAGTATCACACTGCACCTTCAGCTGAATTGCACGTTGCACGACTGAATATGAAAGATTTCTCATTCCACCTATGTATGTTTTTATCAAACATGACGGCTAGTACAGGAATTACCATTTCAGAGTTGCTTGTGCACCGGCTGCTGCAGGTGTGGTTGCAGGGGTTAGGTTGGGGTCAGTGTGGCCTGACACGGTCCATCTGCAGCCAGGTAAGATAACAGATTCCCCAGGAGACTGAGATCCAGTCAGGCGGTACAGACATATAAACTACTGCAGCGTAAAGTAAAGGGTCATTGGGTCCAGCTACTACACACTGGAAGTAAGGGTCTTGGTGGTGTGGTGGATGGATGTGGTGGAGACTTGTGATTTATGTGTGTGTGTGCATTATTTAAGATGACTATAAGTAAAAGAATGTATGTGAGTGGGCTTATGTATGCGTTATCCAGCCTTACCCTTTAGGTGGATCTTATTTTCTGGGCTGTGCACCAACACCGAGCTAACTGAATCCAAGCTGTCGTAGTTACTGCAGCCGAGAGGGCCCGTCCTTGTTTCAGTTACCTGGAAAACAGAGCAAGGGCAAATCTAATTACTGCATATATTCGCAATACATGATACATCCCTTTTTAAAATATTCCCACATAGCAGTGAAAGCCTTATGACTGCATTGATAATTCACCATCTTTTGTTTCATTTCCACACCTGCAGCCACAGCTGCCTGCTGTGCTCTGGCTGTCTCATGAAGAACAGTGGAGGAGGAGAGATGAGTAAATGCGGAGGAGAGAACAAGTGCAGGTGTTTGTAAAAGATTTAAACTCTCTCAAGTAAAAAAAAAAAAAAATATATATATATATATATAATTATCACAGCCACTGTAAGCTGATGCCTTTGAGCCATCACATGCTTTAATACTTCTTCACCATTTACGCGTGTTAAGCTCTGCAGGTGCATCAGATATTAAAGATGTTAAAGCACGATTTAATTACCTTTGATGTTTGCGCTGTGATGATTTACTGATGATGCACTGATTTATTTCTTCTGATCAATAATGTAGAGAACAACCAGTATGGAGCAGACCCATAGGAAAAGAAAATCTCACCACAACACTGACATACCATATTTGACACTGATCTGGTGACCTTGTGAGCAAACAGTGGCTCGTTTCCTCATTTCCTCAGTTATTTCCTCACATGACCATTGATTTGGAGTCGTGTTTCTGGCCACTGCTGATATTAAGACCAATATTCCCTCTTTTAGCTCAGTTTTTGGTTGTTACAAACCACCGAGGGCCTTAGTTGCTAACCATGGCAACCACACATCTGCTGAACACTATAAGTTAACATTGCACCCAAGCTGGTCAAACAGCCCTAGCCATGAGTTAAACCCTTCTAAAGCTGTAAAAGTCTAATTTCATTTGATATCATGTCTGTAATATTTTCATTGGCATCATTTTGTGATCACCCTTCAAGAGCGTTGTTTTATTGCCAATTACAACACATTTCTACCTTTACCTGATTAAAAGGTCGTTTTAACAATAACCATGTGAGCATCCACGCTGGTCTGAGGAATATTGAAAAGAAGCTGCTGCTGCGAAGCACAGATGTGGAGCCATTTGTCTTTCAGCACCACGGAGATGAGGCGAGAGCGAAAGAGAGAGAGAGAGTGTGAGGCTACACGATAGAAAATATGTTCAAAGACCATTTTACTAAGCCTCCACCCTGTGTTAAGCAAATAAATGTTTGTTTTTCCTGGTGCTACGGCTCATACATTAGTAAATTATTCTACTTTCTGAAGATGAGATGTTGAATGTGGTGCCCAGTGAATTCAGATGCGTTTTGATGTCTGTCTGTCAGTGTTCCTATTGTCGCTCGGTCAGTGTGGACTCCATCATCCACTGGAGTTAGAATGATTTTTCTTTCGAGTTTTGGGCCCCGTGGTGGATTTGTGAATGTGCGTGTGCCTGACCACAACGCATCTGAGACCACGTTGGCCTGCTTATATGGGCTCTCGTATTTCAACATAATTTAGCTGTACTAATACTAAAAGTTCAGACGGGGAGAAAAAGTGATGAAGATAAATTTATTCTTCACCTCGTGTAGAGTAACTAGGTGCTCAGCAGTACAGCAGTAATGAAACTGTTTTGAGAAGGGACTCTAATGAGCTACTTGATATCAGGAATCAATCTTATTGTAATTAATTTCTCTTTTCTATTCTTTAGTCAACACATCATCATCTGCTTATCTATGGGGACAAAAAAATAAATAAAAACTCAGTTTTGTGTGTCTCAATAGAAACTAAACAGACTATTTTCTCAAACAATAACCAAGATACACAATTGTTATCTTACTGCTAGCTGAAGAAATTTCTACAATCAAGGTCAATGAAATATTAATTGTAGCACAAACATTTGACCCGATTTAAGAGCTGCTGAGATACATGTCATGGAAAATGATACGTTAATATTCTCCTTGACTTTCTGTGTATGACACTCTGCTGGAGGGCTAGCAAAACGAGAAAAAAAAGAAGGAAATAAAAAGAGCAGACAGAATAATGAGAGAAGCTCAACAGAAGAGAGCAAAAAGTCAAGTACACGAAGAAACAAAGGGTAAGACGTGGGAGAGAAAAGTGTTCAAAGATCAAGAACAAGACTGAATTAATGCGAGGAAGAAAGACAAAAAGGAAGGGGGAAAAAAGATTAAGAGAGGGATCAACAAATAGTTAATTTTTTTAAGATAGTGTAAGACGACGGATATGGCCTCTGGTAAAGCAATTCTCTTGGTAAATCACTCTATTTGGCAAATGATGCAGCCCGTATGAATATGTCGTTCTTAAAACAGCCTCACATCTTCACACTCTCCGTTGCATTAAGATTGCATCTGTTATCAAAAGAAATGGAAGTTACCCTTCAAGGCGCTACAATAAGATACACATCTCAAAACATCTCTCAAATATCATCTCGCCGAGATGGAGTTCAAGATTAGCATGAGATAAAGGCGGGAAGCAAAGGAGGATTAGTGGAGGGGAAAGGGGCTGTTACGGGTTGTTGTTTAAGCCACAGATAATCAGTGCTTTTGTAATCAAAGAGGAAACTGTTGCGTCTCATTCATGTTTTTTTGTACTGACTATGGAACTGACTATACAAAATCTGATCTGTTCGAGCTGATCTCAGTCTGTTAAAGGGGCGAAATGTAAAAATTTCCCTGCTGCTGAACGTGGTATTTTGTCGGGAGCGGGCGGTGGCGATTGTTGAATCAATGTAGCAATAGCAAAACTTACTTGATAGAGAAGAGAGATAACATTGGCTTTGTTTTGGAGACACTCTTGGCAAGTAAAGGAATGAAATTTCACACAGAATTTGCAATGTTTCCTCAATAATGGTTAACATCCACTGGAGTTAGAATTTGCTAGCAAACTTACAAATAGCTCCTTTCAGCTTATCCAAGATGAATGGCTTGTTTTAAACATTATTCTAGTCTATTATTCAAACATGACAGTCGTGTTATTTATTTAGTTTTTGGTTTTTTTTGCATTGCTCTATAGAGTATTTTATTGCAACTGTTATATATTATTGCATTAATATTAGTTTATAACTTATATTTACCTTGAGACAACTTGACCTCTTTTTGTGACACTAGTCTTGTTCTATCTTTCTGTTATGTTGTAAATTGGATTTGAATGGGCTGCCACACAATGGGCAAACACAGGGCAAAAACAATAATCTATAGGTAAGGCTGGATTACAATGCATGGAACTGCTCTGGAGCCCCAGACCTCTCGAGCCCGAAAGTGCCAGGTTCACTTAATGACAGTTATTTTATGGTGATTAAATTAACTCCCAACATTACAGAGGAGTAAAGTGTCTCAGTGCAACTTCTCAGCGAAGTTTGGCTGTTGACAAGCGCATTCAACAGTGGTAAAAATACCCTTCCTACCTCTGTGTCACACAGAGCCAGTTTCCTCTCTCACTTCCAAACAGAAGATTTCACACAGATGTTACTGGGGGTCTTTTTTTGTCCCAGAGAACTGTAGTCTGAACTGGTTGTGTGATGGAGGTCCCTCCATGTCATTGCTGGAGATAAAGATAACATTTCACTCCCACCTCCTACTCAGTGCTGCAGAGACACAGAGCCCAGAGGCGTACATGGACACAGGTCAAGTATATCCCACTCAGTGTCGCTTCCTCTTGGGTGATGAGTTGATCCAGCAGAACACGGCACAGCAGGTGGCTTGCATACCAGAGATCCTCATTTAGCAGAAACATGCAAAGGCTGCTCTTCTATAAGTGGGAGTAGCTGTGTTTGTTACGCGTTTGTGTGTGTGTGTAAGTGGGCGTGCAAAATCTCTGGGTGTTGGCAGTTGCTAATGAAAGTGACCATGTCAGTCTTGAAGGAGAAAAGCAGCTCTATTAATATCATTGTGGGCAGGTCAATCAGTTGATATGTGCATTTTTCTGTCTTATATTTAAAGAATCATTAATAAAATGATTGAATTTATGCTGATGAGAATAAACAAATCACATTAATGCACATATGCTACATATTTTTTAATCCATAAGCACATAAATGGCTGGTATGGGCTTATCTCAAAGCATTAATGAGTTGAGTAGTTTCTGGAAAATATGTTTTGACATGACATCATTTATATGCAAATATATGCAGTAACAGTAGGTATTCTAAAATCTAATTATCTGGATGTGTCATTAAGAGAAACTGTAAGTCTAAGACTGTGGGTTCATTGATAGAGTTATGATGATAAATGTCATCAGGTGCAGAACAGTTTGGACATGTTTATGCATGTAATATAGAAAAAGTGACATTGCCCAGGATTTATAATGAGATTTCTTCCAAAATTCAATTTCAAAGCACATTTGTGGCTTTGGATGACAGTGTAACATATAACCTGATATTATAAATACGACAACAGGGTATTGTCCTAACAATGTTCACCAGACACCTTCTTTTGAAAATCCTGCGGGGATGTCCAGATGGATAGGGGCCCTGGGGTAGATCCAAAAACATGCTGGACGGATTGTCATGTATATTTGATAGAGCTTGAAAATGCTGTTGTGAAAAACATTGAACTCTTTCAACTGCAGCTGAAAGTTGGAAGGCATCAGGACTTCAAGTGAATAGGACTCAAAAGCCCCTTCTTTTGGTCCTTAACCTGAGCTGGGTGGTCCTAATCAAAAGTCAGCATAATAACGTTCTTCTGTTTACTGCAAGTGTTTCTGGTTAAGTTGTAAGAGAAGCTACTATCTTGCTTCTACACCATTCAAGTCATCATTCGTACACTGAAAGAGTTGATCACCTTCCTTTGGTAATGACAACCTAACTTTCATGGCTTCTCAATGCACCTTGGAAGTAGGTTAAAGTTCGCCACAAACCCCGACCTTAACCTCAGCCACCTCAACAATACCCAGTTATTCCTTCACAATACCTTTCATTTAATATGTCATTTTGCATTACTTTGGCATGATCTTAATATTGGTTATAAGACATGTTCACCCACATTATGAAACATGAGACGTTTTGTGCAGCTGAACAGTGTGAAGTGCAGTTCACAGCCTATCGCTGGATAGACTGAAAACAGCTTAACTGATGTGGGGGAAAGATCCTAACGGTTGCCAAATGCTCATTTATCTGCTATTGACTTATTTGCAGAAGACTGTTTCGACGCATGGGCATCTCCCCGCAGACACAGATGTATCAGACTGAGCAGGATTTCACTTCATAATTAATTCAGGCAGAACAGATAATGTGTTCTAATGGAGACAGCATTCAGACACAGCAAACTTCAGAAAGCAAGAAAATTCTGGTTTGTTATTTTTGCTCACATATTAAAGTGGTGGCTTGCTGTGATAAAGCCTGTCAATAAACACGAAAACTGCATTGTGTCGTGTGTTTTGTTTTTTTTTTTCTCCGTCTTTTTTCAACTGCACCACAGTTGAGATGCTGTTTTCACATTCCCTTTAGGTAAATGTTGTGCAAATTCTCTTTTATTTATTTTTGAAGTCATTAGAATTCTATTTCATGTTCCTGTAATAATCCAACTTTTCTCTTGTGGTAAAAGCAATTTGCACCAAGTCAACAAGGTCTTTCTCATGTGCAACTTATTCGCGAGAAAACACATTTCGGAGCAAACAAATGCTTTAGTGTCTCCTTTAGAGTGACTTGGAAACAAATGGTCTGAAAGCAGACATCACCACTGCATGCTGGGAGCTTGCCGAGTGCCACATTTTCATTTTCAGCAACAGCACCTGGAAAAAAAAAAATCCACCTTCCTTATTCAAGGTGCACAGAAAGTCTGTACTTAGCAATTACTCATTTCAATCAGATCTGCTATTTAAGTTGAAGCATGAAAGCGCAGTCCACCCACCCACAGACCTGCTGTCATCACTTGAAAGCCAACAGATCTGCTCTGATGTGAAAAAATGTATTGCTTGGTTATGCTTTGCTTTCTGTCATCAGAAGGACAAAAAAAAAAAAAAAAAAAGAAAGGAAAAAAAAAAAAGAATTTAAACAAGGTAAAACCAGGCTGGGGAGATAATAGGATTTTATTTTTTTTTTTATTTTTTTCTCTCTGTTCTTTGAGTGGATTTTCAACAAAACTATGCTGTTTGCAATTAATGATGAAAAGAGCTAGTAAAAGCCTGGTGCTGGTTTTGGGGTAAATGAAAATTTACCATGTCATGGCCAGTTGAGTGTTAGATAAATAAATAAAATGAAGGACTGGCTTACATGGTACAAGAAAGGTGTGAAATTCAAAGACAGAATAAACATTCCAGATTCCACATAAATGACCTATAACCCAATCCAGTTGGCCAACAGTAGAGCACTGTATGCTTACATAAATGTTTCCCACTGGGACTTTGCAGAATCATGACATTTGCTGTGTTTTAGTGCTTCTCTGGGCTACAGCGTACACTGTGCTTTTAATTCAGCCTGCCTTTTTAAAAAAAAATATATCATGTGCTCATGTACTCTTTTGTCTCACCACATCTTTCTAAGCAATGACGCACCTTGAAAATCATCTTTTAAAAGGATTGTTTGTGTGCATACCATGAGAACAAGCAGAGCTATTTGTTCAAGGTGCACCACGGAGGAATATATCCCAAAGGGACAGTTTTATAGGAGGGTTAATGTTTGCGTGTCTATCTTGATGGGTGGTTGTTCGTGAATCTGAAGCAGTGCAAACACGAGTCTACATATATAACAAATAAACAGTGCATCTGCGCGCGGTGTCTTGAAATAGATGTTTTCCAGGGCATCTCGGAAGCAGAGCATATGCATGTGGATATGTACTGTAACCAGGCTCAGTCCCTTGCTGTGTGTTTGTATACGGTACCTTGATTGCAGAGGTGGCGATCTGGAGGTGGTGCAGTCGCCTCAGGGTGCTCTCTCGATCTGTGAAGTAGGAAGCCGCCAGCTGGTGGAGCAGCTCCAGAGACACCACTGAGCTGTTGCTGTTGCCCTCCGACTTCTTATTCAGCTTCTGCTTGTCCAGGAAAATGGTCAAAGACTCTTCCCCTGTGGACCAATAATCAAATACTTGCCGTCAACATTTCTTTCACTGAATCTTTATCCGTCTTGATTATTTAACAGCACGCTGTAACAAACCCTTTTTTTATTTGAATCCTGCTGATAATGTGTTCAACCCCTGTTGATTGAAGTGATTTCACTCAACATTTCACCATGTCAGTGTTATACTTAGAAGACCTTAAGTGAGATTCTGCTTTTACATTCATTTCCCAGACAGACCTTCAGTGTCTCACTGTGCTTTGTCCGTGAGTAGCAGATAGTATATCACTTGCATCACTCCTTTTCAACTATAGAATCCCAAACACGAAACACTTACTCTCTACATACTCTGATGGTTGTCTCACTACATGTCTGTGGCTCCCTGGGGTAGCTGGTAAAAAATAACTGGAAGAGTTTAAAAGAAAAAAAAAAGTTTTTGTTTTGTTCAAGTCAGCCAGTGCTGTCATGGCCCTGTGTATTTACTGGAAATGCTCCAGCCTCCCTCTTCCTGTACTGGCCAACATGCACTCTTCAGTTTGGTTTCACAGCAGCATTTGAAAGTGAAGAAGCAGACATGGGAAAAGCACTTTTTTTTTTTTTTTTTTTAAATCCAGTACTTGTACTTCAGCCAATATAATCAACTGAGAAAAAAGGAAACGTTTAATTAAGTCAAGATTTCTAAAATAGACAATAATTTAAAATAGCAATGAGTAAAATCTTACGGTTTCAAAGTGCTGCTAATCAGCGGCACTCACTTTGTTGCCTAAATGGTTGGAGACATTTCAAACTTTCTGAAGTCAGTGCTGGCATGGCTCTGTGTATTCACTGGAAACGCTCCAGCGCTCCTCAGTTCGGTTTTGAAAGTGAGGAAGCAGGCACGGGAGAAGTCCGATTTTTGAGCTGTAATTCAGCTAAGATTAGCAACTAGCCACAGCAAGCTAATGCGACGTAGCCACAGCGTCGGAGCCGTTGACGTTTCCTAAACCTCCAGCACCGCTCCCAGTGCGTGGTGCGTCGAACTGGCACAGGCTGGAAAATGTGCTCCCCACGAGGAAAGGAGTCAAAGGTCCAAAGCAGACAATGATTTGAAATAGCAATTAGTAAAATATTGAAAAGATTGTGTTTTCAAGGTGTTGCAAACGCTCAAAAAAAAAAAAAAAAAAAAAACAGTCTCTGTATGGCTCTGTCCATTTACTGGAAATGCTCCAGACTCTCCATCTCCCTGCATTAGCCAACACGCTCTCCTCAGTTTAGTTTCACAGCAGCCTTCGAGAGTGAAGAGTGGGGAAAGATTAGCTACTAGCCATAGCAAGCTAATGTTGTCTTGCCACGGTGTCAGATTCACAAACATTTTTAAAACGAGTGTTTTCAGGCCCCGAATCTAGACAAGCTCCAAAAAAAAAAAAAAATGGCAATGAAAAAGACAGACTTACAAAACTGTAGAACAGGTGAGCAAACAAGACGCCAGGAGAGAGGCAGGGGTAAACAGGTGAAACACATTAGGAGCAATCACGATGGAGACAGGAAGTAAAACAACAGTGGGCACAAAAGGTGAGCGATTTCAAAATTAAACAGGAAATAAACAAGAGTCCAAAAGACATCATCATCATCATAATTATTATCATTATTTACTTAACTATTTCAATGGAGTACTTGTTACTTTGAGGCAGCTTTTATTCGGTGGAATGGATTTTCTTTGAATTTGAAATTGTGATGTGACGAGACACCACGGATAACGATGAGACAGAGGGAGAGTGCCATGACCTCCAAGTGAGTCCAAGTTTGACATTTTCAAAATGAAGAAAGAATCTTTCGTTTCAAATGTTTGCCGTGTTTAGCGCAAACAACCTTCATCGCTGCCGACACAAAATTGCTGTCCAACTTGAAAAGAAGCGAGAAACACTTCAACAGACAACTTGGAGTAGTTGCCGAATTCATACTGTGGCTCGGTCAAATGACCTATGGCCCCCTCTACCAGCTTTGTGGCAGTTCTTTTAGCAAGTTAGTCATTAGGTTCTGTAAATGTGAAACAATACAACAATGCGTTGACATAAAGAAGTTTAATTTTGAAGTATTTTTAAAAGCAAATTCTCCACTACTTTCACTTAATTCCCTAATTCACTTTAACTTGTATTGGTAACATGTGACCAATAGTAACTGTAATCGAGCAATGGAGTTGTATACTTTGTCCACATCTGGGAGGACGCCACCTTTTTCCAAAAGTTTTTGCCGCAAAAACGTTTCTTTCTTGGTCTTAAGTGAAGCATGATCTGTTTATGGCAAGGTTAGAATGCAATGGCAGAAGGTGAAGCTAACCTGAAGTGCTTTGTGTTCATCATTCACAGGTTAAGTGAACCACAATGTAGTACTTAAAGTGCACCTTCGGGGGTGGTCTCAAACCAAACTGAGACTGAACTGAGAACACCTAGGTTTGCACTAACCCTCTATTGGCAACACTACAGGCTGTGAGCACCTCCCATGCTTAAAGACTGTTCTGTTCTGACCTAACCCTAACCCTGCCATTGGCCATCTTGAAAGGCAAATGGCCGGTGACGAAAATGTAGTGTCCGTGTAATGTAGTTACACAATTTTCTGCTGACAATCCCACATTGTAATGCAACACTGAACGTGATCACTGTGTAGCTCCACAGCTGTCACTGATGATACAAAATCCTGATGATTTATTGTCGACAATGTGACTTTACTTCAAAAAGTAGCTAAGAGTTAGTAGACAAGAAAGTAACTGTGTGCCAACTGCAACTATAGTGACGCTATCTTATTATTAATTGATAGATTTTTCTGGCAAGTGTATATTATTTTTGACAGTCATGTTATGAATTTAAAAGTTTTTCATTTTAACCCGGCTAACATTTGTGCAAAAATATTTTTTATGTAACCACAAGGGAGACAGAAATAAAGCAAAAGCAAAAAAAAGAACATGTTGAAAACAGTAGAAGAAATGAGAAAAAAAAACAGAAATCAGGGATGTGTGCATTTGCTCAGCCACAGTCTAATCAGTATGCAGCCCATTTAGTTGAGGCTGTTAATTACATATAGTGACTAACTAGAAGTCTGCCAATGTATTCATCTCTGCTTTGTCTCCCACGCTGATGTTCCAGTGCATACGCCAAGCGATAAGTGGCTCCAAAGCTAGGTGTCTGTGGATGCTAACCTGAAACAAAATATCAGAGAGACTGAAGGAGACTGTGTGTCAGAAAACAGGATTTGTCTTATGTGAACGGCATGGAAGGTATAAGTGGTTAAGTATCCCCTTCTATTTTATATATTCACTGTTTATCATAAGTTTGAACCAGTCGAAATACTCCAGGCTTGTATATCCTCCTCTGACTCTTTTTAAGGTGTTTATACTCACTGTCAATTTTACACAGTATAAAAAAACAGCCTGTTGTAAATATGTCACATATCTCTGCTGCTGTGTCATGACCAAGATGAGCACTGTATCAATATCACGAGGCTGTTGTCCTGAACGTAGCACAGGTCTGGGTTTTGTTTTGTGGGACGCGCGCAATCGATACTGCTGGCAATTCTGTTTTGTAAGTTGCTTCTCTCCTCTGAGATCGAGGGTGAAAAGAAATCCAATAGAGAGGGATATATAGTAAAAAATGGGTCAATTTAATCCCTCCTCTGTATTGTAAGGCTCTTGCAGCTACGCACAATGTTCATCAGAGGGAAAAATGAGAGGAAAATTACAGAGGAATAACCTTGGCTGAATGCCGCAGGTGTAAGGTGTGGTATTGTTACCACTTTTCCTTTTAAAAAAAAAAAAAAAAAAAAATTATAGATGCTGCATTTCTGCAGCACTACTCTAACACAGGCTGCAGCCCCTCTGAGACCTACATTGAGTAGCCCCTCTATTTTTGGTGTGTCCCGACACTTCCTAACCTGAGAATGAAGGCGAGTGTGTCATCTGCAGTCTTCCCTTACCTCCCAGGGTAGCAGAAACTAAGAAGTGGGTCCCATATTTCTTGATGAGGTTTTCGTTGATTTGCTGCAGGGTTGGTCGTCGCCCCAGTAACCGGAGGTTGCGCAAGAACTCTGGCGCTAAGGGCAACGGAGCTTTGAGGAAATCTCTCTTCTCTGTCGCCAAGCTGTTCACCTTCCAGTGGCTGAACTCCCTGAAATGAAGAATACATTAAAGGGTCAATGCACGCTCAATTCAACTCTCTTTTAAAGTAATATGGTGTGGAGGGAGAGTGTAATATGGTATATATATGCACACAAACACACAAAAGAGGCTTAGAAAAAGGAGGCTAAAAAGACTGCTCTGCCATCAAGTGTGGTTACTTGCTGCAGGCGGGTTGTGGCTATGGTTGCTTGACAAGTTCCATTATTGTGTTTACAAGACAAGAGATTATAATACGTCCTCTGAGCAGCACCAGTAGACTACAGTGAGTTGGTGTCAGAGAGCGTTGAGATGGACTAAGGCTAGCTGGTTAGCGTGCTACATTTAGTAGAAGATAAGACGTGATAACAACAAGGGAAAATATTGCTATTGCTTTCTACCTCTACCTGGTGAAGCTTGTGGCAAGCAGAGGAATGAAATTTAAATCACAGATAAATCTTACGCCCTCTGGCATCAGATCCTAAGTTCGTACCAGGGAAAAAAGAGAAACTTCAGGAAGAGCAAAAGAGGAAGGATCCGTTCACTAAGTTGGATGAAAGTTGGCTGCATTTCCACTGAGCTTTTTTGGTAACTTACAGCTGTGCATGAGGTGAGTGACTGTAAGTGGGGTCAGTGATGCTTTTTGTCTGCCTTACTTGGCAATGATTGTTTGCTATTCACTGCTTTACTTTACTGCAGAGGATCATCTTGGACGTGACTTTTCAGTTGGCCTTTCGCTCCTTCAACCTTCTGCTATTACCAGAAAGTCTCAAACCCTTAGATCTGTTTGTGTTGTAAAACACCCTAAGCCCTGCTTCCATTTTGTGCTGTTACTCTTGCTTGTTCCTATTTACTTGAATTGGATCTCAAAAATTTATATGGTGATGATTAATTGATGCTAAACTTATCTTTGGGCCTTTATCTAAGCACTCAAAATAAGATTTGAGCACTCTGGACTTCTGAGGGCCAGTTTTCTATTTTTGGATTGCTTTTGGCTGATATAATTTGCATCAATATTTAGGATCCTTAAATTGTTTCTTGCCATGCCATATAATTATCAAAATGCCACATGAGACTCAATTCAGGTTAATGGCTTTTAAAAGCTGAGTTGAACAGGTGAGGCTTTTACTGGCAGATCCACAGAGAATAATCACATGACTCTGCAGCTCCCCTCAGATATAAAGAGCATTTCAATGTCTTCGCTGTTTTGGTTTTAATCTCACAACTCAACTCTGATTTTTTCCAGCTGTAAACGGCCACTCTTTTCTGCAAAACTCACTGTGCTCTACCCGCCCAAAGCCTAACAGCAGACAGACATAGTAAAGCAGTTATCAGGTAAAGAGCCAGATATTTTTCTCAGGAGTAGGTGGAGACCAAAAGGAAATGGAAAGTAAAAGTAGAATGAATAGTGGACTTAGATTTGAAAGGTCGCCTAGAAACATTTAAGGTTAACTTTGCTCTGTGCACGTGTAAATGTAGAAAAACACATTTACCATCACAACTTTATGAGATGATAATATGTCAATGTTGTGCTTGTAGCTTTTTGTGCTGCACTTAAGTGGCCAGAAATAAAAGTGTCAATCAATTATTCAACATAATGATATGCAAAAACATATAAAAAATCAATCATGTATATATATATTATATATATATATATATATATATATATATATAAAATCGTATATTGTATTAGAGATGGACAACACTGTTGTTGAGATTATCCTTTAAAGTCTTTAAGGTGTTGGCTGCTCCTGGCCATAATATATGTGAGACTTTGGAGGTGAGCAACCCATGAATCCCACACATCTAGTGCCTCCAGTTCTAAAACTGTCCACACAGCTGCCAGGCAGTAAAGCAAAGCCCTTATTTCTGTTCAGCTGGCCAAAAGAAGAGAGTGACAGAGGAGGAAACTAGTTGTGGAAAATGAATCCATTCCAAGAGGCTGATAATCATTTCATCATTTCGCTCCTGTGGAACCCCAAGGTATTTGAAGATTATGCAAATACAAGCACAAAAGTACAGAGCCACCTCATCTGCATAAATTTGCTGCAAAACAAGAGGCGCTGAATATTAGCACATTATGTATGCATTTTCTCTGAACAAAATACCAGCAGTGACACACCGTGTTTTCCCGCGAGTAAACTCTCTGTCTCGCACACACGTGGCCCGTACACAGGAGGTTCATTTACTGTATCAGTCTCAGTTTCCTACTGGCTGCTCTTACAGTGCCTCTTTGCGGTCAATAGTTTAATGTTACAGACAACACGATACTGTAATTTATGCTGCTGACATCATTGTGACTACACTGGAATGCATACAATAGGCCAATTCCCTTAATAATACAAATCCAATATGTGTGCGGTCATTCAGATGGTACCACGGTAAGACAGCAAGGGGCTATGATTAGTATTTAGTTGCTGTGATGCACTATAGCCCTCAATAGAGAGCACAGATTTGTAACCATTTAACACAAACCATGACAAAGCTTCCCTTAGAAGGAATGGCCCCGGGAGCATATGGTCAAACTAGTGCTTCATTAGGTGGTTCATTCTCACATAATGCACCAATTAATGTCTCCAGCATGGCCACAGTCGCAGCGCAATTTATACAAGACATCATTAACTCAGGCCACGTTGTACTTTCATGAAAACGCAGCAACCGAGCGATGTAGAGGGTGGGGGGGGCGGCTTGGAAGTGCCAAGAATAATCTGTGCAAAAAAATAAACAAACAAAGTCACCAGAAGAGCTCGAACAGCATTTGCTTTCTTACGCCTACCTGTTTGTTCCTCCTTGGTGTGTAGTCAATAGTTTATTTATATCAGCTCAGATAGCTGTATACTCAGATTCATATTTTAGGTACAAGTAGCCAAAATATCCAACACTTTGGTGTTTCACTTTTAGTTACTGGCATAACTGTTATATATTTATATATATTTTATAATAAAACATTTATTACAATTGAAAAGTAGCTGATATAGCTTTTTTTTTAGCAGAGCTATGCTGCAACATGTGGATGTTAGTATTACGGTTAGTATTAAAGCAAAAAATCTCCCTTGGGGATGCTTTGTCATTGGTTGTCACATTGTGACAAATCATTGTTGTTTATGTTGTTGTTATAAAAGGATAAAAATGCACTTGATTTTTTTTGTTCTGTGTTTTCTCAGTGCAGGAGATGTTAGGAGTTAGATTTTCAGTGAAATTCAACTTTTTAAATTTGTTTTTAATGATGCATCCATTTCTTAAATTTTCTCCTTTAGAATAAAACAGGGACAACCAACCCCACGGCGGTTGATGTTGTGTACGAGGCGTATCTGACAGTCCAGATCTTCTGGACAGATTAAGCTGAAGGAGAGTGAGGACGCTGCATTTCTACCTGACCCTTGAGAGAAGAGAGAGAATCTATGAAGGAGATCAAATCAAAGTAAAAAGTGACAACCAACCCTCTTCTCCCCCACATTTTGTCGTCCTCTCACTGCTTTACTTTTACTCCAGAAATGTCCACGTATGTGACCTCTGACCCTAATTCTGAAAATTTCTTACAGATGTTTGCAGTAGTGCCCTCTAATGAGTGAGATTTGACAACATCGTGACAACCAACTGTGTTATCCTCTACTGTTACAAGCAAAAGTCCTGTGTTAAAATTTCTTTCAATAAAGCTATGGAAATATGAACACAAAATCTAAAGATAAGGTATCAACAGTAATGCTAATATAAAACTGTTCAGACATGGCATTAACATGCATCTTTAGTGAGTCCGTGACAAGTGGCCAGCTCTTCACACCTGCTTTAAAATGCGTCTCCACATGCGAGTGGCCACTTGTGATCGGATCTCATTTCGCCGCTTTCTCTGCAAATTAACACATATGTTCAGTGCAGCATACAGGTCCACTGCCAATGTGGGTGAGTGACAGAGAGCGTGGCAAGGAAGGGTTGAGCAAATCACTGCACTGTGTACAACTGATGCAGCTGTTTGGGGACTGGTCAGACAGCAGGCAGCAGACTAGGCGCTCCTTCAATGTGTGTAACGCTGCGTTCACACCGCCAAAAGAATGTGGCAGGACGTGTGGTCCAGATCACCTCTGAATGTGGTCTCAGTGATCGGATCTCAAATACGAGTGCGTTCAACACCTGAACTTAAAGATGATCAGTGGTGATCGGATCAGTCATTATGTTGACAGTTTGATGACATTTTATTGACTTGAACGTTGTATTTATTTGTTTATTTTTTTGTATGTGTGAGTCTGTTTCATTCCATAATGGCGGGACTGTGGTTGACGTGTCAGGTGTGTGTGTGTGTGTATGTATGACCTACACAATGTTCAGGATCAATGCTTTCTTACAGAGCCTCCTTATAGAGCCGCTTCAGTGCAGCCATATTCTTAGGATGTCTGGTGTGAACAGCTCGCTTGTCATTCCACTGCATCTCTGTTAAGAGCTTTAAGGTCTGGCCTCTGACTGGGACACTCTCAAAGGCGGATTTTCTTTGTTTGAAGTCATTCTGTGGTAAGTTTCCTTTGATGTTTGGGGTCATTGTCCTGATGCACCACCCGACTTCACCCTGGCATTTGATTTCTCTAAATCAAAGAGGAAAACTCCCACCAGGGACTAGGAAACATTTCGACTGTTTCCACTGAAGCATGAACAAGCTAATCTTGAGATGTAATATCAGAGTTCTGCCCCTTCATATACATAGATGACAACAAAAACATTTCTGATAGACATTTTCCATCACCTCAAGGAAATGGAATAATTCAATCTAGCAGTCTTTATTTGCCATGTACACCACTGTACAAATATAATGTGTATTGATGCAAGGCTATATAGTGCGTATGTCAAAAAGGTTCGACTGGAGTTTAAAAGTTAAAAAATTGTGTAAACAATAAAAGAGAATGCAGCAATGATAAAGTGTTATAGTGACACCAAATCAAGGATGAACATGAGATAAACACTTTTATCTCAACACCATAGCTTGAATTTTAATTAATGATTAATTCAAGTGCCATTAAATGATTCCATTGGTCGTACTGGTCGTACAGGTCTGTGTCTGTGTGTTTATGTATGTACAAAATCTGCATTTTGACATCTCAAAAACACAGGTAATGTCAGAGACATTGTGTGTAACCAAGACCGTGAAAATTATACATGCTTTACTATCCTCCAGCGTCCAGCAAGCTCTCCTCAGTGGTTTACTGAATGAAAAGAGTAAAGAGAGCTCCAGTTCACTCCAGTTCTCAGGTCTTAGTTTCACTAATTGTTTGCAAGTCATTAAATGGTCTGGGCCCTAAATATATTTCTGAATGTTTGATTTTTATGAGGCAAATGGATCTCTAAGATCTGCAAGAGCTGGTCAATTAGTGGAGCCTAAAACCAGATAGGGTGAAATGTCTCAGCAACTGTGCTGCTCACTGCTGGAACCAGATCCCAAAGGAGACCACAACTGATCAAACTGTAACTGGCTTTAAGAAGAAGAACTGTTCTGTTCTGCTGCCTTCATTTAATCCTTTAATCTTGTGCTTTAATTGGATTTTATCTGTGTTGTTATACTTATTTACGTTTGCTTTTTACATCTATTTTTATGCTTTTTTTTAATTCTATTCGGCACACGGTGACCAGTTTGTATGATAATTTGCTATATAAATACATTTGCCTTACTTACTCAGTGCTGGATCAGGAAAAAAAAATAGATGGCATGTATATGTGAACTGTGCCCTGTACTCCACCAGTAGTGTCATAACCTGCAAACACAAAAGTAATTCAAACCTAAAAACTTTTTTTTTTTTTTTTTCCCCAGTGCTGAAAGGCCAAGCCCTGACTCTGTGACATTGCTCAATCCTGACCCATCATCTTCAGCACAAACAGCCTCTATGTAACTTAGCCTACAAGAAACGAAAAAGAACAAGTTTTCTGTGGCTCAGATGTGATAAAGAGAGGCAGGGGTGGGCTTTTGCTCTCAGAGCGTCAATATTGCAACCAAAGTCTAGAGCCCTGAGTTTAAAGGTCCCGTAGTGTATAAAGGTAGATGTCCATGTCTTCTTTGATGATAAAACAGGTCTATGTCCTTATTAATACTGTGAAAGTATCAAAGGTCTCAGTCCACAGAGAAATGCTCCCAGCCTGTATTTAGAAACTGAGCCTTAGAGCCAGCCGTCACGACTTCTGTGACTTTGTGATGTCACAAAAAAACAGTCACCGCCCTCAGCCACACCCCCAAGCCCAGCTCATCTGGACCCACCATCCAACTTTACAGGACTTGGTTTCTCTGAGTGTTTCACTGAAATCTGCTATAATTTTATTCAGCCGCTTCAATTGCTTCACTTGACACTTCAAATACAACACAGAAATAAAATATGAGACCTTTAAACATCTCGATCCTCTCTAACCAGTTAAGAATCAGGACTAAAGCACCGCACCAAACCATCATTTTTACCTCCTACTGTGGTTCAAAAGCATTCAAGTGATTATAAAAGCATCAATATTTATTATTATACTGACTCAACATCTCAACCTACAATAGTTGCCCGACTTCTCTTCCTGAGTATTAGAGAAATGAGTGGTGTTCAATCACATAATGGCAGGTCTCTGTCACTGCCTGAATGCAGTGGGCTATATTTTTGCTGTCTGCAGATTTTCATGTAAAAAAAAAAAAAAAAAGGATAAAAATTGACAAATAAATACATTCTGAGTTGACATTTATAATGTTTTAGAACTAAGAAAGAAAATAACCAAGGTAATATCAACCGCAAAGCCTAGAACAAATATAGCTGTTCTAATTCCAGCAGCAGTTGGATGACAAATATCCCAAACCAAAGGTCAATCTCATTTGAAGGCGGCAAACTATAACAATTAGTCTGCAGCTATCACATGCATCAGCAGGCATTAGTTTTAGCTTAATATTTAGTCCAGTGAGTCACAGGATTGCGGCCAGCAGTTGCACACTGATTAACTGGGGCTGATTTAGACTGATGTGTCTTTTGAGCTGCTTTACAGTGACTGAGCACAGGGAAGCAAAGCTGACGGCAACAGGGCCAAAATGCAGAGAGGAGCAGTGCATCATTTACTTTTTTCCCCCGCGCTCCGCTCTCTAAGAGTTAACACTGAGACTGCTGGCTGACTGTTTGGCTAATGATGATAGATGGCGTTAATTAAAAGATTTTAGCACAGCGCTGATTGCACCTGCAGCTTTTGCACTCGGTTTCGCTGAAGCAGAAAGTTTTTTTTTTTATTGTTTTTTTTTTTTTTTTCCTAATAGGAAAAAAAAAAAAGTCTGCCTATGCAGAAATTTCCCATGGATGTTCTTCCTGGCAGCATGTTATAAAATAACACCTGGATGTTTTTAGCTTTCAGACAGACAGAGATTAACATGCAGCCTCATCCAGGGGAGAGAAACTCCTGTAAACAGTGGCCACAGAAGAGTGGGCGAAAATGATGTGGATGTGCATTGGTTAAATGTTTGGAAAAGATTTTTAGTATTACTTGAATCTGACAGTGACATTTAGCCACATTGATTGTGCAAAAAAATGATAAAACTTGAGCGAGTTTTTTTTTCCATTTCTTATTTCCAAATGGTTCGTAGTTAACAAAGTTGTGTGTGGCTGGGATGTGTGTGTGTCACTAGCACAGTCTGTGGTGAGTTCTAGCAGGCATGGCTCTAGGCTTAGCACAGCGCCTTGAACTGTGCCAAGTCTCTACTGACTGTGGTGATCCCCCGACTTTCCATCTGGCACCACCATCAGTTCAAAAGTTTGATTTATCCAGTACTTCGGTTTATGACCTGATTCATGTTAACTGTTAGCTGTCCTCGCTGTGTTCTAATTGTTAATTGCAATAATTAGAAAATGTTTGCGTGTTAAGATATAAAACTAGGATGGTAAACATGTCCATGAAGCTGTGGTGATCCACTGACTTCCACCACAATGACGCTGACATTTGTGGTTTTCAGACCTAGCGGCTGGACAAACATTCACTTTTCACCGAGCGCTACGATTGGCTGAAAATTTCAGTTTGTCCAATACTTGACTTGAGATAATGATATTCCCATTAGCCGCAGCTGTACTTTGTGGTTAGCTTACTGCTAATTAGCAAATGTTACAAACATACAAAATCAAGATGGCGATCATTAGCAGCACAGTGAACATTAGTATGTTGACACCATCAATGTTACATTAGCGTTTAGCTCAAAGCCTCAGTTTTCATGGCTGTTGACTCATTGTTGAAATTTAATTTTAGTTTTCATTTCTCAAAATGACAACACATCCATTTTTTTTTTAAACTTGAGTTTAGATTCACATGGTGTGAAATAGAGTTTTATTTTCAGCCTTGTACCAAACCTTGATGTCTGATATCTATATTGGGATGTTCCCAGCGCTGTAGGTGTCTGTACAATCACACCTCAGAAAACATTTCCCAGAGTTATCCATGAGTTGTCTACCTCCTGCATTCATTTAATCTATTTGGGAACTGTTATCCCCAGGTTTCTCCTATAGTTATAGTGTTTCTGTTGCTAATTCAAGATTCTCCTATTTTCTTCTGCACACATGTGAGGTAGGTGTGGATTCACAACCTGTTCTCATGCCCTGGTTGTGAAACGCTGGTGCTTTATCAAACCTGCTCCTGTGTAATTTAGGATTTTCTGTTTAGTCCAGCGTTAACTGACCTGCAGCAATAAAAGACGCCCAGAGCAACTGCTCCAGCAAATTATTGACACCAGAGGCAATATTTTATGCTTTAAGCTTTGACAATCCCATCGGAGACAGGATGCAGATAGCATAAATAAATAAAGCATTCAGTGGGAGGACCAATCATCTGGAGGTATTTTTTAATCATTTTAAAATGCACATTCGGCGTTTTTTTTTTTTTGTTTGTTTGTTTTTTTCTGATGAGTCTCGATTATAATTTGACTATACGACAGTTTTTTGTTTTTTTTCCCCATCAGCTTCAGACAGTGGAACGTTCTGGATACTGAAACATGTGACATCATCAACATTGTCATGAAAATGATATGGTCCAATATTGCGGCGGGTCAACTGAAAACCCTGTGTGTCAATATGTGCCATAGAGTACATTGTGTGTATCTACCAGTCAGTGTTTGATGACCTGAGAATCAAAACAGGTGTGTGTGTGTGTGTGTGTGTGTGTGTGTGTGTGTGTGTGTGTGTGTGTGTGTATATATATATATATATATTTAAGGGAAAACCATTTGTGAATGAGGCCCTTTGTTTTTATGTTTTCAGGTGTATAGAGGTTTATAATAATAAAAAAAAAAACAAAAACATCAACATCAATTCAAAGTAAAGGTGAGACAAAGACTCAAATGAGAGAACCGCAAGTTCATTTTCTGCACTTCTGAATTGTATGCCACAGTTCACCACAAACCTATTTGTTCCAAGTTCAGAGCTGAAACTTTATAATGAGCGGTTTCACCTGAGTCGGCCACAGTCTCACCTAAATCTCACCTTAAGAGGAAGTGACCCACATACAGTTTCTGGTGATTTCAGAAGTTGGTGGTTGGCAGAGTTTCTGAACTCTCAAGTTTCTCCATGAAAGTTGTGCTTCACTGCTCACAACTGATGGCCCATGGAAATGGGCCTTGATCCATGAGAATGGGAGGTGATATTTTCAACGTGTTTTTATCATATAGGTACATTTGCTTGCAGCTTTTGCAGAGAAAATCAATTATTGAAATTACTTCAAAGTTTAATTGCAGCTACATGTCGATTTCTTCCTATTGACAACATTTTCAAAGACTCAAGGACTCTTTAAGGACCTTCTGCATTTCCATCAGGCTTAATGCACAATTTGTAATTGTGATAATCAAAAGTGAGTCATGGGAAATAAAAATTTAAAAAAAAAAAAAAAAAAAAAATTTGACTTATGTATGGCTTTTTGACATTTCACAAAATATCCTGTATTTTGTATATATTTTGCGTGCAAGTTGTGTTGCCTTATGTATGAGACCCCGGGGAACCAGTTCCAACTGAGAGGCAGGCTGCTGGAATCTGTTGACCCATTTAATGGGAAAGGTATTGTGAGAGTAGAAAACCCAACTTTATTCCAATAGCACAATACAATGGAAACACAGAGCTTTTGCGATTGTGTTTTCTCAACTATTTAAAAATGCATTTACCTTGTGCCAATCTGCAATGGAAACCTGACTAATGGCTTTACATCTTCGTCTACATCTACAGCTCATTTACTTTAAATCCTGTATACATCATTTATATACCAGTTTGTGAGTTTGCAAACCATGCTGCTGCATGTTTTTGAACATTTTTTACCATGTCAGACATTGACATGGTAAAGGAAACACAAACTATATTTATTATTTACTATATTTATATTATATATATTTATTTGAATAAACTGTGTACATTCAAAATGGGCGCTGCAATGATTAACTGGTTGACTGGTTGATAAGGCACTGTCATCACAAAAAAAGGGTAAAAAAAAAAATCTCCGTTTTAAGAGCGGTGAGTTTGAATAAAAGCTATTACGTTAAACACTAAACAGCAACAAAGCTCTGTAGAGCTGAGGAGTCAGGTGACAACACCTTTGACATACAGTTATTTCAGTGGTTGTTATCAGCAAAAGTAAACATGTTTGTGGTTTTAGTCTCTAGTTTCAAGTCTTCTTCAACTATAGTCACTGTGATTAATAAATAGCCAGGAAAGCAACATTTTGTCAGCCTACATGTGATAAGTTATTAATGGCTGAATGCATGTGAGATAAGATAAGGAGCCACAGGGTCCCCCATTCAGTGTGACCCAGGTGGGACATGAACCCTCTGAAGTTCCACTTGAGCTCTTGGCTGTTTTTCTTATTTAACTTATTTGACAATGTTTTGTTTCTTTATTTTTATTTTTATTTTTCATTATTTTTGGGGGGCATTTTTGCCTTTATTATACTGACAGTGAAGTTGGGGAGAGAGAGGGAGTGACATGCATCAAAATGCTGCAGGTCAGGCCCAAAGCCAGGCGGCCTTGAGCCAGGACTGAACCTCTACCATGAGCCAATGGGACGCCTCTGCTTTGTCTCTAACACCACCTATACACACGATAGGGACCAGAGACTGTATGGCAGTTATGTCACATCACTGTTAGGTCCATTTGTGGAGGGGCAGCTAGTTTTCCCAGAGGTAGGAGCTAGTTTCAACACTAAAATGCAAATGACTTGTGAATTAGTCTAAAATGAAAACATTAGGACTGACATGCCCATTACTTTTAAAGGTTTCTCTCAAATCAGCCAGTCAGAAGCTAAACTGTTCTTGAGTATGGCCCCTGAACCCTTAAGTTGCTATCTAACATTTATCAGACTGTCTTGTCAAATACTCAAGCAAAGGTTGCTCTCGAATGGTATAAATAAATGGAGCTTTTCTCTAGAAGAAGGGCTGTTTTACTTCTTCAGTTTAAGAAACTAAATCCTAGTCCATCTTCTTGTCCTGGGATCTGAGTTCATTAAAACTCCCTCCTGCCTTTTGGGAACCCACTAGAAATAGACCCTCTACCCAGCGTGGAGGGTGGAAGCCAGTGCATGATTTTTTAATGATATCTGAGTGGCTCCCACTAGAGTCATTATACATCTCCTGAAAGGAATTAAACTGGAAGCTCACAGCAAGGGACCAGAAGCGGCGATCCCATTATGACAGTTAGTTAGAGCTGTGACATGAAGGGAAAGTAAAAGATTATTTATAGTCAAAATTATACATCCCTTCAATAGATTTATGAGTGGTTGGATGGGATTTTAAGGTGAGCACATAAAAGTTTGTACAGTAAGTTCTGAGCATGTAGCCTCCCAGCTTTGGAGTTTGTATCATGGGGGGAAGTCGAATCAATTTAATGAGCAGTAACGTTAAATTGTGTGTGTCCTGAATCTGCACAAGGCATCACCTGCCTACTTACAAGGCTGGTGTATCTGGGTTGAATGTCTCTGTCAGTTATTTTTATAATTTGTCACGCTCCTGCTGAATCTTGTTGGCTTAAAACACAAAAAATATATACAGTACAGTCAATGACACTGCTGAGATTTGACATGATTGCAGTAAATTGGAGGAGCCAGTTTTAGTTCTGCACAACTAATGAGTTGAATGCACACAGGCGTCTGACGCAAACAACAAACAAAGACAGGGAAAAGGCTAAATTTACATTTACATATTCAAATTACTATCATATACACAACCAGTCAAAAGTTTTTGTTTAGCATAATTCAACGTGTCAGTGTTTCAAAAATTAAAGCGCAGAAAACCAAAAAAATAAGATAAAATAAAATAAACAGGAAAAGGAATCATTCAATTGTCTTGTTGAACTAAATTTAATCGAAATGTTTGGCTCATGCAGAGTCTGAACACACTCACAGTCTCTGCTCAATGAAACATTGTTTGGAAAGTTCGTCCCAACACTGTTAAAGAAGTTCTCACAAATGTGCTGCACGTACTTTGCTTTGCTTTGACCTTCTGTCCAGTTCATCCCAAACCAGCTCCACGGGGCTTAAGTCTGGAGACTGTGCTGCTCTTTCATCACTTAAAGCTTAATACATGGTTCTTTTCTTCTCGTGTTTTGGGTCGTTATATTGAAGTGAGATGAACCCCTGACCATCCAGCCTTTGCTCCTCTGTTACTTCCATAGAAATATACAGTGCTACTTCCTGCAGTACAGTTGTGTTCTCATGATGCATCAGAGGGTGTAATAACACAATTTGTCTTCGCACTGACAGAAGGTTTGTACGTCACCAATAAAACATGAGGCATCCTCAGCCAAAATCCTGCTGACGTTAAAATCTAAAAATCAAGACTGTCTATAAAAGTGGATGTAGGTTCCTGGGCTGAAAAGTGGAGTTAATGCTGAAAAGCATTCTCTCTAATGACCATCAGGGGGCGACTCCACTGGTTGTTAAAGAAGTCAGGTTGTATTGAAGTCTATGGGAAAATGTCCCTACTTCTCCCTTGATTTATTAGCTCAGTAAATGTTTTTCTAATGAGTTTATGGTCTCAGTCTCTAGTTTCAAGTCTTCAATACAACATGATGTTCATTTTTTAAATGATGGTCCCATTTGGAGGTAACCCACACTGAAGGCAACATTGATTAATAGGGATGACAAATGTTTTTAGGCCAGCCCAGGTGTTAGCATCACCCCTGTGCCCTCGACACAGCCAATGCAATTTTTACATGGACAACTGCAAATTAATAAACTAATTACCTCCAAATAAATCCACCAATTGTCCCTACCATAGATAGATAGATAGATAGATAGATAGATAGATAGATAGATAGATAGATAGATAGATAGATACTGTACTAATCCTACAGGGAAATTCAAAATATTCCAGTAGCTCAGTAATATTTACAGCTCAGATTTAGTCCATGTCATGAGCTTGTATAACTGCTCTGCGTCATCCCACTTCCTCCTTTGCTCCTGTCATGATAATAAGCTGCTCACACAGACAACATATGTGCTCGTCCAGTCTCCATTTTCACGGCAGAGCGGGAATTAAAATCTCTGCTCACATCTAGCAGCATTTGCAATTATAATCCAATAATATAACAAATAAAAGCTCTAGGGGCCAGTCTGGTTATATTATACTTGATACTTTAAGTGCACTTTGCTGATTATAGAAGTTTTGCTTGTAATTGAGCTAATAGTCATAGTGGTATGTTGTTTCTCTAACATAAAGGATCTGAATGCCATGAAGAAAACCTTTTCCTGTAAATTAAAGTCATGCACTAACCTCTTTGCATGATCAGATTTAAGTTATAGTAACATAAATATAAAGCACATGTTATTAATATATAATGTCTTAATGTAAAGTATGTAAATTGCATATAAGTTTTAAAATATTCACAAGCAAGTCCGATCTTGTGTAAATGTGATCTGATGGTATTCTTGCTTGCAGCATGCATGTATTCAGGGACCCTTCAACAGCACACAGGGTGTACAAGCTCATGTATAATTCGACAGATAATGGATACATAACAAACACAAGGTACTGTATGCACAAAATCACTACATGTCCAGAATATTTATAGGAATGCTATTATCCGCTGATAATATCGACTTGTAAGGACTATAACACGTTTCTTTCAGGCATCTAAATGAAAGAACAACAATTTTCCTATTTTGTTTGAAGAGGCACTTTGAACAGAAAGAGAGCAGCAGTGTGACAAACCTTGAACGTTCACGCTTTTCTCTGGTTTCATTTGCAGATTCATACCGAAACAACACGGGCTCGACGTGGTGTTGATTCGGCAGGATCAAGCCCATTTCCGTGTTTCTTTAAGAGCGTCTCTCTGAGCACATTCTGCACTTAAAAAAACAAATCAACCCATAGGATGTTGGACGTGCTCTGAATCTGCTCGCCAAGCTACCTGTCCGCATGTGTTAGTATCATGCTGGAGAAATGAAGGAGCTGAACGCCTCACTTTTCCCATTAAATTTCTCTTAGCTATTTTAAGAACCATGGTGTAACCAACTCCCCCTCTTTCTTTGTGTGTGTGTGTGAGAGTGTGTGACAGGGGGCTGATGCGTCCTATTTCCCTTCAAAACCAAAGAAAAAAAAAAAACAAAAAGTAGGTTTTGGGTTTATTAATATTTGTATCCACTCTTCTAGTCCCTGAAAAAGAGACAAGGTCTATCACTTCAGCATGACTTCCTCCTTTCTGCATTAAAATGAATTCATTTCAAATGAGACGGCATCAATTTGATTGTTTCTCAGGCTGAGTAATTGTTCTGAAAGAAACTGAGATTAAATTTCTCAGGTGTCTTTGGCGTAGAAGGTGCCCTGTGGTGTTAATTTGCTGAGATATGCTCTGTCTGTCTCTGTGTGGTTCTTCTTTGACTTTCCAGTAATACACTTTGTAACTGCATTATTCATAACTCTTACTGAAAAGGGGAGATTATTTATTGATGTGCATCGGTATCCCCAGATCACACAGTGAGAGAGTTTCCAAACTTCCTATAGGTCTGGTGATAAAATGAATGCACTCCACTGTGGTTATATAGATTTCGAGCGCATGCACATCTTTAATGAAAAGACCGGGAGGAAAGACACAGGCAATTAGCACCAGTTTCTTTTCCCCATGTGGGTCTTTTGTGCCGCTATAGCATTTACAGTGAACTGGTTAAATACACTGGGATGTATTTGACAACCAGCTCTGAGCTCTTCTCTCTGTCAGTTGCTCATCACTGTCTCGGTGTCTCTCAGGCTGTGTCATTGTTCACTCTATAGTGAAACTTAGATGCTGCTTCATTATTTGTGTTGACTCATTTTTGCTTCCACTCTTTCAGCATGTGTATAGGTTTAAGTGTGCAGAAAAATATACAATGTATTTAAACCTCACAAACAGAAACAAAAAGTCTCATCTGAGTCTAATTGTTAATGGTACAGGTGGAAATCAATAGAGAAAATGTAACAGGAGGTTTTACCGGTGGTAAATTAGTGAAGCTGTTTGTCCTGGGCTCTGCTCCAGAAGCCAAAAACCCCCGAAGTCTCATTTACATTTGTACCTATGCTAGAAGCTTAAAGTGCAGGAGTACAGCCGTCTTAACAGTACATTGTTTCCTGCATATGTTCAGACAAGGATGGTAGTTTTTGGAAAAAGATATATTTTTGATTCAGTTCCATATTGTATAAAATGAGATGTCCATGTCGTCTTTGATTTTGAAGCCGGTTCTATATTAATACTGTATACTCCTCCAGCACCATCAAAAAACCTGCACACATACAAGTACTTCAAAATGAAGCTGTTTTTTTTTTTTTCACACACATTCCCAACACTGAAAGGCCAAGCCGAGCCGGACCCAACATCATCGACAGAGGTGTAAAGCTCCACCACCTGTCTCTCCTGAGCCCCAGTAGATGCGCAATCCTGACTCATCATCTTCAGCACAGACGGCCTCATCTGAGTATATGCAAGAGCCTAGAACAAACTAAAAGCCAAAATGTCTGCCTTTGTCCATTTTCTGGGGCTCAGATATGATAAAGAGAGGCTGGGACGGGCCTTTGCTGCCAGAGCATCAGTGTTTTAACCAAAATCTAGGTCATATATAGTATAAAGGTAGACTCCCATGTCTTCTTTGATCATGAATCAGGTCTATGTTCTATATTAATACAGTCAAAGTATCGAAGGTCTCAGTCCACAGAAAAATTCTCACAGCCTGTTTTCAGAAACTGAGCCTTAAAACCAGCCGTCAAGACTTCTGGAACTTTGATGTGACAACAAAGTGGTCACTGCTCTCAGCCATGGACTAAGCCCGGCCCAAATGGACCCAGCATTTGGTTTTTGAGTTTTTACCTGAAATTTGAGTGGTTTTTTTTATGTTTTTGATGGACTCAGCCTCAGTTCCTCTTTTCTGATGTTACCAGAGCTCCAGAGAGAAGCCTGAGAGAAGAGACTACACCTCCCTGAAAAAGTTTGTAGACAACCGAAACTATGAGTAAAAGAATGAGAGCATCGTGACTTTTATGAATATGGTCGGCACCAAGTTACTTTGACGTCAGTACCCACACTTCTGCACTGAGCTGTCGCTGCAGTTTTTTTTTTTTCCTCATAAAGTAAACGTTGTTAAAATCACAAAGATTTCAATTTCCTATATCTGAGCAGAGCACTGAAGTGGAGCCAATTTGTTTTACAATATTGAAAGCCCACGGAAACCCTGATGAAAGAAATGCTAAATGAGAGATTGAAGACTTAGAGGAACAGAGGCGGCTCAGAGATCATGACTTTCTGCTCTCTGTGGGTGACCAGGATCAAATTTGGTCCGAAGTGCATGTGATTAAAAAATGAGAAAAATATCAATAAAAACTGACCACAACTCATTGGGTCGTCCTGTGTAATTTCAGGGAGAAGTAGTAGATGGAACGGGAGAAGGTCCAGACGAAAATAAAGTTTGTTTAAAATGCCATTGAAAAATAGGCAGACAATCTGCATGCACTTTTGAGAGGTGAGTTTTCTTTCTGTACTGTCAAGCTGTCCAGGCTTCAGCATTGGACCATGACCTGAAAATAACACCTGGAGAGCATCAGTCAAGCTGCGCTGCATAACTAATGTGGTGAAAAGGGACTGAAAGTTATTTAGGATGAACATTATATTTAAGCAACGTTCACTGCTGCCTGAGTCACACCGCACTGAAAATAACTTGATTATGAGTCAAGGTCTTAACTTATAGAGAGCAGCTTTTCTTTTCCATGGCTGATTGTACCACTGTAGAGATAGACACAAACCGGGGCAGTGACTGTTGCAGTGCTGCAGCAGCCACTTCGCCGGGTGTCTGTAACTCTGCCTCCTCCACACCACTGACACACCCCTCAAACTGCAGAGGCATCTGGAAACCTCTGCGGAAGATAGGACTCAGAGTTCTCCTGAAAGGCAGTATTGTACGAGGTGAATAGGAAAGGTGAGAGGAAAGTCCCCTCCCTGCTGCTGCACAAACTGTGGTCTACCTGTCAGGTAGTCAGTAATCTAGGATGTTGTGGAGATGTCTTTAAGAGCCATGTCTCAGCTTGTCCAGGTGAGAAAAAGCTCATTGAAACAGGTAGATGATGGCGTCATCGACTCCGACTTAAGGGTGATTGTATAAAGCTTATCATTGGGTCACGGGGGGAGCCGACATTGGGTGGGGTACACCCTGGACAGGTTGCCAGTCCATCACGTAGACTGGATATAAAAGTGGACATAGACTCTGTGTCTCTGAGTTTATGGTCTCAGTCTCCAGTTTGAAGTCTTCTTCAATTCGAGGAAAATCGACCATAAAGCAGTGTATGTGTTAGGGCGTGGCTACTGTGTGATTGACAGACTGAACCATACAATCAGGAAAATTATTTCTTCTGGTTTGCAAAAAAAAAAAAAAAAGATGGCGACGGACAAACTAAACTGGAGCCTTCAAAACAGCAGCTCACAAACTAATGGGTGACGTCACGGCGGCTTGACACTTGGACATACTGACATAGATACTGGACAAACTGTAGAGAACCAAGAAACCATTCACCCTCACATACAATTAACAATTCAGAGTCACCAATTAACCTAACACACGTGTTTGGACTGTGGGAGGAAGAGGAGTACCTGCAGGGAACCACTGCTGGCACAGGCACAGAGCAACAGAGCTCTCTTCAAGCAGATTTGTTCATCTCCAAATGTTGTATCAAAATGTTTTGTTTCTCTCTCCTCTGTGTTTGTGCCGGTCTTTCTCTGGTCCATCGATAATAGTCCACTCTCTGTGCCCCCATTTCTCCTCTTCTCACTTCTGCCACTGTGCTACTTAAAAATGCTCTGCCAGAAAAACTCAGATTGCTTTACCAGAAAATATAATAATTTAGCCTGTGGACAAAAGCAAAACAGAAAGATGTTCGTTTTTTCTTATTTTGTAATATAGCCAATTTAAACCAAATGGGTTTGGGTATTGTTCTAAACACCAGTGGATCATTTTACCCCTCCTCCTCCACATATCCTGACCTCCACTACACAAGACTCCTGCCCACCCTCCTCTTGCTGAATACAAACTGAACCCCAGAGATCTAATTCAAATTGGCTGCTGCTAAATTAAAAGGGAAAGAGTACAATCAACCAGTAACTGCAGGTTCTATCTCTTACTGTAGAGCCCTGGAGGCGTTACCCCTCTGAAAATCTGCAGAATCAAAAAGAGGAATGAGTTTGTGGATGCCTCTCCAGCTGGGATGAAATAATTGAATCAGAACGTGTTTACGCAGATCCACTGACACTTATTATTGCAGTGAGCTGTCAAGTGTGTCCCAGTGTGATGCCATTTCACCGGCACGTTCACATACTACATGCAGACATGTGCACGCATGTAGGAACGAGGACCAATTACAATCCAATTCTGGTGCAGTAGTATGAGGTGAAGCTCGTCTGCTGCCCCGGAGCTGCCAAGGACTGAGCAATATGACAGTTATTAGAACCTGATGCAGGCAGTGCTGACAAATACAATGCCCTTCTATTAGGAGGAGGCAACCACTTTTATATTACTTCCAATTTGATACAGTGCTCACTGCAATATATTTTGAAGCAACCAGCCAGTTTTAGTGTCAGATCAGCAGATAATGAAGGAAAAAACAACATGTTGTAAATGTATAGTCTAAATTAGCCAGATGGGGCTGAGGTCCCCGAACAGAGACATAAGCCCTGCAGAAGCGACACAATTTCCAGTTGGTGTGTGTGTGTGTGTGTGTGTGTGTGGGGGGGGGGGGTCGATGATGTGTTATGACATTTCTAAAGCCACGATTGATGGTTAAAAAAAAAAAAGAAACAATCATTATTAAACCGTGCTGTCAGTTTTACCTGTAACACGGTTGATCAGGACACGTGTAGCATCGACTGTTCTTTTACTGATCACGGCTCCAGGTCTGCTCTGATGTGTTGTTTTGTGCGTCTATGTGTAATTAGGGTGCGTGGATTTGCTGTCAGATCAGTGGATCGACCGGCCGCTGGAGTGCACCACCGCACGGCGCATTCTTTTCATTCAGCAGCCTCTCTCATCTCATCAACACCCTCCCAGAGCAATTTCCTCGTGCAATGACAAATGAATAATGGAACAAATTTGTTATGAAACTACAAACGGACCCAAATTTCTCACAATGTAACAAGCTTCCATTGCTTTTCGTGATAAGCAATTTGGTATAAGAGGCAGTGATGAAGTCTCTCTTTGACTGAAGTGACCTGTGGGTCTACACATTGGCTCAGTTGGGTGACCTGAGCACAAATGTCTCTACCTGTCTCTTGGAAAATGGACATTTATGTTGCTAGCATGTTAGCTGTGGGAGCTATTTGATTTTTGGATCTATATTAACTGCTATCTTACAACACTCAAACACATTTTGGATCAATGGGACAAACTCAACACAACATTATCATCTAAAAAGTTGTTGGAGTTGTGCGTCCGGTCAACCAACGTTGAACTCAATAGTTGGTCTCCTCCAGCTATTGAGATAAATATTAGGCCCTTTAGCTGATGAATGCTCCACTCCACTCCCCAGCTACTTGCTAAATGTGTCTGTCTGCCTTTCAATGGTGAGCAGGTGGTGCTGAAGCTAGCTGCCTGCTGTGGCTGAAAATGAGGTTTATTCCACTTGAGGCTAAACCAGGAATAAAAAAACAATGAGTTGAAATACAATAAAAAGCGCTGTTGTGTTGAGGCTGGGTGATAATTCAGAGAGGAGCAACTCACAGATTCAATTGATTGATCTAAAAATACCCATTAGTGTGGTTTACATTTAGTTGGGGTGACTTTGATTCCTTTGTCCTCATCTTCAAGCTGGCTTGTGACTCTGAAGCTGGAAGGACTCCATTATAATGAATATTTATATGCATATAAATTCCTACACACATTTCCAACATATGTAGTTGATTGAAGTTTCTGCCTCTTTAAAGGCAGTTTTTCTTCATCACTCTCACCATGTGCTTGGTCCTGGTGGAACTGTTGGCTCACTGTAAACAACATATAAAGAGAAGGTGTAGACCTCCTCTATTTGAAAAATAACTTCTGTTGTGAATAGCAAATAAAAATTGACTTGACAGGCAGGTTAGTCTGAAGCACAGTGAAAAGACTTCATTTGCTTCTTTTTTTTTTTCTTTTTTTTTTTCATTTTCACATTCAATCCACATTTTTTATGACCCAGAGACATTGTGAGATAACTGATGTCAGTTGATGGAAGAAGGATGTTAACTTGTTCGTTTACATGTGTATGTCTTAAAAATTAGATTTCAAACATTGTGACCAAATATGATCTTATACAAAAGTGTAGGTTTGCATGTGGACGGTATTGGTGGGGAGATGCCCCTACCAATATTAGTGAATATTAGTGAACTTCTTCGCACTGTTTGGAAGGGTTGGGAAGTCATCAGATAATTCCAAAGTGCCCTCCTACAGGCTTTGTCTCCAGGACAACCAGTTTATTGAAGCATTTGATTGGCTGAGAGGGCAAAGACAATCTGGAGATTCATGTCATGTACAAATCAAATGTCACCCCACTGTGACGTCACCCATCGGTCTGTGAGCTGCTGTTGTGAAGCCTCCAGTTTGTAATGTGTCTGTCGCCATCTTGGTTTTTTGAAACCAGAAGAAACCATATTTGGAGGAGAAAGTGGAGCTGAGGAGGAGTGAGGGGTGGAGCTGACCTGCTCTGTACTCTATCCTAATTGTGCGGAGCAGTCTGTCAATCACACTGTAGCCACGCCCCCTAATTCATCCCCTGCTTTTTGGTCTATTTTCCTCTAAATGGACCATCATTTAAAAAATGAACATCATGTTGTATTGAAGACTTGAAACTAGAGACTGAGACCATAAACTCATTCGGAAAACATTTACTGAGCTAATAAATCAAGGGAGAAGTAGAGACATTTTCCCATAGACTTCAATACAATCTGACTTCTTTAACAACCAGTGGAGTCGCCCCCTGATGGTCATTAGAGAGAATGAAGGTTTAAGGCTCTTCAGCATTGGTTTCACTTTACAGACCCAGAGTCTATGTCCAATTTTTCATGGTGAAAATTGTATTTCAGATGACTCCCTTCCCTCTTGTTGCCTAAACTGCACAGCTCATATAACTTTTGGTCCATGCCAACACTTTCCTACAAAAAAAGACATCAGGAGCTTTTTCACATATCAAATTAAACCATTATGTCAACAGTGTCCTCTTTGTTTTGGATGGATTGTTGTGCCCTTACCAGTATTGATACTAAAGCTATGCCCTTGGTTTAAAGTTAGTTTCAGGATATAATCCGTTGCAGTTTGCTTATATTATATGTTTGAAAATACAAATGAAGCCCATTAGATAATCTCTAATGTATCTACTGTTACATTACATTATCATAAACCATTTGCATGAAGCTATTGTGCTGCAGTTCTAGTGGATCAAACTGTGCCAAAATGCGCCTTGCAGTGTCCTGGTAGCCTTGAAAAGTCTGACATTGTGGTAGTTTGCTTGTTTCCAATGGTTTGCCAGTTCCCAGTGTGCTAAACATTAGGCTTACTGCCAAACAACACAATGTGGTAGAACTAACTGGTTCTTAGCACAACCTGGCCACCGTCTGCTCTTATCCATATGGTCAATTTGTCTTCCGCTCTCACTCTGAAGGGAAAAGAAATGAGCACACACACACAGGCATGCACACACACACTTTCTCCTTTCTCTACCCATTTCCAGAAACAGCTCTGCCCTCCTCCTTTCTTCAGCCGTTCCATTTCATCTTGTTCTCACCTGTTTTTCTTTTTCTTCTTAATTCACTGCCTCCCTGTCTTTTCTCTGCCTCTTTTTATTCTCCCTCCCCTCCCTGGCTCCTCTATCTCTTTCTCTTTTTCCCAGGTAATATTTGGACACATTCAGCCCTTCAGCTGCGTCTTTGTTTTGATGTGTGGAAACTCTTTTGTATGCTGTTCACAATCACTTGCTTAATAAGCTGTTTGGTTTCTACTATCTCCACTAGAGAATTTATTGTACCCAGAGATGTGTCTGTTGATCATAGGGGCGAAGGATAATCCTGAACAAGTCAAACATAATGCATCAAAATCACGATTTCAGCACTAAGTTAAGGTCACACGTGGCAGGGAACCAGTTAGATGATTCTGTTTTTCTCAACAATGAAAACAGACAATGTGCTTGTTTCCAATGTATCTTAAGATAAAGGATATATATAGTATTATAGACTAATTCCTGACCCAAGCTTGTGATGCAGTTTCTGAGTAAGTGCATAGAAATTCTTACCATAATTGAATTTCTTTGGCGTATTTGCTAAAAAATGCAACAAAATTTAAGACTAGGTGTAAAAAAAAAACAAAAAACAAACAAACAAAAAAAAAAAACTGATATCACTGGAATTATGCCTTGATATGTTTTACAGATCATGAGTCATTTTGCCGCAGGATGCAACGCGGAGCAAAAGGCTGTCAGCCTGCTGGTAAAATGCTGCTAGAATAACATCAGATGCCAATGAGCATGGCGACAATGTGAAGTAACTAACTGTGGTTTGTCTGGGGGTTTTCAGAGTACAGTTTCCAGTGCTTACAGAGATCACTCTGTCATGTTAGTAAAGACTGGGACTCTTCTGGACTTTTCTCATAAAAAAAGAAAGAAAAGGTAAATATATAATTCTGCTAAGATCAACTGTCTAACAATACATTTGCAAAAGGCCATAGCAGACTCATTACACTCAAATATGTGCTGTGGCTTTTCCAAAATGAGTGAAGAAAATGAGGAAAACGTTGTTGGATTACAGACAAAAATAAGAGTTGGGTGACTGGCAGCCAAATTGAAACTGGCAACTGACCATTTAAAAAGATTAATTTAGTGGTAATGATGTGTACAGACACACCATGTACTCATCCTCCACATCCAACGAACAACTAGCACACAGAACAGATAGCCGATCTTGACTGTTCCTGGAACTAGATCAACGTTGGCTTTCTCAGATGGACAGCTCAAAAACCCGGACTGGGTTTTTAGAGCAGTGATGAGGAGCTACTTATAGTTCTGCACATTTGATTTGTTAAAATGTTAGTTTAAAATTGACCAGATGCTGTAAGCCACTTAATCAGGCACCTAATATTTCAGCAGCCTCCCAGCAAACTAGGTTGTTTACTTCGGGCTGGTACCATTAGGATGTTATTTACAACCTTGGAATAGTTTGACTCTGACTTGAGGTCAACTTGTTGTGATTTCCGGGTAAAGAGCCGTTTGCCATCTCAAGCCAAGAGGGAAGAGGACTGGCTGTAGTGCTGGCAAGACAGTGGCCATTTTGCTGAGAAAATAAAAAACAGCTCTAATATGCAATGCTTTTCCACTAGGTTGACAGTGTGTGGTACACAGAGCAGATGCAGCTGTGTTGTCTTTTGCTTTGCTACAGCTGGCCCTCTTTGGTGCAATTTTTAACAGTAGTGTGACACATGGGAAACCAGGTAGTAAAGTAAAATGCAGAGGTCATATCCAGGTGACCAGTCCAACCAGGCAAACAAATCCAACAGGGAGTAGGCAAAGTCCATACACTGAGATCAAACACGAGGAAAGCACAAGAGGCCTATACACATAAAGGTAACAAGAGACAACCTGGCAGTGAGCACTAGGGAGACATGCTGTATATATACGCAGCAGGTTGAACATGGGACTGGAGCAGGGCAGGTAGGTGGGCAGAGATCAGGTGACTATGGTTATGCTGCAGGAACACACGGGGGACAGGAACTGAAAGGACACATGAGGTGAGTACACAATAAAACAGGAAAGACAATGGACAAGAAACAATGAATAATGAAAACAGATCTAAGAATTTATTGACGTCACAAGGATTAAATGCTAAATGACTGAACAGCAGGGTTGGTTTTGCACAAAAAATGATGTCCAGGTACACTGAGACTACATCCTCACTAATATGAACAATCTCCATCCAAGTCTTTTAGCTCCATATCAGAAATGAGCCAGTGTCTTCTGATCAGCTTCAGAAAATACGAGTGAGAAAGGAAAAGTGAAGGCATTTGTGGCATTAACGTGAAAACCATTGCTGAACGGCCGCCAGCAAAGAAAACAAGGTCAGTAACACTTTGATGTAATGTGTTACAATGTGCATTCATGTTGGCTTCACCTGATAAGACCCGATCAGGGAGCGACGTCACCGTTTTCAAAGGTCTCTGTTTTTGCCCGTCCAGACTACAACACAACCCTGAGGTTTTTACAAATAAAACGGGGACGGCAGCATTTACAAAATGCTCTGTTTTTGGGGCTCGAAAGCTCTGGAGCAATGTAGACAGGAGGCACAACGAGAAGCGTTTTATAATGAAAACAGTAGTGCAGATGTGGCCTCATACTAATTACTAATGTGTTTCCAATAGCAGAACTAAAGCCTGTTTTCATATCAATCTAAGAATTTACGTGTGATATAATACATATATATAATGAAAATAAAATATTTTTCACAGATTCCATAGATTCATATCGTAGTTAATATTTTAGGGAGTGATTACGAACTTAAGAAAGAAAATCTTATTCAGTGTTCGATTGAATTCGGTAATTTATGCTTCCTCTTAATGCTGCACAACTCTTCCCCTGTCTAAACCATGAACTATTGTGTGGTGAAGTTATTACACATTAAATAGAAAATCAGGCAGAAACAGGCCCAAAACAGCGACTGCAGGAAGAGGCTAAAGGAGCTATTTGTAAGTTTTGCAGTTGCTAGCAGCGTTCGCATTAAGAGCTGTTTACTTAACAGTCCTCACCTCCTGAGCAGTGCTTCTTCTCCACAGTTGCCATCCGTATCTTACAACATGGCATCTGGTAAAAGTGTTTCTGCCTGTTACAAATGGCCACACTTGAAACTGTGGTGATGAACCTGGCATCAAAGCTGACTTCATCAGATGGCCTCCATTATCTCTCCTGTCTTGTGCAGGCCTTTATGGTCTCACGATGGACTGAGCAATGTCCCGGCACTTTGTTTGAGACATACGGGGCCCTTTACTCCTCATCTGGCCCTATTCTTGACTCGTCTTCCTCTGCAGTGGAAGTTGTGTGATCGATCATTTGAGCTCCTCGACAACTTTATCTCACACAGAATAAACATAGCTCAGTTATTTGTATTACAAGACAGGTGCTAGTGCTGGCACTTACAAAAGCTACGTCAGCCAGGAAAGATATAGTTTCATAAATTACTGACATGCCGCAATCCTGTCAGATTCCAAAATACTGTTATATCCACTGGCAAGAGGCTGAAATTTATAAATCTGATAAATGTTTCTTAAATCAGGAAGACTCATTACACCACCTCAGCTCTGCCTCTTGGCTTCCATCCATCTACATATTTTCTCACTTCCCTTCATTTAAAATTCATAAGGGAACTCCGCTCTGTTTTAGGCTACCTTCCTAAATCCTTATGCTCACTCCATGGTGCCAATCACTGATCAGCAGGTTCCTTATTAACCCAATTAGCTGCGACTGTGCTGTTCTGTCTGCAGCTTTTGTGCTGCTACTTGTGAGTGTTTGTCTTCTCACACCTATGGTATGAGGACGAAAGCCGATACTGATGTGGTCAAAGAAGACACAGTGGTCGAGGGTTCACTCCAGTTCAAACCGGAAAATCAGGATAAAGACAAAATGTATAAAATGTCTCATTATCAAATAAAAACATAAAATGGACAACTGGGGAGATGAATAATTCAACATTTAAAACTTAAAATGCACAGGGATATTCGACCCAGACAGCAAGATGCATCTGACCTAAACCTGGACCTCATTCTTTCTTTCTTCTGGCCCAGTATACTTCCCGGTTCCACGGCCCAAATCTGGCCCATATGCAGATGCATGATTGTCGGATGCTACATCTGGACCAATTCCAGCTGTCAGTCAACACTGGAGGATAACAGCTGGAATCTACCCAGATGTGGAGGTATATGGGCCAGACCCGGCCTGTGGAACCAGGGTATGTACTGGGATCTCGCCCAGTGTCAGCTGGGATTGGCTTCAGGCCCACCTATGACCCAGAAGATAAGCAGTAAAGACAATGGAGGTATGGACTTGTTGCATTACCATTAAGCAGAAGCATCTTGCAGTCAGTCATATCCTGTCTCTAAATTAATTAATTCATTAAACTAAATTAATCTTTAATCCCACTGATGATTAGACAAGACGCAGCAGCTAATGTAGGTTAGGTTCTTGAGCTTTGCTTTCTTTTTTCCTTGATTTATTTTCTTGGAAATAAACATCTTATTATTTACCTCATCCTGCCTTCCCTTACTTGTTGACATGGCCTTAGAGCCGGGTCATGACAAAGTTCCCCTGGACAGGCCCCCCAGTTTGTTACAAATAATTTAATTTATTTATGTCTTTTTCCAAGAAAATGATGCACCTAACTCAAGAAAGTAAGTAAAACCATGAGCTATGGTCAGGAGTGGTGTAGGTGCATATGTGTATCCACCATGTATGTGTGAAGAGATGTTGGCTAAAAGACTAAAAATGCAGAATAGAGAGAGAGTCCCAGAGAGCCTGAAGAGAGAGCCTCTCACTGGGCTGAAGCACTGGGCCCAGGTGTTTCCAACTTCCAACTTGATCTAACGGGTCTCCCCCCTCGAGGTACCTGCTGCGCAGATGACAAAAACAGAAAAATAAACTGCCAATAAAACAAAGTTCAAGAACCTAAAGATGGAGCAGGGGCCCGTCACAAGGATAATGAAGTGCTGCACATGTACACGTGGTCAGGACAGGTCTGATTCATGCAAGTGTTGTGACGTCACCCATCGGTTTGTGAACTCCTCAGTTTGTAATTTGGCCGTCAGCATCTTTGTTTTTTGAAACCAGATGAAACTATATTTGGAGGAGAAGGTGGAGCTGAAGAGGGGTGAGGGGTGGATCTGACCTGCTCTGTACTCTATACCGATTATGCGCACCCTAATCCATCCCCTGCTTTATGGTCTATTTTCCTCTCAATGGCACCATCATTTAAGAAATGAACATTATGCTGTATTGAGGAATATTAGGAAAATGTTTACTGAGCTAATAAATCAAGTGAGAAGTAGGGATATTTTCACATAGACTTCAATACAATGGAGTGAGGAGAGTATAGTGGAGTCGCCCCCTGATTGTAATTAGATAAAAAGCAGGTTTAAGGCTCCTCAGCATTGGCTTCACTTTCCAGCCCCTGAGTCTACATCCACTTCAATAAACAGTCTATTGCTTCATGGCAGGTAAAGCTGTAGCACAGATGCATTTTCCACCTGTTACACTGAAGTGTAACTCAATGTGTGATGACAGCAGTCTCTGCAGGGGAAGCACACATTGCCTCATGCATCCTGGATGTCTTTCTGGCAGAAATGAAGAAGGTTTTATCAAGCATTCCCAAAGCATCCCTCCTTGCACTGGAGATCTCTGGCACAACACCATCTCCTGGCAACTCCAGTAGGTCTGAACACCTGTCCTTAATATCAGCTGAGATGGCAGTGATATCCTAAGTTCACAAAGTTGATGAAATACTTTAATTAGAGTTATTTCAAACTCTCAAGTGCCTGATAAATACAGGCCTTGAACTGTCAAAAAGAGGCCCTGTTTGTTTTTGACTCTTGGGACATTCATGTTCTTCCTACAAGAGAAAACACGACAATTGTGTTGTACAGACAGAAAAGTTGGTGGAAGTCAGTTTAAAATGATATTAAAAAAATATATAAAAATCAGCTTTTAAGAATCTGTAAAAACATACATATACTGCAACTTCCAGATGTTTTGATGTGTCCTGCTGTGAGTAAATGGAATCATCTTCACAACAGCAGAAAGCCTGATTCAACGTGAGGCCCGAGTCGGCTCGCTAATCAGCTCCCAGCTCGCATCAGATCGCCCCATTCCTTGAACTCATCAGCTCCCAGATCCTGTGTGAGGGAGGCCGTACGGAGAGAAGTAGACTCTGTGCTGAATAAGTTGTATGTGAGTGAGTGGGGGTTGGTGGGATGAGGGTGAGGGTGGAGCGAGGAGTGTTTTATTCAGAAAACATAATCTTTTGATGATGAAAAAAGAGGGAAATGTTGCCCAGATTTCCATCCCATCAGCGTTGTATCTAACGTAATCTTCTTTGACGGAAAGCTCTTTTTGATGTTTTATTGTCTCTGTGTAGCTCCAAGTTCTTTTTCTCCCTACCTCTTCTTCTGTCTCTCTCTCTCACTCTCTTGGACACACACACACACACACATATACACACAACACACACACACATGCACACACAGCAGGAGGCTCAGGGTGTAAATGTGCATTCGAAATTTGTGTGAGTGTGTGCACCCAGATTGTTGTCAAAGGGACTAAAGCAAGTTTCCATATTTCACACCAGGTCCTACTGGGAATCTATACATCAGAATTGGTAAATGTAGTTTCCACAGCCCTCACTCTTTCTCTCTCTCTCTCTTTCTCTCTCTCTCTCTTATTCTTCCTCGCTTATACAGTTTGGGTACTTCCTGTTTAGTCAGTGTTCAGTTTAGTGTGGGTGTAGTATATTTTCTTTTTTCCCAAATGTTCCTTTCATTGTTTTCGACCACAAACCTCAAATCAACAACGGGAGCCACTGAAAACTTACACAAAAGAGGTATTTAAAGGGAATTATTGTACATTTAAATACAATAATTGCTGTTTTTTTGGGGAGAGGAAGCATTTATTCATTACAAAAAAGCAAATTGTGGTTTATTAATAAATCCAACCAGAATAGCCCCCCTCCAGCTCTTTTCATTTTCAGCCATAAACACACAAACACTAGCAGATTAGCTTCAGTTTTACAGCCCACAGCTTTAATGTTTCGGTTCACTGTTGCCATTTGAAGATGCAGCTGTTTTCAGAAACGCAGTGTTTACGTCCAATCAGGCAGAGTTAACACCTCGCTGGTGAACACAGAGCAACGGTTAGCAGCTAAAGAAACCAGACGCCGCTTCCGGGAAACCAAAGTTAAAGTGAGAGTGACCGTCGGATTTAACATTCGTCAGGTGGAGTCCAGATGAATGCTAATGTTGCTCCCTATCTGCTGAATGTGTAAATTGGCAACTCTTCATGACGCTGCCCCCCGGTGGCACAGACATGAGTTCATGCAGGTTTAAAGATGATGATGCAGGGCTGATCTAAAAGACTTAAAACATGATGTAATATTTTTTAGCATTTACTACTTTCATCTTCTGTGTTTTTCAAGTACATCAAAGTCCTCAGATGAACTGTGACGATAGTTTAAAGCTTAAACTTGGTATAAAAGATAATATTAAGTTCTGTTCCATCACGCAGTTTCATTTCAAAACTATCAACTCGTTGAGAGCTAATTTAGCTGTTATTAAAGTGTAAATTACAAAGGGGTTTATAAATTGTCAGGATATAAGCATATTGAAAGGCCCCTGTGTACAAATGTGATTTTAATTACTGTGGCTGATTAGATCCTTTCTGATGACTGTGTAGGCGTGGACAGACAAGAGCTGGACTCACAGCTCCCTCACTCTCTTCGCCCGCCTCATTGCACACCTGTTGGTGCGGGACCAGTCGCAGTCTTATCATCCTTATCGGTACACGGAGTTTGGTGACCTCATGAGCCGAGGTCCGATCGGCAGTAACTGACAACACTTGCGTGTAGGTGTGCAGGGCCTTTAAATATAAATATAATGAATCATTATGGCAAAACAATACAGAAATACACGACATTCACACCCCAATATTAAGAATGATGTTGCCATATATACATCATCCATGAAAATATAAGTACAATATATTAAATACCCATAATAAATTGGTAAAATGTATGTATGTATTTAAAAATATTTACAATGAATGAATGTTAATAATATACACCAATCAGCCATAACATTATGACCGCCTGCCGAAGATTCTATCGGCCCCCCTTTTGCTGCCAAAGGAGCCCTGACCCAGCGAGGCCTCCATGGAGCTTGAGACGGTTAAGATGTTCATTTACACTAATATTTAAGTTCATCTTCTGATGATCTCTGCTCGGTCTGGGCTGTATAACATAATATAATATTCGGCCCTGCTGTAACTATATATATATATATAAAACATACTGTATAAATTGTGTATTGTTATGGCTGTTATGTTATGGCTGATCAGTGTATATTCAGTTTTGCAAGTTTTATTTGCAAGTTTTTGTGTGTTTTCTCTAATGTATTCATGTCACACATGTCCACAATATAAGCATACATACATAAACATATATTATTTTATTTTATCTGAGCATATATTTTATATAAGTCAATATATTTGCAATACATTTGCAGGTATTTACACATATATGCAGCCTTATTTGGAAAAACATTACAATTGCTTAGAGCCAATAGTAAAGAAAGATTATGTGTGGTTTGAGAAGTTTCAATGGATATCATAAGACATTTTCACATGATTTGAGATGTGCCTGTAGGATCCTTTGTTGATGTATCTGAGTCTGTGTCTGTCCTCTGCTAAGACGGAAGCAACAAACTTTTCAGAGCAGCTGCTTTGAATCCAATCACCCATTAAACGTTTAAATGTGAATAAAAGTTTTGCAGTTGCTTGTGACCTTTTGTGAGCTGAAAAACTTGATGCGTTTTAGTGAAGAGTCTTCGTGTCAGTCATTTTATGTTTTTAAATTGGATAGAGATAAATTGGAAAACAATAATTTCACACATACAGACACACCTGCACATATTCTCTCTCTCTCTCTCTCTCTTGCTCTGTCTGTCAAAAACATTTTGTTTTGACAGATTTAGCTTTGCATTGCATCTTCAATAGACAGTCCTTTGGCTGATGGCAAATAGCTCATATCAAAGGTTAATGCGGAGGCTCGATGCATCAATTTGTTCTGATCTGCTTTCTAAAGACAAGGTCTCTTGTAGATTCAGCTGCTGCTCTGCAGACACTTTATTTCGCACAGTAACTGCAGGCTTCTCTTTAAACAGGTAATTCATCACTTATTATGGCACCCGCCGTGAGTGCAATAGGTTAATTCATTACACTAGTCCCTGATGTAGCCCTGATTTTTGGTGTAATTCTGCAGAACATTCAAAAGCTGACAAAACTGAGCTGCCTGTTGGGGACGTTCATTGTTGATGTTCTGTAAAACAGTGCTCAGAGGAACTTTGCTGTGCTCATTCAGAGACTAAAACCAGCAATCACATGTTTCAACTAGTGATTAAACAAATAATAACAATAATAACAATAATAATAGAGAGAGATTTATGGATGTACATGGAATAATAAAAATAATACTTGGTTGTCATCCTATGTCTGTGTTGCTTAGACCTTCAAACCATACACATATATATGTGTGTGTATTTGTGTATAGAATACACACACATATATATAGTGTATTTGTGTGTGTAGCAATTTATGCTGGAAATCATAACATTACATGGCATATATATGTGTGTGTGTGTATATATGTATGTGTATATGTATGTGTATGTGTGTGTGTGTGTGTCCGTGTGTGTGTGTTTGTGTGTGTGTGTGTGTGTATATATATGCCACGTAATTTATTTCCAGCATAAATTGCGATATATATAAATAACACTCATCCCCTGAACAGACTTCATTCACTTCCTGGAATTTGCAGTAGGGAAAAAGAAAATAACTATGGTCGTCTCTCTTTATCCCCACAAAACAAAGGAGGTGTGTGTTGCCGTTTCTGGCTGCGAGGAAGTGAAATAACTTTGCATTCCAAAGCTACAGCAGTCGGTTAGATCCAGCTCACTCTTCACATAATACATGATTAGATCTGTTGATGTATGGAAATAACCAATGAGGAACCCTGCCATGAGAAGCAGAATGCTGTTTCATCCATTATTTTCCTTATCAGGACACCTTGGAGTGTATTATTATGCTTATACCACAGGTTTCACCACTTTCTAAACAGTACGAGTGCTGTGGTTCCACTTTAAAGGTTCCATATTTCATAATTTCCTTGTGTTTTATTTGAAGTGTTGATATTCATCTGAAGACATACTTGTGGTTGTAAGAACCGTAATGCTATAACACAGTTACATCTCTCTCAAGCATTCGTCTGGTTAATCAGCCAATCAGAAGAGAGGCTCTACTCCTCTCTTCTGATTCAGAGAAACCAAATCCTGCAAGGATGGATGGTGGGTCCTGGTGAGCTGGGCTCGGGGCGTCGCTGAAAGCGATGACTGGTTTGTTTGTGACATCACAAAGTACCAGAAGACCTGGCGGTCACAAGTTTAAGGCTCAGTTTCTGAAAATAGGCTGTGAGCATTTTTCTGTTGACTGAGACCTTTGATACTTTACAGTATTAATATAGAACCTAGACCTGCTTTGTAATCAAAGACCACATGGACCTTTAACATCTACCTTTAGTACGTATGGACCTTTAACATCTACCTTTAGACTGTATGGACCTTTAACATCTGCCTTTAGACTGTATGGGACCTTTAATATAGTTTGGGCATGACATGTTCCTTTATTACTATTAACGCTGTGTTACAGAAAATAGTTCCCTGTAAATGCTGGATTCATTCATGTTTGAGTAACTTTCTAAAATCTTTGTACTGAAATTACTGATGGTTTCTTTAAAAACTGAAACTATACTTAGAAAGATTTTCATCTTAATGAAGATAAACGGGCTTTAAGTATTAATTGTCACAGGTAACGTCAGGAGAAATTGTAGCCTTTATTGGTTTTAGTCATCCTATGGGATGCACTGACAAAAAGAAACAAAGCAAACAAACAAACAAACAAACAAACAAAAAAAAAAAAACAGACACCAGCTCTGCTGTTCTGCAACCATTTGCAGATAACCTTCAGTGCAACAACAGCCCTCAAAATAACTGTACATGTCCTGCATAAGCACAGGCAGAGAATGTAAAGTATAAAATATGTGTAAAGGCAATCAGATATGGCTGTTTAGGCATTAATACAAATACTATACATAGTTTGATTTTTTTTATGTTGTGTAATTGTTTAAGTAATTTACCATGTCTCAGCTCCAGATTTCTACTTAATTCAGGGGTTCAATTTCAGGGGTCTCATTTAGGCCTTTACTTTCAATTTGTCTCACTAAATGAGACAGAGCTGCAGCTTGATGAGTTTGACTTCACAAACAAAATTCAGGAGCCTGATCCAATGAAATGATGTAAGATAGCATAGAAGGAGCGAGATGTTGATGGTTGATTGGAGAATTGACCATCTACAGTTAAGAGCTCACCTTTTTCTTCTTTGTTGGTGCTAACCAGTTTTCCCAGCAGCACAAATAAACAATAAATAAATAACTGAAACCAAATCTGTATAATTCAATTATTTTCAATTTTTCAATAACTAAAATGAAACTGAGCTCAACCCTTCTCCCCTGAGGAAAAAGACACACTAATCACCACTGAGTGTGTTTCTGTATGAGTCAGTTGTTGGTCATGCACTGGCAGGCAGCATGTGAGGAAATGCAGCATTGAAACACAGTTTTAAAGATACTGTCTTCTCCTCTGCTTTGTTCTTTTACTTACATGTATGCATATCTCTCTCAGCTTCATGCTGTTTATGTTTCTCCCCAATGCTCTCTTCATTTCTCCCTCTTCTTCTCTGCCTCTCTGTGTGTGTTTGAACCCAGTTGGTGTATAAGACCAGTGGTAATGTGCACAGCAGTTGGTGCTTCCTTTGTTTCATCCCTTTATGAAACAGAGAGGTTAACATATCAAACAGACTGCAAAGACCCTCTGTGTTTGTGTATGTGTGTGTATATGTGTGTGTGACCCACATTTGTGTTATAGCCTATTGTTGATCAGCACACACAAACACACGCACACACACACACACACACACACAGCGCGGCCAGCAGGCAAGTGTTTCCTGCTGCGCAGGCTGTTGCCTCCTGACTGTTTCCATCACAGAGCCACAGGCCCATTTCTGCCCCACTGCTTTATCCACGCTAAGCTCACTATGTGTTGTGGACCACAGAGGACTGACTTCGGACTTAGAGTCAGACAGTAGAGGGCGCGCGTGTGAGACACCCAGAGGCAACAAGAAGCTGAATTCAGAGTCAGCACGCTTAATAAATCATGATTTAATCTTTGAAATGAGCAAATTAACAAGTAAATAGATACTACAATTAAAGTTATACAGTAAAAAAAGAGCTGCAGAAATGAGTCTATTTTGTATTCTCCTCGACACGACAACAACAGACGACAATGCTGGTATGTAAGATGGAGCTGTCCGTGCTTTCAGCCCCATTCCGATTAATAATGTGTGACTCCTAGGGAGCCCACCCCCTCACATGCAGACTATTGGCAGATGCCACAATCTATAGATCCCTTGAACGCCTCACGTGCAGTCACGTTGTTAGACACTCGCTACAGCGCAAATCACCATGGGTGGTTTTGTGGCAGTAACGGTGCAGCTCACAGTGTCTTTATGGGAGGTTGAAGGGGGCTCCCACACATTTGCTTGGTCTGTTTCTTCACCAGCCACAATTGGATAAAGTGGACGTTTTGAAAGTCATCTGATTCAAGATTTGAGTGTTGAGTCTCGAGTTCAAGTCATTCAACGCAGCTCCACACTTCTGATTTGACTTTTGAAAAATCTGCAAAATCTACAACAACTTGGCACCTTAACACCAACTAATATTGCTGCATTCTCCATAAAGGACATAAAGGCATTAGTTACAGGCATATAAGCAAAAAATATATAACCTATAGGATTATTGATTAGATTTATATGACATTGCTACAAATGGACTGACTCCAAACACTGGCTCTCGTGTGGAGTTGGAGTGAGATTTCACCTCAGACAACGGCCGTAAGAGTGAAGATGAAAGGAGGATGACGAAGAAAGTGCAGACATCACATCTTCATACACTGTCGGATTTTTGAGCTTGTTTAAGGCTGTAGCAACTGATGTAACTGGTGCCATGATGAGATAAAAGGATTTAACGGATTAGGGTTAGCCCAGGAAAATGTAGCTAACATGTATTCCATCTCCATCACCCCTTATTAAAAGCTAATGAGTGCAGCCAGTTTTGCTCTTCTGCTGTGGAAAGTTAATGCAGAGAGAAGCCTGCTGGCATCCTACGTGATAATCAGATATTAGCATTCGTAAAAGTCACAGGAGCACAGTAGGAAATATAAGAGAATTGCTTTTCACGTGTTTTGGTCACAGTATGACTTCCTGCTGGCTTCCTGTTCAGACAGATGTGCAAAACAAGTAGTTACCAGCACATGTGATTATAAATTATAAATCAGTGTCTCCATTCATCTATCCATTGTGCTATCATGGACTTTATCTCCACCATCACTGATCAGACTCAAAAGTGTTCATGAAATGTTCCACACTATTCCGCACAGAATTACACTGATTAGCATTCCCATTACCACACTGCAAATGATTAATATTTCATATTAAAAGTCACAAGCAAGGTTATTTTTGTAGGGGAAAATAATACAAATATAACAAGCTAAAATATATATATATATATATATATATACATTGTGTCATTTTATTCTGGCTTGGAGCCCATGTTGTCAGACCGACACCGGCCTTGTTTCACTGCTGCTGTTATTGTTTTCATACAGATCGGGAGGTATTGTGCCAATGGTCTTGTGGAATACTTGAAATAGAACACAATGCGTTGGCTGAAACGCACAAGTGCCTTGTTGTTTTGGGCAATCAAATCAAACACAAAAACAATCCCAGAAATTCAGGAATGCTGATACAAAGTGCACATACAAAGATGGAGGAAACGAATCTCTGATAGGGAGGAGGAGAGATGAGAGGCAGCAGTCGTCTCCGACATGAGTGAGTCATGACCGGATGAATGCTCGTCCTGCCATTACAGCTTCCTTAAGTGGTGACTGATTTCATGCTGGATGAGCTGCCGGATGGACAGGCTGCTGGACTGGTAACTTAGTAACTGGGAACAAGTTACATCGACGTGTCATTAAAGAGACTTGAATGTTTTCACAGTAACAGCTGCCAGAGTGAGTCAGAATCAAACCTGCCCCTGAGAAAGTAGTTCGTTTTTTTTGCAGCTAACTCGGAACAGCACGCCTTTTGCAGCTGCAAACTCCCTACTGGAATATGTTTTCTATTATTGCAATAAAACATCACAACACAGCTCACACAGCTTGATCAGCTTGTTGATCGTGCTGCAGACTTAATGTGAATGACAGTGGACTCAATTAGCCCCAAACCGGCATTAATACAAGCAAAATGGCGTTCCACCAAACTGGGATAATCACACTTAGCCTGCCAAAATAGTCTTAAAGCATATGAAAACCCTCTGTCACGCCAGAGCAGCCTATTACTCATCATTAATAGAGGAAAACAAAAACATCCTAGGTTTCCTTTCAGCACTGGAGCCAGACTGATAAAGAGTCATTGCTCTATTGATCCATGTATTCCTTTAGCTCTCAGTAGTAATGACTTCATGAGCTTCTTTATAATGCAATTCAAACTATAACTGCCCCAGCTACTGCCCTCAACTGACACCAATTTATCCTCAAACATATGGTCCTTAGAAACAGCTGTAAAACCAGATATATGGGTGGCCTGTTTTTCTCCTATCGACCTTCACTGACTAACTTCATTGATTTCTTCATTTAAACCATCAACTTGTCTCTTCTCCATCCCAACTAGACTGCTTACAGAAGTTTCAGGCTTAGTTACCAATTATTCACTAGATATGATCAATCTGTCTTTATTAACTTTTAATTGGCTCGAAAAGGAACTGCACTAAACTGTATTAAGCACTATTTATCAGATTGATTTCAGTTTGCACATGTAAACAGCGAGTCCTCTGTGCCCATAAAAGTTAGCCACGTCCAGGACTAGTGTCGAAAAAGACCCCAATGCTGCCTAAAACATGGGATTGGGTATGGGAGAGTCTGTGAGTCCATGCACTGATGCAATGTAACATGTTGTTCTCTGCTGTTCTTCTTTTTCCCTTGTGTTGAGTGTCTGTCCCCAGTTTGTTTCCCTATTCTGTGTGTGTGTGTGTGTGTGTGTGTGCGTGTGTGTGTGCACTGTGTGTGTGTGTGTGCACTGTGTGATTCTAGCTGGGTGTGGCTGACCTACTTTCTCCTCCACACCTCCACACCTGTCTCCGATCACCACTGATCGCCACAAACCACCCTGCAGTATAAGATCCCGGTCCTTCTCTCCAGGCTTCACCAGTCCATTGTTTCGCTCCATGTGGTAACGCTCCGGCTCCTGTTTGGGCTCTGTTTGCCTTGCTCAGTATTTTTGCTGTCAGTTCCTATACTGGTTCTGTCTGGGTTCATCATCACCACCCTGCACAGTTTCCAGTCGCATCCAGCCTCTGTCTGCTCCAGTCTCCAGTCAGTCAAGCTCCAGTCACGTCATCTGTTCTAGCCTTCGTCAACCAGTGCTGCCTCCAATGCTTGGTGCAACATTACCTGATGCCTGACTTCACCTGTCACCTGCCTGCCTCCAATCTGCCGCCGGATCCCTGCTGGCATTCCCCACGCCTGTCCAGACAGATCCAGATCTCCACCTTTCCCCAAACCCTGATCCCTGAATTTTGTCCTGAGCCCTGTGTCTGCATTGTGGTTTCAGTTATTTACATATTTGTTTATTTTTTTGGGAGTTTTGACATTTTGCAGTTTACAGTCAAATAAATTCTTCTTCACTGCTCTAAAACTGTAACTTGCATGATGAGTTTAGCAATGCTAAGAAACGGGATGAACTGCAGCAGCAAACACTGGAAACCGTATTCCAACACAAATCCCTTCAAGACAATAACACACTTAAACTTTTTACAGTAATTATTATTACTATTATTACTATTACTATTATTACTATTATTTATTATTTCTAGATTTATTTAGTTTTTATGTTGCTGTTGCTTTACTGTTTTACCCAGTTAAATGTAAATAGTAATTTACTGAAATGTAGGTGCGCTTTGCGTTTATCTTAAAAGGAACTGTTGTTTATTCATAGATTCCTATTTATGGCAAGTATTCCTATATATGACAGTCAAATTTGATTCTATGGCACAATTTAATAACCTGAGCCATGCTATGGTATTGATATTGGTGCCTGGTTCAGTTCAGGCATCTGAGGCATTGGCGCCCAGAGGGTTAAAATCAGACTTAACTGAAGTTATTGTACTTGGTGCCAAACAGGTCAGAAACACATCATCTAATGGTATATATACCATAGCTGTCATTGGCACTCCAGCATCACTCTAAGGAATCTTACCCTGAATGAGGATGTGTCCTCAAAACAAGCCTTTTTTCATCTACATAATGTTGCACACACACACACACACACACTTCCTGTCTCAAAAAGATGCTGAAAAACTAGTCCATGCCTTTGTTATTTTCGAGGCTGGATTATAGCAATTCCTTATTACCAGACTCCTCCAAGGCTCTCCAGCTGATCCCAAATGCTGCAGCTCGAGTGCTGACAGGAACTAGGAAAGAAGATCATATCTTTCCTGTGTTAGCTTCTTTGCACTCCCAGTAAAATCCAGAATACAATTTAAAATCCTTCTCCTCACCTACAAAGCCCTTTCTGCCCAGGCACCATCATATCTTAAATATCTCATCGTACCAATTACCCCACCAGAACACCGTGCTCCCAGACTGCAGGCTCACTTGAAGTTCCTCCAGTCTCCAAAAGTAGAACAGGAGGTAGAGGCTTTGGTTATCAGTCTTGTCTCCTATGGACTCACCTTCCAGTTTGGGTCTGGGATACAGACCACGTAGTTATGCTGCTATAATCCTGGACTGCCAGGGAACTTCACAGGACGGGGTGAGCCCTTCTTTCCTTCTGTTCCTCTCCAACTGCATGTACTCATATCGCATTAATGCATGTAACTAACTTAGCATCTTCTCTCTCTTCTGTTCTTTTGTGCTTTCTCACCTCTCTCTTCTCTCCCTTTGCCTCTTCCTGCAGGTACATATCTGCCTCTGGATCTGTAAAGTCAGGATCTGTGATTGCAAGCCCCCTACACCCCCCTACAGCCCCCTACAGCCCCCTACACCCG
>CM076662.1:2823623-2892234 GCA_038496675.1 Rachycentron canadum
ATATAATATATAATATATAATATATAATATATAATATAAGATGTTGGCCTGCTTCGTGTCACATAAAAAAATGAAAAGGTTGTTGCCGTAACTTGATTGAAGTCACAACAAAAAGAAAAGTTTCAACCTCAGTATTTTATGACGATTCAGCGGGTTGAGTGTAAGCATGTGCAAACTAATGCATCAACTTTTTCAGCTTGTTGTTATGCAGCCATTCCTGTTATTTATTCACTTAGAAATTGATTTATTTAAAAGGGAAAATACATGTGAATGCTATAAAATACCTATAAATCTTTCTCATGAATATCTATAATAACTTGCTTTATTCATTTCAAGTTAATTCAACATTAAATTTCGAACTCAAACTGGATAATGATGAATTGAATGAATGTGCTGCTGAGAGTTCACTCAACTCAGTATGTTTATTTATTTTAACTATCAAGAAAAAGTAATTATACAAAATGACTTCATTTTTATGGCTAATCAGTATAAAATCTTTTAAAAGTAGAGAAAAAGCTCATTGACCTTATGTGCATAGGTGGTTCAGCATAATTTAATTTTCATCAGCAGTCAAAACTTAAAAAGCTTAATCATTTTGTTGTTGTTTTGTTTTGTTTTTCGAGTGCACATACATGAAGGTGCGTCTCTCACCTGTAAATCTTGTATCTGGTAGAAAATCCCTGCTGGAACCGCTCTCTGAACTCTGTGTACTCTGGGCATCTGTGGAACGGTCCCTTCTCCGACAGCAGCCAGTCCAGCTGCCCCCGACTCTGCCTCGTGCTGAAGCCCCACGACGAGGAGCTGGAGGGGGACGAGGAGGATGAGGAGGAAGATGAAGATGACGAGGATGAGGGAAAGGTTAGAGAACCGTGGAGTGCCTTCCCACCATGTCCCCCGCCGGCCACTTGTTCAGCTCGGGTCTGCCACGGCTGCCATAGCAACACCCACGGCAACCATAGGAGCATCAAGGAGGATGCCGACCATCTAGCAAGGCAGGCGGAGCCATAGGAGCACCTCTCTCTTCTCATTGGCCAAGGAGTTGCCATGGTCCCGGTGGTGATGTACTAGGGCACCTGGGACCGGCATTTCTTCTGACAGTCACCTCCCTCTGGCCTGAAAAACCAAACACAGAAAGTTTTGGATTTAATCACAAAAGAAGGTGATGGATGGGTGAAACGCTTTTATACATTCAGGAAGTTTTCTAAATCCATCGTCCTGCTGTCACTGATAGATGCCGCTGTCCACACATTGTGATGAAAGCCCAGAATTATAAAGGCAGCACGATGTCATCCAAAGTGGTATTTACCGAGTTAGCATAGCAGCAGGATTGTTGCTATGCTGCAGATGTCTGCCTTGAAGGTGCACATGAAAGAATTTCTCTGCATGTCACAGACACATGTAATTATTTTAATAGAACCATGAACATGAATAAAACGCAAAAATCACAGGGACGCTGATTTTATTCTGCTGCCATTAAAATCATATTCAACTGACAAGGGCCCTGCTCTTTGTTGATTTTCGTGTGAAAGTGAATTTTAGCCAAATGTCTCTTATCAGGAAGAAGAAAATAGCATCAGCAAAAACCCTGAAAATCAGGGCTGGCATTGCTCCCTGGTTCCTCCGGACCACACATTTTTTTTGTGTGACAATTTCTTTGTGGTGATTTCATATACTGCAACTGTGTGTGTGTGTGTATTTGTGCATCTGTGTAATATTTTGGTGTGGGTGGGAATGCCATTTTACCTGCAGGTTTCTTCTATAAGGACAAGGTCAAATCATGACTTTTGATTCCTTGAGGAAAGGTTGATTGTATTTTTTATTCTGTGCCTTTGACTGTGTTGATGTCTGTGCTTTGTGTTGTGGTTGTTCTGTTTAAAGTCTTCTTTTCCAGTCTCAGTGTCACCCCACTGTGACGTCACCCACTGGTTTGTGAGCTGCTGTTGTGAAGCCTCCAGTTTGTAATTTGTCTGTCGGCCATCTTTTTTTTTTTTTTTAAACCAGAATAAACCATATTTGGAGGAGAAGGTGGAGCTGAGGAGGAGTGAGGGGTGGATCTGACCTGCTCTGTACTCTATCCTGATTGGGTGGTACAGTCTGTCAATCACACTGTAACTACGCCCCCTAATTCATCCCCTGCTTTGTGGTCTATTTTCCTCTAAATGGACCATTATTTTAAAAAATGAACATCATGTTGTATTGAAGACTTGAAACTAGAGACTGAGACCATGAACTCATTAGGAAAACATTTGCTGAGGTGATAAATCAAGTGGTAGGTCTATTTTCACATATAGCTCTTCAGCATTGGCTTCACTTTTCAGACCCAGAGTTTATGTTCACTTTTACAGTCTATGATCACATCAAATCACACCTTTGGTCAGATTTTGTCTGGTGCCACAGAACCCGTATACACTGAACAGTAATAGAGAGACTACATAAAGTCACAGTGACTTGATGAAGTAGCTAATGTTTGATTACATAGAGTTGTCACAAAATGAGCAGTGTGAAATTTATCTCTGCTCTATATTCTATATATTTAATTTACAGTTAATCACTCAAAAAAAAAAAAAAAGATTTATTTCAAATCTGGTTGGTAATAGAACATCTATTTCCAATATGGTATCCATGCAATCTGCAGATTCTTCAAAAATACAATAACCAACCTTTATTCTGCTCATACTGTCTCGAAAATGGCTCCTACATTTTACCACAATGCCTTTAAATGGCCTCCACACAATGAGCTTGAACAGTAAATCCACTGAGCTGTAACAGTCATTCCCTCTCAAAAATATGCAGGATGCTGCCATGAGCTATGTGTCAGTCCTGAACTCTCATTAATATCTGCCAGTTGAGCCGTCAGTGGTTGTCCAAACACACACATGCATGCTAACTAGCCTCCTCATCAGTGTGATCACCTGTTTTTTTTTTTTTGTTTTTTTTTTATGCAAATGAAGGTCAAATGCAATTCAGCCAACCTCACTCCTCAGCCACAGTGTGAGACGACATTCACCTTGACACAGAGTGACTGCGAGTAAACTGAACAATCTACTGGAAACTGCAGGAGCAACCTGGCTTCATGTCTGTCACTGTCACTGCTTCCATAATATCATAATACGGTGAAAAATGTTTTCAGTGTTGGTAGATTTTAAATCTAAGGGTCGATCGGTTTTAACCTTGAGAATGAAAGCTGATAAATAAATTTAAAAAAAAACTCAGAGTCCAACAATTTAAAGTGGATACAACCAATATTTTTAAAATGTACCAAATGATAAATGAGGATGTAATGAACCTTTCAGAGAGCTGCCACATGAACCTGAAGCTGAGGCGCCTGGTCCACTCTGCCTGCTTGCTGAACACAGTGGAGCGTTTAGCAGCGAAAGAAACAGGAGCCTCTTGCCTTCAGGAGACCAAAAACAGGCGAGTCAATATTGACCTTTGTGCTCCTGTGGTCAGCAACTTAGCTACAGAATCACTTCCTTTTTAGCGATTTTGCATACAAAATAAAAGCAAGAGAAAGCTTTATGTGAGCGATAAAGAGCTTTTATTCTGAAAAGTTCTTATTTTAACCGAAATCGTTGCCATACGAGTTGTGATATGAAAAAAAAAGTTCATTAAATCAGTCTGACATATAATATGCCACACACATGTGAACAGAAGCAAATTCCAGTTTGCATTTCATCAATCAATTTCAGTAATTAGCCTTTGACTGTGCTCTGGTCCCCTATTTATTGGATTGGAAAGAATTACCCAAGGCCAAACCTACTTCCCAACCCCTGCTATACATCCTGAAGCTAAACACCATATGTCTTGGAGCTTTGATTGAGTATGAAAAGTGTTTGTTACTGCTAATAAAGCGGTGAGTCAACAATTAAGCCTCGCTGTTCTGCCATCGCCAGTGCATTTAGCCATTCATCTGTATATGAATTATACACAAGCAAATAATATAACTGACCCAGAAACATAAGAGACACTGCAGTACGCTTCATAATCATCCTTATGATTTTTTCATTCAACATGTTATATTTTCTTTTTTTTCTTTTCTTTTTTTCCCTTTATTCATGACATTAAACAACACAAAACAGTTATTGAGATGTAAAAGCCTAAAGAATACGATGTGTATGATATGAGTGTGTAATCTGTATGGTTGTGCATGTTTGGATGTTTATCACAGGTGCTTAACATATAATTATATATAATTATTATCTGTGTTTTGTCATATGCTGGGTGGACTGGTTTATGAGATAGTGTGTGTTATGGTGGCATGTAGGTGGAGAGAGTCTCAAAGAATTATATAACCTGAATATCCTGTATATATAAACATCCTGTCAATGTATATATGCATATATGATGTTGTAGTGGTACATGTCTTTTCAGTACCATTTACAATACACCTTTATAAAGGATTTAAAAAATAATTTCTATTATTGAATTAGGTTATTCGTTCACTTTATAAATCATAAATAAACATGTTAGTATTTGCTTCAGGCTCACAATTTGGCAAAATCATGTGAACGCCTTTACAATTTATTAATCTTACTAATGAGTTACTACCATTCATCACTGATAAAAGGCAGCCTTATTGTAAATTGTGAAACATCACCATTTATTAATGAGCAACTATTAGCTATCACTGGAAAAAGGAGCCATGTTTTATAATAAGGGATAAATGTTTGTGACTGATAAATAAATGTTTGTAATGATGATTAGAAAACATCAGAAATTCACCTCAGTGAACAGGTCTCTGAACAGACGGATGAAGGAGTGAGCAGTTCACCATGTAAAGGAAAGTCACCATCTGTGTTAGAACTGGTGTTATGTTGCAGTGTTATAGGAGTGTTTCATACAGAAGATACCAACCAGCAAAAAGCATTTCATTTTAATCTGCACTGTGCAGAACAATCTGACAGCACAGGTCACATCAACAGTGATTATAATGAGGACGGCTGGTGACAGCGTGCCAAGGTCAACAATATCACCACGGCCTCAGAGAAGGACTCTAATGGTGATCAACTGTTAGTGACTTGACAAATATCTGATGGAGCAGACAGGTACTGAGCTGAGGATGGAGAAAACAAAGAGAGCTCGGTAACTAATGAGCTGTGAGGCTGATTAGTACATGAGACATGTGGGCTCACTATTTGGCAAGAAAAAGGTCACTACTTCTACTACTACTACTGTGCTATAAATTATTCAGAAATGATTTGTAAATATAATGATTACAAATCCTTAATAAGAATAGTCTTATTGTAAAGTGGTCCAGTGTCTTCTTATGCTGGCACACATTAGAATACTATACAATTTTTACATTGAATGAAACACTCAGTTTTTTGTTTTTCCTCTTCATGATTAAAAAAAAAAAAAAAAAACATCTGTTCTCTCAAAAATGCACTTTAAATGAGTAAAGAGTGCTAGGTTGACTTGATAAAGTGATGACCATAGGAAAACGACAACATGGTGCAAAATGTCCCTGTAATGTGACAAGATTCCTCAGCTGTTGCAGCTGAGGAATCTTCCAAAGGTCAAAATTGGAACTGGACTTTATTAAAAGTTTCCCAATGATTGAAAGTCACTTTTGAGCAGCGCTAAGTGCAAACGTGCAAAGTGGCCTCACAGTGTTGTGGACACTTCCTTGATGCCTCGTGTGTTTGGACAAGGATGTCATCACCCGCCTCCATACAGATCAGCGGTGTTAGCACACACACACACACACACACACACACACACACACACACACACACACACACACAAGCACATGAAATCACACAACAGCTCAGGTGTGAACTCTCAACATCTAACACCAAACTCCCTTGAACATTGCGTTTATTTAGTCAAAGCGGCCAAACACTCGCTATATTAACATTTTTTTAAGGTAACACTTTGAAAAGACTTTGTAGTGCCCTTCAGAAAAGTAGAGGCTCACTCCTCATTCCACTGTTAATGACTCGCTGGATTGCTGGGTGGAGTCTTCGGGGAGAAATCAGCATTTCAGAACGGATATGTAAAGCACTGGAAGAAGATTCTTTAAGTGGATTGGGAAGCTAAGTATTCCCTGTTTATCTTACAAACAAATTAGAGAATTAATTTCAGGTGGATAAATGCAGGCTCAGACATGAAAAAACAATACTCAGGGCGACGCATTTTTAATTTTCACTCGCTGCGCCCGGAGATTACTGCAGTTTGAAAAGGCAATTAGTAAAGTCATCTGTCAAGCGAGTGTATTTATGCAGCTAAAAGCAGGATGGATGCTTGATGAATGGGACGGTATGCTGTTGCCACTGCATGTACTGTATGGCCCTGAGGTAAAGCTAGAGCAAATTAAAAATAAGCCATTTTGTGGATCTATAATTTCTCTATTTGTTATGTCCTGAGAGCTAAAATAATACAATATACATCAGAATAATACTCCATGGGCCTATAGGCCTGCTTGTGTCCTGGAGTGTAATTTTTTCGATGTCTTTTTTTTTTTTTTTAGCACTGGGACTTATTTCGTTGTGACGACTATAAAATACTGAAAAAGAGCTGTAAAAGCTGTGTGCTGCTTCAGCTTTGTTTTTTTTATCTGACAAACAGCCATTGTTTACCCTGTTGATTCTTCAAAAGATTCAAATAGAAGAGGAAAGAAATGACACGACACAGGAAACGATTGAGGACTGAGGCCTACAGGACGACAAAATGAGAGGAGGAATGGTTGGATCCAGGACCTTGAGTGTGTGTCATATACAGCAGAGTCACTCCTTTAACTCTCCTCATTCTTCCTCTGCTCTGAAATTCTTTCTCAGTTGAACTTTCCCTCCCCTATACAACATTTTTTTCTCTTTCTTTCTCAAGTGTTTCACCATCTCAGGCATTTTTATTTCTCTTTCTTTCTTTTGTATCTCTCTTGACTTTGCAGTTTCTTGTCCATTTTCTGTTCCTACATGAGAAAACCTGATCAATCAAAACACCTGCATCGAGCACTTCATTAGAAACACCTCTGCACCCGCTTATTCATGCTGTCATCCAATCAGCCAACCACATGGCAGATAGAGGTCTTGACCGCGACATGATTGTTGGCACCAGAGTGTTGATCTCCTGGGATTTTCACTGACAACAGTCCCTGAAGTTTTTACTCAGGTTGAAGCAAAAAAAAAAAAAAAAAAACAGCCAGTGATCAGCGCTTGTGTGAATGTAAACGGAGGAGAGTGGTGAGACTGTTTGGAGCTGACAGAAGGGCTTCAGTAACTCAAACAATCTAACCTTCCTCCAGGCTGTTGGTGGTGTGATGGTGATGAATGAATGAATGTTTTCTTGGCACACTTTAAGCCTCTTAATACCAATCAATCATTGCCTAGTGGGTGAGGCCTGGATCAGAAACCATAGTCACCTGGTCCTGCTGCCCCCAGCCTTTACAAGTGTTTAGGATGTATTTTGCAGACCTGTGGTATTTTATAATCCTCAGTTATCTCAGTTAGCTGCAAAAGTCATGGCCTCATGAGTTGGGTTGTGACTATACATATATATGTATATATAACAGTTAAGTAGGCTAAATACAGATTGGCAACCCACCATGACGTTGTTTGTGAGCTGCTGTTTTGAAGCCTCCAGTTTGTAATTTGTCTGTCGCCATCTTGTTTGTTTTCTTTTTGTTTTTTTTTGTTTTTTTTAACCAGAAGAAACCACATTTGTAGGAGAAGGTGGAGGGGTGAGGGGTGGATCTGACCTGATCTGTGCTCTGTCCTGATTGTCATGCAGGTCACTGTTTCTGGTACAGGCTGTTAAAACCATGATGTAGCTACGCCCTAATTCATCCCCTGCTTTATGGTCTGTTTTCCTCAAAATGGGACCATCATTTAAAAAATGAACATCGTGTTGTATTGAAGAAGACTTGATGGTCATTAGATAGATGTAGTTTTCAGGCTCTGGCTTCACTTTTCAGCCCCCGGAACCTACGTCCACTTTTATATAAAGTCTGTGCTTTATTGTGACAGTCCCTCTGCGGTTCCTGTTTGGCTCTGTTGCTGTGCTTTCTCCTCAGGGCTGCAGGTGATGAAGAGTTGAATCAGCAGTATGAGGAACACCTGACCTGGTGGCTCCATGCATATGGACAGAGCAGCAGCAGCAGCAGCAGCCAGCGGCCCGCAGACCTGTCCACCACCCACCCATTCCCGACACGACTGATGTTACAGATTCTTACAAACCACTTATTGTGTTGTTTTCACATTTTGGTTTGGAATGAATGAGATTTTTCACTGATATATACATGTCTCCCATTATTATTTTTTTTTTTTGCAGCCTAAAAGCTCTGCTGTAACAATATATATGGCAGCACGTACATATATACATACAGCATCAGCATTGTGTTAAATTCCTGCCATGCTTTGTGGGATTTGCCTTTTAAATGATGTTCTGTTACTTCTTAAAACGCCAGCTCTCACAGAAATAAGGCATCCCCATAATTGCCAGGCCTCCGCTCCTCTGAGACTCCCCTACTAATTATAAGATGCATAAAACATGCCGCAAATGCCAGCGAGACAATAGAGGGAAATTGTGAATTTTTAGCCCTGACATTTAATGTTCGCCTTGCATTATTCACACACCCTTTGTGTATTTACCCTTTTTTCCTCCCCCAACTTGGGGGAGCAGGAGGGAGGTAAGGTAAAATGGCACGAACACCTTAACTCCATATTGGAGGTGGAGGTGGAGGAGGATGAAAAATAGGAGAAGGCGAAGGGGTGCAAGGTTTTCCAGGTGAAATGGAAAAATCGACCACGTGTCGCGCTTAAATAACATCTCAGAGACGAAACCAGAGTCAAGGGGGAGTCGTGGCTTATGTTTATTGGATTTTTTTCCCCCTACCGCCTTCACTGGGCTCAGTGAGTAAGGAGTGAGCTGTTCTACCGTGTTTGCACAAAAGCGAAGAAAGCAAAGGGGAAATGGAGGAAACGAGAAACATGAGGAAAGCTGGGGGCGAAACGAGGGGAAGAAAACGAGTACAGACAGACACGGAGCAAGGAGGAAAAATGGCTCTTGAGAAGCTGCAGCTTGTTTCCCCCTTGATTTTGCTCCTTAAACCTCCCACCCAGCCACTGAGTGACCGAGCCAAAGGCTGAGGCTTTGACCTCCTGACTCGTCCGAGTAATTTGTGCTTTAGTTGGGGAGAGAACCATGTGGGGAAGCTGGTGGCCTAGTTTTTCATTCTAAAAATTACAACTTTGCTTTTTTTTTTCCTGCACCAGAGCAATAAACATGCACCAGAATTCATCAGCGTACTATGTGTGTGCTGCCATTAGTGCAGCTGGGAGCCTTTATTGGATCTGACACACATATGTGTTTCATGCCTGCTTTTAGCTGTGGACCTGCGTATCTGTGCAGATTTTTGTGTGTGTGTGTGTGTGTGCTTCTGTGTGTATGTGCATATGCTGCCCAGCACCTGGCTGGGCCTTTGGCAAACATTAGAACAGGTGGAGGTCCATCAACGTTAGAGGCCAGCTGTATTCCTCAACCCCAGCAGCTCACTACTCACCTCTCAGCGTTTATGCGAGTCAGCAGCAATAGCCAGCCAGATGCACACCTGCTCCCACCATCCCCCTCCCTCCCTTTGTAATTTAGGCTGACCACAAATTGAGGTTGGGTTGGATACGGTTGAAGGTGGGTGGTAGGGGTAGAGGGAAGGAGGGAGAGGTGGACAAAAGCTGAGGGTGGAGGATTGATGCTAACAGGAAGAGATGACAGTCAAAGAGAGACAAACGGGGAGGTTAAAAGAGAGCGACAGAAGGAGAGAGATGAATCCGGGGGGACAGGGAAAAGATAGAGAAAGAGAACGGTAGAGACAGAGAGCCGCTCAGATCCACATTCAGATGTGGGCTTGAGCTCGGGTGTGAACAGCAAAGACTGGCTGGAGGGTGAAAAGTGGATGCCAGATTTTTCTACTTGGACCTTTTGCTGAAAGGTTGGATTTGGTGAAAGGGACAGCTGAATAAAAGGCTGTCTATGTGCTGGCCCAACCATCGGCTGGTAAACACTGCTTTACTCCTAAAATTCAGTTGCCTCCTTTGACGTACAAATTTATTTTAATTTAGTAACATATTTGGATGTTTACATGTTTGTAACTTTCTGTGTTGATGTTTCCTGATGTCATTATGGTTTACAATGTTTTTATCTAACAAATAAGGACCAATTCAATGTGAATTGTTGGTGACATTTTTAACTTTATAAGCAAAAACACAAAGATATTAAAAAACATTAATGTGGCTCTAAAAGGGTAAATGTAGAAACCGTTACTTGCATCCCTGATCAGGCAGCATCCAACCAATGATCAATCCATCAAAGAGGGAGGGGGGCTGTGTGTGTGTGTGTGTGTGTGTGTGTGTGTGTTTGTTTGTGGCCTGGAAGGGTGTTAGTGTGTGATGTGATTTGGCTCTTTTGCAGAAGGTAATATTTGCCAAGTGACTCTGCCAGGCTTGTTTTAGGAATTTCAATTGTGAAATTCCAATATGACTTTCAAGAAGTCATCAGCTGAATGAACAGAATAATCAAACAAGTCTCGTAATTAAAATCACTGAAACCAGTCACATTAACTGTCAGCGTGGGGAGATGATTTATAAATATGAAATAAACTTGACGAGTTTGGATGAAACACAGACTCTTCCCACTCATTGTAGGCAAACAGACACACACCAGGCCCAGTGTAACAGGCTCGAGAGTCTCTTTACAGACCTCTGCAATCTGTCCGCAGCAAATTAAGCCACTTCAACTGATCGCCGTCTTTCATTCCTCCTTTTCTTTTTCTCAGGGACCGGCACAGAGTTCTCAAAGCAGCTTGTTGACAAACCAAAAAAAGGAGAAAACTTCATGATGATTAAAGCAGGAAAAGGTTGATCGTGGTACGAGAGCTAACTCCCACATGTAGCTGTCAATATTTTACGAGGCCTTTTCACAACCTGCAGAGATGATTAGGAAGCCTCGGCTCCACCTGACATCGCCTCCCTTTGACCTTTGTGAGCTGTGCTGAAAATAAACTTGTTAACAATCTAAAGACAGAATAATGGATAAGGATTAAAAAAAAAAAAGCATTCTGCAATTAAAAAGTGTGACCAGATTAATCGTTTTAGGACAAAACGGGGTCAATCTGATGAAAAAGGAGAAAATTGCATTTAATAGTTTTTTTCTCTGAGTCTACAGGCTGAGGCTGGTTTTAAATAAGCAGGTGGTAGAAGCTCCACCTCCCCATCAGTTACACATACACACACTACTCACACGTAAGCACCACTGGATTAAGAAGCAGCAGAGCCAGCAATAACATCAGTGCAGAGAATGATGCCGATAATGTTGGGGGACAAACTGTGGTTAGAAAGTGGAACCACTACAAATTATATGCTGTGCTGGCTCCCTGTGTGTGTGTGTGTGTGTGTGTGTGTGTGTGTGTGTGTGTGTGTGTGTGTGTGTGTGTGTGTGTGTGTCGGGGGGGAGGGGGTGTCTTATCAGTACATTCTCTGGCCAAACTCCAGCTACACAAACAAACAGCCATATGGTCAATTAAGGCCCATCAATACCTCTGTTAACATCTTTACCAGCTGATAATTAAGAAAACAACAGCCTGTCAGCAGCAGCAGTGCCGCAGAAAGTCATACTGCCCCACCTCACATACCCAACCCTCTGATCAGTGTTACAGAGTCAGGAAATGCTAACACCTTATTTAAACTGGTGGTTTTCACACATTGTGACAACTTATTGTAATTAAACATTCTGTGGTAATTTTTGTCTCAAAAGATTATTATTATATATATATATAAACATAATTATGAATATGATTTAATCATCACAACAGAAAAACAAGCTGCATAATATATATTGAGTAGAGGGAGATTTTTGGAAGTATATGTTGCAAGGCATTAACAATAGCAGGAGAAGGCACGTTAGAGAAAATAAGGTCATTAACCATCAGTGGTGGACTACGTGTCTGTATTTTTCTCTAATAATCAGGGACTGATGCACTTATTTTATTGGCACATGTGACAGTGCAGAGGCTCTGACCACGGCGGCACAAGAACAGGCCCTCAGCATCACAGAGGATGTGCAGGCAGAGCAAAGATGCCCCTGAGACAGTCCAGCAGACAGTCACAGGGTGCAAGATGCAAGCTGAGGCAGCGCATACACTGAGAGGCATTGCCGAGATGCTGGGATAGTGGACAGGTGCGTGTGTGCAGAGTATGGATTAGAAGTCCAGATGTGACCTACCACTGGAGATGCTAATGTCCTGTGGGTATTCAAGTTCCAGACCAACAAACATCTGAGGAGGAGCAGAGGAGGGCAGGTGTGATAGATGTGGCAATCCCAACTGACAGTAAGAAGGAGCATGAGAAGATCGAGAACTGGAACAGATGTGGAAGCTAAAGTCCAAACTGGTCCCAGTAGTAACTCGCAGCCTCTCTCCCTCTTACATCCACATGAAGGCGTTTCTGTTTTTTCATATTCATTCATTCTTTGTGTTTTTCCACAAGTCTCCACATATTCAGAATCAACACAACCTCAGATCATTATATGTCAGTCAATAAGAACTCTGTTCATTGTAATAGGGGACAGTAGCTCATTATACAAGAAAAAACAAGAAACTAATATACATAATAACCAAAGAAAACTTCAACACAGAAAGTTACACGTGTTTGTGTTGTTCTAGAGCTGATTTGAAGTTTCTGTCTTTATCTGATCTGAGTTCTGCTCATTCTTTGGAGCAGTAATGATGAAAAATCAGCTCCAAAGCCTCTAATGCTCTAAATATCTTATTGTCCATGTCTCTCTGTCTTTATTCTGTCACTACAATAAACTCAGAGCAACTTCTCCTCACTCTGAGATCAGAAAAATACAGGATTGATCCCATTGACTTCGGCTACAAGCAGCTGACAGCTAGGCCTCTGAAGGAGACACTCTGATTGGCTGTGACATCACCCACTGGAGCCAATAGGAGTGTCCCATGTAGAGATGTGACTCTCGTCGTCACTAACAAAGATGGAGGATGAGATTAGATCAATAAACACAGAAGTAAAGCAGCAATGCTCCAGTCAAAGGTCAGACTGATCCAAATCTGATCTAACTTAGTTCACAAGAGTATTGACAAAAGTAAATGTCACACACAGACAGGGCTTGTTAGAAAGAGCTCATTCTCTAGTTTAAAAAGTAAAGAGGCAGCATGTCTCTACCATTGTGGAGCAATAACACATGAAAGACAACTTGACTTTTGGAAGTGTGTACGTGTCCGTGGGCTTAGCCGGGCTAATGCACCATTAGAAAGCATTACAGGCTGCGACTCCCAAAGAGGTCGTTGTTCAGAAGAGTGCAATCATCGGAAAAGCTGAGATAATGTGGAGCCTAAGTGTAGAGGACCAAGCTTGAGAATGACACACACCACCCCCACGTGGGGATGAGAGGGAGATTTTTATTTTTATCAACCTAGTTCTGCGCACACATCTGGCTTAGAAATGGCGATTGAAGTGAGTCATTAGTGAAAACACCTCTGGCTCCAGCTGAACACCAACACAGACCTGCATCCCCCAAAAATATGAACGTCTGAGTGGCTGTCATGTTACAGTCTCATTCATTAGGCCCCTGGAACTCTGTTGTCAGGTGCTGGAGCAGAGATTGGATAAATAAGGAAAAACGAGGCAGTGGGGAACTTCAAAATGCAATCAGTCTCAAGTTTCTGATGACCTACCTAAAACTGGTATTAAGAATCCCGGAAACAATGTGATTTCCATCAGTCATGTCCACAATGATTGGCCTTGGATGTATTGATGATGGCATAAAGAGACTTGTGTGAAGTACTTGTTGGATCCTGGAGCGCAATGCATCCAAAAATAGCATGGTAATCTTCTTCTTTTTTTTTCGTATTAGGAAGGGTAGAGGTGTTTATTACCAAGGTGTTATTAATTACAAAATGTGCTTCAGCATCAATGTGACTAATTATCAAGGCAATTTTCCGTGGATCATGAGCAGAACTGCTTTCATCAGTTTGATTATTGGTTAGAGTCACACTCAGTGTCTACATTGCTGCCTTGTTCTTTCTTCCATGTCAGTGCAGATGCTTACAGGGTCACAGTCCCACATTCTTTGGAAGAAACTAATAAATCATTTATCTTCTGGTCAAAAAAATTCAAAATCCATAAATTCAGGCGGAAAGATGAGCAAAAAAATCCTTGAGTTCAATTTTAAAGGAGTCAAGGGGGAGCACTGAAGCATATTGTCAGTAATTTCCTATTTCTAAAAAGAATCATTTAGTGTTATTCAGTAGATGTAATTCTTCTTAATAAAGGCCCACATTAGACCAACCCTCTGTCTTTCCGTCTTTGTCACCCGTCTGTTATTTCCCTCCCTTCTCCTTTCATCACAGCACTTTCCTCCCTCCCTCATTAGCTTCCATCTCTACCCTGCTGCCCCGCTCCCTCCCGCCGTCATTTTTCTCCATCTATGGCTCTGACAATTACACAAGATGCTCACCACTGAGTCAGCCTCATAAAGTCCCTATATGCATTCTGCAACATCTCCTTTATTAGTTGCTAGCTAGTTTAATCCTTTCCAAAGAGGTCCGCACAGAGTCAGCTGGGCCTCAGCTGATATTCTGCCAGCAACAGCAGAAAACAAATTCAGGTAATTGAAAGGGCCGTGAGGGGATGTGGATCTCAAATTACACCACACTGCACAGAAATATAGATGTACCTGAGGCTATGTTTAGAATATACAGTGGCGTCCAAACTGGTCAGGCTACTTTCCCAATCACTTCAATCTAAATATTCACTGTGCATGAGATTCATAAATGCCAATATACTAAATAATCTGTGTCCTCTGACTACTCGTGACCACAGGCTATGTGAAGGTGGACGCAGACACCGGCTCTGCAAAGTGAAGTCCATGATGAAGAGCCTTAAACCTTCATTCTATCTAATGACCATCAGGGGGCGACTCCACTGGCTGTAGAAAGAGGTCAGATTGTATTGAAGTCTATCTGAAAATGGCCCTACCTCCTTTTTGATTTATCAGCTCAGTAAATGTTTTCCTAATGAGTTTATGGTCTCAGTCTCTAGTTTCAAGTCTTCAATACAACATGATGTTCATTTTTGAAATGATGGTCCATTTAGAGGAAAATAGACCATAAAGCAGGGGATGAATTAGGCGTGGCTACTGTGTGATTGACACACTTCGCTCAGTTTTGCAGTTAGCTGTAGCTTTAGAGACCCTTTCAGTATTTTTTTTAGCTCTTTGTTTTGGTTTTTACAAACTTTGCTTTTTGAGTTTAAATGGACTTATTAAGTTGCTTTGAGCATAAGCGTTTGCCAAAAGAGCATAATGTCATAACAGCTGTGGGCAGCCTGCCCAGCACCCAGTGGCAGACAGCGTTAGCGGCTTGCTGGCTTGCTGGTGAACATAGGACGGCATTGGCAAGCTGAAGCAGCACATATTTTTTTCTCAAGTATTACATGAAATTGGAACTAAAAGAGAGTGAATCTTTGTCAGCTACAGCCAGAAACACATGCTTACATGCACGTTATGCTACTACATGTCTGTTAGATATGTTTATAAGGTGTGTGTTTTTTTTTTTGTTTTTTTTTTTTGTTTTTTTTTTTTTTAACTGAAGAAACTGACCTAACACAATGACACATGAGGAAACATATAGAGTAATATCATGTGTGGCTGTGGCCATCACAACTCCCTCAAAAAAATCTAATAAAAAAAATATCAATGTCTGCAACTTTAATATTCCCATATTTGACAATTCCCTGTGTCGAACTCTTTAAGAAAATATATTTTTGATTTTAAGAACCAAAAACCATCTTAGTGTAGTTTTATATCTCTTTCTTGCTTCTCTCTAAAAATGTAACAGTTTTAGGTAAACACTCAAACACTTACAATCAGACCTATGTTTGATGTGGGTGGGCTGGACTTGGGGGTGTGGCTGAGAGCAGCGACTGCTTTGTTGTGGCATCACAAAGTTACAGAAGTCCCGACGGCTGGTTTTAAGGCTCAGTTTCTGAATACAGGCAGTGAGCATTTCTCCATGGACTGAGACCTTTGATACTTTCACAGGATTAATATAGAACCTAGACCTGCTTTGTAATCAGAGAAGACATGGACATCTCACTTTACACAATAAGGGACCTTTAAAACATAATATATTTGTACTTCCACTAACTAATCAGACATAGCTCATCATTCCTTTTGCTCTTCTTTTCACATCTCAGTTCTTTATCATTCCAAACGTAAGCTAGCTCAGTTTGCTATCTCGAAGTTAGCTGAATAAAAAGTCCTGAAAATGCCGATTTACTGGGTAACTTTATTTCCAGCACACGAGCTTGAAGGGGGGGGATAATACAGCAAATTTCAAAGGTCATACATGGCGGTATCACAGCTACTAATTACTGAATCACCCCAAGCCGATGCTAAATATAATCAATGTTGCCTGCATCCACACAACAGACAGTGAGCGCACAAACAATGTTAACAAGCTTTTAGAGGAACTGTTCACAGCTGAGTAAAATCTTTACATATAAAAACGGTTGGCGGATAATTGAGTGAGCATCAGGCCCCTTGTGGGCCATCATATGCTTACCAGTCTAGCCACGTAGGGTAATAGGGCAGCCATGCAATTAGTACTGGTCCAAATGTAGCTGTAATGATTATTCCCACTATTACACAGACAAAAGGTCTTTGACTGAAAACACTAACTAGCAATAATGTAATAGTGATAATAGCCGGACTGACACACATTATGCTGGACAAGCAGATTTGTACTATATTCAGTGCAGTGAAGCCACATTGTCAAACGAACACATCCATTAAAGAGCTTACAGTAGCTTTTCTGGCTGCACAGCTGCTTGAGTGAGTGAATGTACAGAAGAGAAATATAAATAAATGCCTTCTAACTAAACACCACTGCAGTGTGAAATGAGGATGATATTGGATATTGGAGTCAAGAGGTTAGCTTTTCATCCATAGATGAATTTGCTGATTGATTTTGTGCAATTATTTGCTTTTGTTATTGTGCTGCCAATAGATAATGGCATATTTCATGTTAGTTTGAAGGTTGATTTGAGGTTGATTGATTCTGCAGCTGTTTCAGATTCCTATTATTCCTTGCATTGCTCAAAAAGCCCCGGTGCTGGTGTCACTCTAATAACATTTGGAACGGCCCCGATGCTGTTGTGACAAGCGGCAGTGGTCACGCTGTTGACCGGCAGCATCCATTAAATCAGCTATGTTTTCACTTCTGCCATCTGTCAATACGGCTAAGTTGACAATAACAACTATTAATGAGGAAAATTAGCCATTGCCGCAGGCAAAGCGCCTTTTAAAGAAATCCATAGACAACCACATGGCTGATCTTTTACCGCTGACTCGGGTCACGTACAGCCATCAAACGCTTCCTGAGAGCCTGACACACATAAAGGACAAAACAAAGCCATAACAAAAGCAGAGTGTGCAATATCCTAATACTTAAACAGAACATCTCATCCTCTGTTACACTCATTCTACATTATGAAAACAGAATGAAGCTTCCTCTGGCGATCGTTTACTCAATAAGTGATGTTTCAAATATGCAGATGCATTATAGTTAGATTTTTTTTCATTTCATATTCTGCAGTCAAACCACAACAAAAGGCTGCCAAAGGACTGTTCATTTACATATTCATTAAATTCTCACTTCACTTATTACCAGTTTCAATTTATGGGACTGCTAGACTAGTTAGTACTACGATCTTGAGTCATCTAAACGAACACTTGGCTGCTAACTGAGCTGGTGTAAACACTTATGGCCTATCAGAGCAAATCCAGGCAGGCCATATGTGGGCCAATAGGCCAACCATGGTGTCAGAATGAGTCCAGTTATATGGAGTTGAACGTTCCCACTTGGCGAATTGCTCCGATCCACATAAACAAACACTAACCTGGAAACATGGGCAGATACTCATTCCAATTCCAAACACGCGGTGTCTCAGTGCTCCACAACCTTAGGTAATTTTTTATGGAGAGCAGTCATTTTGCTGCTGCTGTGACCAGATGCTGGACACATGCACCCGGTACCTGAGGTGAATGAGAATGAGAGGCTAATTAAAGCGTGGGAGATCTGTTAGGTTCAAGGGAACAAGCCTTTTCCCCCGAACACTGGGCTTCAATGAAAGTTCTGTTTTTGGGGAAAAGAACCAAATCTTAAAAAGATCCATCCAACAAGACTCAAAAGGATTGTAAGTACATTTACTGAGGAGCTGCTTTATTTGATTACTGCCTCCACTGAACAACATTTCAGAGGGAAATGTGATACAATTTACTGCACTTCATTAATCCGATGACTAGTTATTTGTTAGTTGGAATATGGTTTTAGATTGCATCATCAAACAGCTACAACATGAATATGACTAATATAAACAAAAAATATAATATAAGTAGACATTTAGCTGTATTACAGGTACTTTTGATATTTCAAATACTGCTTAGTACGAGGAGTACTAAGAGCAGTGCAGATGGCAACGCTAGTCCACTAGGACTGGAATTAAATATCCCAACACCTATTAAATGGGTAACCATGAAATGTTGTAGACATCTCTGATCCCCAGAGGATGAATCCTAATAACTTTGGTAATTTATCTGACTTTTCTAGACCCACCAAAACATTTTTCACTTTCTCTGTAAAATCGTAACATCTACAGGACTGACAGGCACAAAATCTCATCCAGACATTCACGGTTCCAAGATGATGTCGTCTTTGGTTGATCCCTGACATTCACATTTTGAATTTGTTTGGTTTCTGATTAGATGTCTAGAGAATAATAGAATCCCTTCTGATATAAATTTGGTTTAAATTTTGTTTTATCAGGTCAACATTTTAATTTGTCCAGCACCTTGGTTAATAACCAAATACCTGCAAATCTAGTGACATTGCTATTATTCACAGCTGTAGTTCATATTAAGTGCTAATTAAAAAAATGTTAATATATACTAATATATTAGTATTTAGCACAAGCACCGCTGTGAACACCCAAACAGAGCTGCTAGCAAAGCTGTAGACTCTTGTTGTCCACTGACTTTGGTGACTTTGCCACTCATGATTTAACATACACTATGTACAAACAGCTTAAATAATGTATTAATTTAATTTACATTTTTAATTTAATGTATTACTTTTGCTTCTTTTACTCTAGGTAGTAAGTATTGCTGATAAGTATTTTGCTAAACTTAGTGGCTTAATATATTAATATAAATAATATATTATTTAATATATTACCACAGACAAACAATTGCCAGAAGCCTTATTCTAAAAGTGTGTACATATAGTTGCATGCTCATGTCTATCAAAACATTTTTTTTTAAAAATTGATAAATTCAATGATGAACTTGTTTTTCATTTGTTACTCTTTTAAACACTATCATGTGTAATATGAACCTGTTCTTAATTTGCTGCTGGATCAAAACTGTATTGTCAGCTGATATTTTGTCTCATAATGGATCCTTTTTAAGGCATGAAACCCGACTTCATGGTGTTTGGTCGCATTTGCATGTACAAGGGCTACGCCGTCCCTTTTAAGGCCATTTCACAAGGTAATGGCCACTTAGAAGTCATTCATCTTCAGTAAGCGGTGAGCGGGCAGGTGGAGAGGCAAGGGCTGTCTGGCAGCCATGGCGGCAAGCGAGTTTGTTCTAAAACTGTCATGTTTATGCTCATTCAGCGCTCACCCACACAGCTGTTCAGCCAGGGTTTAATCATACACAAGTTTCTTTGCTTGACCTATGAAGTGACACTCAATCACAGAGAAGGTTAATAACATATAACGACAACGTTTAGCTGTGCTGTGTCTTTTCATTAGATTATATAAGCTTAATTGTCCTTTATGGCAAAGTGTTAAAGAGCACTGCAGAGCAAGCATAATCACAACTTTATTCACACAACCTTATCAGATAATTTAAAGTACAAGCTCGCATACCCACGTACGCTGCTCGTGCATTTAGAGCTGCACTAACTTAAAGCTTAAAGCCGTTTCAGCCAAAATAACAACATGCAATTGGAAAAGAGAAGAGCCGAGGGGCCACAGACTCACCCTGCCTGCACTAATTAATTTTGATGTTTATATGACCACTTGCCACGCCACAGCACATAGGATGCAGTAAATTGAAACAAGTGTCTCCTTAACTGTAATAGATGAGTGCTTTGTTGAGCCTCTTTAGGACCTGGTTACATCACCACCCCTCTCACCATGAAAGAGCACTGACTGTTGACAATGTTTACAAAATTATATATATTTTATCCGTTATGAGGTCTGAGACATTGTTATCTTATTAGTATTTTCTTACGAGCATGCACTGTAGTTTGGGTGGAATTTTCCTTTGATTTCTGATATAGGGAAATCTAGGGCGGGTTTTTTTGTCAGCTGATCAAAAGTGGGCATTTCTCAGCTTTACTGGACAGTGAGAGAGAGACAGAAAAAGTCAAGGAGAGAGGGGGGATGGGATGCAGCCAAGTAAAATAGATCAAGTAAGAAGTAGGGTCATTTTCACATAGACTTCAATACAATCTGCCTCCTTTTTACAACCAGTGGTCATTAGATAGGATGTAGGTTTAAGATACTTCTGCAGTAACTTCACTTTTCAGACCTGGAGCCTGCTTTTGTAGTCTATAATCACATCTAATTACACTTCTGGTCAGATTTAGTTTAGTGCCTGCATACAGTCATACAGAGACCACAGAATGTCACAGTGACTAGATGAAGTAGCTGATGTGCCATTTGATTTACCACTGTAGTAGTAATTTTTACCATTATATAGTCAGATATATATATATAGTCAATATATAGTCAGACTAAGCAAGAGAAGAATTAGGGGGGAGAATAAGTCAGAATATGGACACAAAATGGACAGTGATCGTATCTGACAGTATCTCACTACCTGCTAATGGATAAGGATGCATGAACAATGGCCACCTCAATGAATGCTGCTTGGGACTTTCTGAGTGCAGAGTGGATGCAAAGTGGACAAGTAGTGGATTATGGTCTGAATAGACAAAAAGAGGAGTCCCAGGGCAGACATCGACATCAAAGTGCTAGAGAGACCAAATTAATGTCAGAGTGACTCTGGATCACTGAACTGACTAATGTGTGCTTTTCTAAAAAGGAACCTCATTATTTATGTACTGTACCTTCATCCTGCAGGATCAACACTGCAGCGACATCACAATACCTGCATGACAAATGAGGTTTAAAAGGTGTATCAGGCTGTGGCGGGAAAGAATATGCTAAGAACCCGGGAGCCAAGAAAACATGGATCCAGTTTTAAGCAGGACTGGCAGATGAGTCAATGTAAAAGATAAGTTTCAAGCTCCTAAGTGGTGGGAAGTGGTCAATGATGGAGCACTCCACCATTAACCACAAACCCTGCATTGTCCAAGCGATGATTAAGAGTCAAATGACACCAAGTTTGTGTGTTTGCATTCTACAACAGTGTTTGCCTTTTCTTTTGTAACATTAAAAAGGCTTTCAGGATGAGGGTTTACATTGTATTGAGCAAACGTCCAGAAAGCGACAGCAGAAGGATTGCTGGAGTGTTAGCTAATATTAGCCTACACTCTGCCATTGGCTTCTACCAGCCTGGACTAAGGCTCCACTGCGTGGGGAACATGTACATGTTTTGAAAGTCTAATGTGTTTTTATCAACAAAATGTAGTTAGTCAGTTTGCCACGGATGCTAAAGCTGACCAGATCATGGCTTATGTTTCAGCCCCATGCACACTGATTCAGCATGTGAAGAAATCTAGAGCTTTATAGGAATCCTTTCCCTAGTTACAATGGTTAAGCAGTGATTGGACAACTGCTATTCAAGGGCGGGTCTTGCAAACAGTCAATTGTTTTGACAAATTCATATTTCATTTTTCACTGGTGAGGCTGCATGAGACCACAGATGGCATATTGCTTACCATCTTTATCCCTCCTTGCCTTGAACTCATAACACAGGGATAAATCCTAGCTTTCTTTTTAATCATTGCCTTCTATATCAAATAGTTTCTGGGCCCAGACAATGCCTGATGTACTCTTACTAATCATGTAGGACCAGACCAGTCGCCATTGGTAAACATTGCATTCTGTTTTCATTTCACTGGTATTTTGTGAAGACATTTCTTATTTGCTCCATTCTAGTTTCACATGGACAGATAAATAGCTGCTCTTTTCATTCCACTCCTGTGGTCCAGATAACGTTCGTTCTCCTCTTCCTCATTCTTTTATCATTAGGAAGAAAGGGTTTCGTGTCAAATCTCGATACATCTCTTTGTTCCCAACACTTCATCCTCTCAAATAACCTCTACATCTGAGAGGCTTTTGATAAACAGTGTAGCGTGTACTGCACAATTCACAGGTCCTAAAACTTATATCTGCTCTGAACCAAAATGAAAAATGTAATCCCATCCCCTGGGTCCCATGCAGCCTCATTACTCATCGGCAACTGGTGTCATGTGGGAGCTCCAGCAGAGGTAGGGCTGTGAAATATTGTAGGTCCCAGCACATGGTTGAAGAAAGAATAGGGCACGATGGAGTGCATGTGTGGGCAGCGTGTTCTATTTGTTTTAATTCTGTGTGGGCTGTTCAAGTCACTGAGTGTGAGCATCGTGCTATTACTCCATTACCATGGGGGATGAGTATGGCAGGACGGGGAGTATTATGACCCTGTCATCACAGAAATATATCCCTCGTTGTAACAGCATCGCTTCTGGTGGTGATGCCTAATCAAGGCCAATTGCAAGGCCATCATCTCATCTCTGCAGCAGGCAGCGCATGTTGACATGTGTCACTCGTGCTTTATCTCGAGCACCTCAGCCATAATGAAATCAGCTGATGTTTGCATAATGGACCCAGATAAAAAAAAAAATAAAAAAAAATGAAAAATTACAACCTTGGACCATTTTCAAAGAATGATCAGCAGGATGTTCTCAGGGGAGCATGTGTTTCTTTTGAACCTTATTAAAGCTGTGCAAATTGAATCTAGTTGGCCACAAGCAGTAGAATTTGAATTTGTGAGATAAGTGAAAGAGGCTTGATTGAGGACTTATTTCCCCTTCCAACATCATCAGCGGCAACCTGCCTCCATTACTGTCGCATATTAGCAGCTGAGAGTCAGTTCACTGAAATGTGTTTAAGAAGTCCCCTCATCTGTAACAGATGTACTACAGTCTCCTGGGTCACAGCGGGCCTGTATACCTCTTACACACACATACACACATACACACCTACGGGGAGTATATCTCCCACTGCATCACAGACAGATTGAGAGCTATTTCTTAATGATCTTTTCCCCTGGGATTCCTATAGAAAACCATTTAGTTGGCAGCGCGGCTCCAAAATAAGGCCCGGAGACGTCTCGTAATTGCTTCACCAGGCCAGGACAGTAACGCTTCATTTTACTGAGCAGAAACTGCAGCTGTAGCATCATAGAAACGGCCCATCATGCTTCAGTGCTGTATTTAACCCTCCCTCAGAATGACTCCGACCACTTTAACCTTTCTCAGTCTAAAATCTCATCTATCTAATTTAGCTTGATTGAGACACTAAAAGTGTTTCCCCACTCATCATCTACAGCAGAAATGAGAATTACATGTGTTATATCATTATTAACACGATGGGCTGTATGTAATTTAGTAATGTCATACGTCGTTCTTCAACCTAGCGATCCACTCTGGGCCTGATTCGTCACAGCTCATTATCACTCATTGCAGACAATCATTTGGCTTGGCCCTCGTGAATATGGAGGATTATCTCCTCGGTGATCTTCACCTTGAGGAGATACCACAGTAAAACCTTTTAGCAGCACCGCTCTGTTCTTCAAGCGTGGTTAGATTAACATTGGTTCCTGCTGACGATGGGGCGCCAAGGAGACCTCAGTTATCAGTGGAGGAGAAACACACCAAGAGACACGAAAAGTAGTGCAAAGGTAAGAGAAAGAATGTGGCCAATGCAAGATTGAGGAGAGCTCCCATCAAACGAAGACAAAGTTTTGAATCAGTTAGACAACCACAGCACATGTTAAGTCTCAGATGGCAGCCTGTTCAGTCAGGATTCCTGATAATGACCATATGTCTCCTAAAGCTAGTGCAGAAGCAGACACATAAGTGTTAGGGTTTCTTTACGGTGGCCTGGACACACTGCAAGAAAACATGAATAAACAAATAGACAAATAAATAAATGTTCATCAATTTGACAACATGCACTTGCAAGTATATGAATGTGATGAAAAGTATATGTTATGTGTATATGTTGAGTATCATCTGAATTTGTTTGCGTTGCAATGTGTTGAGCTCTCAGGGCCACCGTGCTTCTTTACACTTGAACCAGTGATGAATTCTGCCAACAGAAATATGGTTTCAGTTTAACTTGATTTATGTTTTTAATGAAACAGTAATGACACAATACCCGAGTCTCTATTGGGTAGCCGAGGCTCTTGGTTAACTCTTGGAGAAGAACACAATTTATTGGATAGGCCAGCTTGTATAATTAGAATTATTCAGTGCATTATTTTCCTTGGAATGCCAGAAGAACATATAGTTTTTATTATATAGAGAAGATATTGTTGTTATTTTAGAATAATAATTGTGAATCATAGCTTGAAGAAGTTTTCTCTTTGAATTTTAATTGAATACCCTCAATCTCATGTACATACTAGTCCTCTCTCATATCATGCTTATCAGTGTGTTACATGATTTATGAATCTTAATGGAAGTGTCTCTTATTCAATACGTGCTTTACCTAAATAGTATTACCCAGGAGGATAGTCTGTTATTTACTGTTTACTGTGATTACGGGTTGAGGACAGATGCTGTAACAAAGTGCTGGTAATGACAAGTACAGAACATTCTCAAGGGTATAATGGCATCTATGGAATGGCTCTTAATGCGTATGTAGGCTACTGATTGAAACGTCTGTACACAAGTAATTCTGACAAACAGTTTGCATTGCTTAATAGCGCCCTGCTTTCTGTGAGACATAGAAAAGGGCCAGATGAAGGAAGGTTGAGTTGCTTCATGAGAATTATCAGTATGCAAGGATCATTTATTAGGCTACTTGATCATCATTAAATGTTGTGAGTCTGTGTCTTTATACTTACTGGATTGTAATGAAGTGTATGCACTCAAAAACAAGCCTCCCTGCTTATGATACCCTACCCTAACCCTTTAAGTGGTTTTTAAAGCAAATAGTTACCCTTGTGAGTCTCATAAATCTTCCTCTTTGCTTTGGCCTGGACAAAAACATACATGTGTGAGTTGAAGTAATTTAGGTTGGGTCTTTAGTCACATGCTAAACAAGCAAATTTTCAGAAAATGTAAGAAGTTACATTTCAAATCATGTCTCTTTTGGAATTTTTGGTCTTCTTCTGTTATAAGCTCTTCCATTTGAGTGTGCAAATTTATGCTAATTATATTAGAAATCAGGTGGCTGTTGAGAGGATTAATTGAGAAAATCTGAACAGTTCCCACCACGAGCAAGCAACTAGCGGTGTTAATCTTCTCTACGCTTGACACCATCTTCCTGTCACTATTTTTCACTGCTGTAGCTGGGTAGCTCGCTAGCATGTTATCTTCCAGTTAACAGGATGGCATGCCAATATTTAATACCCCCTATTAGGGTTTTCTCATGAGGTAATCGTCAACACCAGGCCTGAAACAACTCAACAAATCCAGAACCTGGAAATCTAGAAACTGGTCTAGAACCAGGTCATAGTCCTGCAGAGAACTTGTAAGAGGAAATAACTCATGAGCATTATTGGTTGGGACAATGACTCAATTTTGAGATAGATAGATAGATAGATAGATAGATAGATAGATAGATAGATAGATAGATAGATAGATGTAATAAAAATGAAGGGAAAAGTCTTGTACTGTATATTATGAGGGTATAGTTGGTTACTGTCTGTCAACCATGTTTCCCTCAACGTTTAATGAGAAACTATCAACATACTTTTGCTGTAGTTGATATATCTGGAAAAATATCTTAACTGCTGCCACCAAATCCTACAGAATTTAGAGAGTCACAGTTTGATAGTAGATTGACAGCACTTAAAGGTCTAAATCACATATTGGCCACCTTAGTATCCCGTGGATGGTCCCTTCATCCCTTTATCAGTTGACAGCTTTCCCACTAACTAACTAAATGAACCAAGCCAAACAGATCAGGAGTGAATGCGCTCTCATATATGGAAACCATAAAAATTGGTTGTACACATCCTTTCCAGTTAAGTGATTTATTTTGTGTCCTTCACGATGAAGACCCACTGAACCATTTGTCTAATAACCAAGCAACCATGAAATTCTGCGCAGTCTTAAAACAAGTGCAGTGTGAAGGTTAAATCCTATATTACATACCACTGAATGTCGAAACAAGGGGATTTCCAAACAGCCCACCCCATCTATGTGATTTCTTTCTCATAATTTCCCCATTCATGTGCACCGGCCTGTCACTGCCTCGGATTGTCTCATGTTGCTTTTAATGTGACAGCACCCAAGACGCCTGTTACCCACTGTGTACTTCACTGTGATTACAGGTGGGACAGCGACAAGGCTAGACACGATGAAATTGCACCAGATCGTGTCATCAAAGAACCAGAAAGTACAACATCTTTTTACTCATGAGTGTGCACAAGAGCAAGGATAGCGGACAGTTCAGCTGCAGCCGCAAGTTGTGTTAGGGACTTTAAAATTAGTTTGCACTGAAACTCAACAACTTCTCACACTAGTTGCTAATTTTCACACACACACTCACGCACACCCATTATGCTGAGTGCGCTCTTTCATCCTCTCTTTACAATTCTGGTTGATGAGATTTAGATGAAGCGAGGTGGGAGGATGGGTGGGTGAGTGAGAGGTAAAGGTGAACAGAATGGCACAGTAAAAATGCATCTGCTGACATATTTTCAAATGACTCCTCCCACTATACTAAAAATCGCTCACAGTGCACTCAAAGGCCAACGCTTTGACTTTTCTACTTGTATGTGAGTGCGTGTATATGCGTGTGTGTGCAGTTTTAATTGGTGCAGCCTGTCCTTTGAGAGTTCCCCACCACTTCTCAAACAGTTAGTTTAATGGAGCATTACTCCAGTATCTGGGTTAGCAAAGTCAATACATTGACATCCCACAGACATAAAGTGTCAGTGCAGCCACCCATACAGCCTTTGAAACTCTGCCTCTCACACTGTAGATTATGCAGAGGCTGAGTGCACCCTGGTTAAGCAAAATCCATGATCAGATGCCGTCTTCGAAGCGAGATGTTTATGCTATACCAGTCGCAAGTGATCCCAAGACAGCACGCTAACTACCAAAACTGCATAATGTGCCAACAAATATTCTCATTTCTGAATTCAAAAACTTAAATTAGAATTGTTCTTTTTTGCACCACTGAGCCAATTGTCTTTAGTTGATTGCCATGAAACTAACATTAAATCACAGTCAATTAATCTAATTTAGCTTTTTATCACGAGGAATTGGTAGTGTATAACTTCACTTTCAATAACTTTAACTTCATATTTTTCCTCATATACATATCTTCACCTTCCTTTGATATGAATTGATTGATTTTGATGCAAAATGAATTCAATTTATACAATAACAGTGGCAATCTCATTGCAATTAACCAGTTTATGATCCAATATGGTTCATTTTTCTTTTTAACATTCATTTATAAAATAATTTGCCGCTGATTAGGACATTTGAGCTGCATATTCTTTTGTTCGGTCTGTATAAAAACAAAATTAAAAACATGTCCCTGTTTTATGAGGTTTGACTATCACTGTTTAATTTCTCCAATATTAAGTCACTGCAAATGACATAATCTTCTGCATCTCTCATTGACACAGTCATCACAAAACCAATTAAATTTCAACATTTTTACACATTAAAATCAGTTCAATTTAATTGAACTGATATTATTTATTTATTTGTTTTTTAAATTTAATTAGAATAAACAGAATACATTTTAGGACTCTCGCAGGGGTAAGAGTCTCAATGAAGGACCCTAAGTGTCTGACAACAGAAATGAGGCCAAACCACAGGCTCTCAGTGTAAATGCTACAATCAGGCATATTGAAGGGATTTATAGGAGAAAGAAATGACACATAAAAAGCAGCTTCAATCTTGCATATACATCTTGAGAGGCAGGTGTGTCTGAAACCCATCATCAGGAACAATAAATTGAAGCTCCTGCACAGTCACAGTCAGCGGTTGCAGCTATAGAAGCACGGGAGGATGGCATCCATGGTCAAAAAGAAATAAACGCATCAAATAAAAACACATATACATACACATACACATATTTCTTTTATTCTTTTTCTACTTACTACAGCAATGTCTGCAGCATCAAAGTCATTTTTGCTCAAAAGTATCCCTGGCAAATATGTCTTCACCTGAATGCTCAGCACTTTTCAAGCTTAAAGAAATTTGCCCCAAGCAACCTGAGATACTGTCAACAGACAACATCAGTAAAAAAAAAAAAATGCACCTTATCTAACCCTTTTTTCTCATTGACACTAGAAATGAGAGCCTACTGCGAGTCTGCGCCAAAGCATTCATGTCACGTCTCACTCCCGACACGAGCAGAGTCTGCAAAAGTATTAGGCCCTTTTTTTTTTTCCTCCCAATCTCAAAGCTAATGTTAAAAAGAGAGGGAAAAGGGGGATATTTAGATTTCCTTTAATCTTGCCACTCAAATGTGAGCTCTTATCCCTATGAGCACTTTAGAAACTGACATGCAAGCAAGTTCTTTATCCATTCAGCATGGCTGCCTCGCTTCTTTGCTGTGTGTGTGTGTGTGTGAAGTGCAGGTTCACATGAGGTGTGTATACAAGCTTTTGTTATGATCTTATTCCTCTTGGCCCTCAGGTTACAATGTGCATCCACTCAGTCCTGCTGCTGCTGCTGCAGATGATGTTTCTAAGGTCTGTTAGGGTTTTTTTTTTTTTTTTTTTTTTTTCACAGCTTTCATTCTTACTCTCTCTTTCTCTCTGTCTCTCTCACTGTTTGCCAAACTTAGGGGCAACTAGGGTCATAAGCAAAGATTTAAAGATGTGAAACTGAACCGACGCTGAAAATGCATTGCATGAAACACCTACACACTGTCTTTATTTTGAAATTATTGTAACTCCAGACAATCAGGTCCATTTAGCTGACCATGGCTGAGTATTATCATCTTGAACTGAAGTGAACTAGTGACAGTCTCATAAGTAAAAACAGTTAGATTTAGCACACCCACTAACACTGTGTCAGTCACTGCCAGTTACATGCTAACAAAACTGCATAAACATACAAAAGATGCTGACTATGCTAACTGTTCTGATACATGTGCTAGTCTCTGATTTTGGTCTCTACAGTGGTGGTGGGTGGGGCAAAAAACCTGATCCAGAATCTTTCAATGAGGAAGTAAGAGTTTGTGTTTCTTTGTTTTTTCATGTTTTAATAGGACATCCATGTTAAACTAAATATTAATCATAACAAAGGATGTTTACAGAGTTTTAAACATGTCTGGAGAGGAACTTAAATGTCACACTGAATTGGAAATAATACTGAAACCCATCCAACAAATGCCCCTTTGTAGTATGTCGTATGAAGTAATGAACCCACAGAGGATGTTCATCCAGTTTCCTCTCAGCTCTTTGGTTATTGTTGCGGTGGTGCAGCACACAACTTCCTGCTGTTTCTAAGTCACTCTCTGTACTTCCATTAACCTTGTTTCCAGCAGTAGCAGGCAGCTGTTTTCAGCAAAAACAAAAAAGCTCTGATAAACCTGAACGCTGGTGAACATAGAGGAGCAGTCTGCAGCCCTACAGCCAAATGTTTTCTCAGGAGCTGGAATAAATCAAAACAGAGCAAAAAAAAAAAAAAAAAAAAACTTAATAAATAAATAAATAATAAATAAATAAATTCAGCAGATGAATCTAAATCTAACTATGACTAGTGATCAGAGTGACAGTGATCAATTGCTAATATAGGTCAAAAAGAATCATTCTCACACACATGCTGTGTAAGTGATTAGTAAGCTAGCTGTCTGCTTACAGTTCATTTTTGGTCTTTTTCATACATGACATTGTTTATGTGGCCATTCAGACTTGGAGCAGGAGCCATAAAGGCAGAGGACCCAGATGTAAAATCAGGAAGTCATTTGGCTCTAACAACATTTAAAGTTCTGATTGAACATTGGACATCATGTCTTATTAAAGAAGACTTGAAACTAGAGTCGGAGACCATAAACTCATTAGGAAAACATTTACTGAGCTAATAAATCAAGGGAGAAATAAGGACATTTTCCCATAGACTTCAATACAATCTGACTTCTTTAACAACCAGTGGAGTCGCCCCCTGATGGTCATTAGATAGAATGAAGGTTTAAGGCTCTTCAGCATTGGCTTTATGTTTTAGGTCCAGAGTCCATGTCCACTTGACTAACAAGTCAATTGTTCACTGCACTGTAACCTACATTCAACCAAATATCAGCGTCTAACAACAGCTGTGTACCTGTAGAGAGAAGGCCAAGACACAGTTGGTTATTGTATATATGTATCAATACAGAGGAAAGCTGTCCATTTCATTCCTCCATTATATTAATGGAATCAGCCACTTAATCTATTTGACAAGGACAGATGTGAGGTTTTCTGTCGTGATGTTGCTTTGTGATTCCTGGATGTGTAAAAGGACCACTGTTTATGAGCGTATACAATGTAGTAATTTCATAGTGTGATAATATGTCAGTGTCATGTTGAGTGTGAGTTTACAGCACCGTGGTTTAAGAGGATTCATTACACTGAGGAACGAAAGGGAAGAGTTAACAGTGTTGTCCACCACTGTTAAGTCATACCAAGCTCATAGCAGAGCGTTACGTGACATTATGTAAAATGCATGCATGACTATTGTTTTATGACTTGAGTCCACAACATGCATGCAACATATCCCCTGATTCCCTTGTGTGTTGGGAGACAAGTACAAAGCTGCGCAGGCAAGAAAACTACATATATGAGATACAAATACAAAATGCAAGTGCAAAATGAAACATTCACAAAGTCTGGTGTTTCAAATTTTTTTTTACCCTCTTCAAATGACCCAGCATCCAATCTTGTAAGACTTCCTGTGATATGTGATTCCGATCAGACCGACAATGAAAGTGAGCTAGCCTCTCTCTGCTGTGTGAGTGCAGGACTATCTGCAGTCTCTGTAATCCTCCACACACCACAGGACGGTCAGAACGCTGCAGATGGCTGTAAATATCAAGAGTGTTTGATATTCTCTGGGCGGTTCACAAATTGATTGTTGTGGTTAAGATTGAATCTGGACTGTAAATGTCTCTGAAATGCTAGGGCCAAGTTATCATCTGCTTGTTGACTGCCACCATAACTGTCTGTCTGTCTCAGTCTTGCTCTGTCTTTTTCCTCTGTGCCGCTCTCCACAAGTTCAAACACTAAATATTATTTCAGATTTTTTAAAAGTTTAAAGCTGTATTTCATCAGCTTTTCTACCAAAAGAAAAGAAAAAAAAAACAAAACAGATGTGTCATGATGACAAAGCGATCAAAAGCCATCCTGTTCTGTCCTCTGTCTGCAGCAGGTTATCATGACCCATAGCTGTGTTTAGGCGAGCAAAAGAAAATGTGAAAGTAGCAGTTTTTGTTATTTTATGTTTCTTTTAACCATCTTATTATTGTAAACATGACAACAGAGATGTATGCAATGTAAAGCAAGCACTAGTAGTAGCAAGTAGTAAAGCAACCAAGCCATGACCATGTGGTATTCTAACCATGGCAGCAAAGGCCTGGCAAGTTGGTAGTCGCCAATCCATGGTGTGTTATCATTGTAACCATGACAGTCAAGGTCCGTTACTCCTGACGCTGTAGGGATGCTAATTATGAAGGAACATCTGTGGGTTGTCATAAACTGTGTATATGTTTTTTAGGTTGGAGGGCCAGTTCTACCAAAATGTTCTTTTCCCATTTTCTCATCAAAAAAAAAAAAACTCTTTGCTCTTCAGTCAAGTCTAGAAATACACACATTTGCTTCCTTGCATAGAGTTCAATCAGATTTGTCCAACTCTCATGTCTGGATGGTAAATCTAAAGCAAGAGCCAATTAGCTTAGCTTAGCCCAGTGTTTATAAATGAGCTATTAGCACTTCCAAATTTGACTAAACTAATTTGTCTGTTTGATGTGTAGACATACAGAAAAGTAGTGTTTATATGGGCAGTTACACGCTGGAACAATTTCAAATTTTTAAACTATTCCTCTGTTTCCAGGCTGATTACAAACACCAGGATTTCCTTTGGCCAAACTGACAGAATCCACAGTGTCTGAATTAGCTGTGCTGACGCTTTGCTCTGTTGTGACTTTAATTTGTGATTTAGCTTCATAAATGTTAATTTGATATGAAACCCTACAGTCTTACATGTTAGATTCATCACTATTTGTTTGTTTGGAGCATGCTGAGACGAATAATGCTGTCTTTACTTGCTACCAACTTGTGAGAATCACAAAGCACTGATTTACTTCTTACAATTTCCATGACATTTCTGCTGAGTCAAAGCTAGCAGGGTTTTAATATGCTTCCTCTTTCTCTGTTGTTCATATTGCTTTTTATTATAATTGTTATTATGTTATTTTTTTTACCTTAGCTTTTTGGAGAGAAGGAACATGGCTGGTCAGGCCAGTTTTATATCAAAATACATTTACACCACACGGCTTTTTTATCGCTTTATGTGTTAGCCTTGATAATGAAGCCCATTTGTCAAACACATTACTTTCACATCACTGTGGCAGATTTTAGTCCTGTCAGGACAAAGAAAAAGAGTGTGACCTGGAAATGTTGAAATTTCTTTAATGGTTCACATTAGATGCAAAATACTAATTCAGCCTGAGTCCATTTGTACCTTAGAGGATGATAGCAGTTTCTCTGTGGGTAGGAAGGAAACTACAGTTAATATATTAGAGGTAACATCACGTTATCACAGTGTGGCCCAGTGTGTGTGTGTGTGTGTGTGTGTGTGTGTGTTATACTCCTGATGTATCAACCCAGTCTTCTAGAAATGATGTTTCTATGCAACTAAACTGCAATGGCAGATATGTTTTATAGGGAATATAATGTTGCTGCTTTGTTGGTCAGAGACTATTTTTTATATATATTTAACATGGCTGCACAGTCAGCAGGAGGCGGTGGATGGCAGGTGTCACACCTGATACTGTGGATTCCATCCACAGTCCCATCTGTAGTTGAGGTCAGGGACAGGTTGCCTTTTTGTCTGTGGTCTTCTCATGTGTTAAGCCGGACCACAGTCTTTCTAAAACCTTAAACAAGTCTTAATTGAGTTATTAAAACTATTCAATGATGCTGCAGTTACTACAAATCAACACTATACTGCAAGATCAGATATTGTTATGAATTAATATTATATTCTCATTACATTAATAGCAATCTGTCTGCTGCACAATTGATTTGATGTTGCATTTAAAGTCTAGTAGACAGGGCTGGAAAGTGCTGCGAGTTTGAGTTATTTCTCCTTTTTCAGTTGAAAGGTTTGAAGGTTGAAGTTTGACTTGCTACAATGGTTTCCTCCTGTTTCTCTTGGTGGTCATTGTATGTACAAATTCACATTATGGTAAAAAAAAATAATAAAATAGTAGAAATATGACAAAAAAAAAAAAAAAGCAGAAATCTGCAGTTAATTCAGTAAATTCTTTCTCATGAGAGAAGTTATGTTGAAAGTTGGTTTTGTAAAACTGACGAAGAAAACAAAATAAAAAATATTAATAATGGTTGTTACCTTTGGCAAAAGCCACAGTTCTTTGAATGACAGCTATGGCCTCTAACAGTGAGTCAGACCCCATATACTTTAAATGTCTAACTTTACAGCAGACATAAACATGCTTACAGCCTGGTACAGAAATGGTTTTGGGCATTATGATTAATTTCCTCCTTCATGACAACTGTGCAGGAGTTGCATTTTTGTATAATATGTTTAAATTCTGACTTTAAGTTATACGTAATTGAGGGCATGTTGGTTTGAGTGACAGGTGAGTGAGCTATGCTTGACACAAACCAGCAAATCTTGGCTCCACAAACACCCCACCTCTCCTCTCATAGTCAGACAAGGTGGAATCTGGCACTGCCAAGATGGTGAGGGTGGAGCAGCCCACTCTGAGCTTCAAAACTGCTCTTCAGTGACCTCTAGGTGACAGGTGATGCTAACACGCTGCTGTTTAGCAAGTTGACCATCTGTTGAATTAGTTCTGAATACAAACTGCAGCTGTGTCTGTGCCAGCATTCATGGCAACACATTTCCCTCAAAACCATAGATGTTGCCTCATGGTGGCGCTAGAGGAAAAAGTCCAGTATGGCAAAAATGTTTCGTGGTCGCTGCTGGCTGCCAACAGCTTAGCCATTCAAATACTGATGACCAGACACTTTTTGGAGACAGTCAAATGACTGTCTGAGGATGCAGCCAACAGCAATGTAACTGTTAAAAATGTGATATATATTTTATGCTCCTTTGTTCTTCACTCATTTTACTGGAGAAAATTTAAATAAACTCATACATGGTCACACCTACATGCACTGGGTGAAAACAGAGGAATAATGTTCAAAGAATTGAATTTCAACTGCAATAGACTTAGTCCAAGGCCTTATTAAATTAACATTAGTAAGGATGTTTTCTTTCAGCCATGTCAGAGACAGTCTCTGACAGTAAAGAATTGAATTAATTTTAATAACCTCCATGCACGGTTAATTTAGAAAATGATCAGGAACGAGATGAAAAGGCAGCATAGTTCTTGAAGAGAGAGGAATTAGAGAAACAGACCACAGCCACAGACACCGAGAAACGATTGCCACAACAAATCAAACCAACGGAACCGCTGAAATATTAATGTCAGAGAATGAGAACTTATCAGTCAGGGATATCCAATAGTCAAATTATCTCCTAACCACTGACCCTGCCATTAGCATCATCCCCAGCTCCCGCAGTGGCTCACATCAGGGGGCCTGTGCTCCCTAATAGCCTGGTTGGGACACATCATTGGTGCAGCTAAAATTAGCAGTGCACGTTTGGTTTCACTCACTTGCATTAAGAAAGCATGTCACAGATAGAGTAATCTTGTGCACCTGTCTCTTTAGTTTTAGCAGTATGTAGCGGGCTTACGGGGTCCCACTGCTATTTTTTAGATCAATAACATGTGTATTGGCTTTGCTACTGGGGTTGCACTTTGTGGATCGATATAACAATAGCTCTGCGTTGTGTTCTGAATTAATTAACTCACACACTAGCATGCATGACTCACCTGATTCCTACAGTAGAGATCTGAGGCTGGGAACGTTGCCTTAGGAAAGCCATTTATTTCTATGGTCTGTAAAAGTTGCCTGATAGCACCAGCCAGGACTGCTGGATCCTTGGTAGTTTTTGTATGTGTGGGGAGTGCACGCTCTTTGCTCCCTGCTCTCTCAGTGCAGCACAAAGTTTTGAAAAATACCTTTTTCCTCTCAGCACCTTTTGAGGAGAAAAAAAAAAAACTATTGCATGGCTGCTCATGGGGCCTCTCTCAGATATCAGTGAGGAGCTTTTTTTCTGCATCGTAGACAAGAGGAAGGGAGAAATTGATCACCTAAACTATTCCCAGGCCTTAAATTTAAGGAGCTTTAAAAGGTGTAGGGTGTGTGAGGGGGGATGGGTGGTGGTGTGTGTGTGTGTGTGGGGGGGGGGGGGTGTTGTCATAGTTGCTTATTTTCCACTATGCAAACATCAGAACTTCTCCCCAGGCTCTTTAGAAATGCTGAAGCCATTTGACAAATAATTTTCTCCAAAGTGATATGGCTGTAAAGTGGCTGTGTGCATGGGATTTCATTCCACTCTAATATCACCGAGCTGAGCTGAGCTGAAGTGAGCAGAGATGAGATGAGAAAATAGATTGAGCCACACTGAGCTTTGTGATGGCCTGACACATAAAATGGATGCAATGTTGAAGAAGGGGGGGACATGACTAACTAAAATCAGGTCAGTCGTACTGTAATGGACAAAAAACAACAGCGTTGCAGCTCAATCGTGGCGCTGGTAACTGTATCTGCTATGCACGTTCAATTGATCTGATATCTCCCCTCATGTGCACAAAATACTGACATTCATACCTCACAAATTTTCAGAACCACATGTCGGGAGCTTTACAAAAACTAGCGCAAGAGTCGACTTCATGCAAAAACATTTTCAGACCCTTAACCTAAACCTCTCCAGTGCTTTTTTTCCTGTGAGCAGTCGAAGTCAGATTCAATAAATTCTCTTTACTGCACAAATTTGCCATGAATTTTTTGTTTCAACTTGATGAATACGAGCCGTGCGTTTGTGAGATCTCTGAATATAATGCCAGGAGCACTTGCTACAGAAGCAGAGATGTTGAGAAAATGGGTTTAAAGATGGTGCATAACGCAATTTAGTTTTTTCTTATTCTTAAAATGGTTCAAAAGGCTTTTAACCCCCAAACTCCCATAAAATGTAGCTCCTGCACACTACCATTGGATAATATTCACAGAATGAATGTTGTGTAACTACCAACAGCCTTCTTCTCCATTTTAAGAGACAACTACAATAAATAGTCTGTAGGGATTTAGTGCATCCCTGTTGTATATGTAGGTGTATGTCTACAGGGCAAAAAGGTTGGGAAAACTTCAAGGAAACTTACTGCACTGTATTTTTGAATAAGGAGGCTAACTTTAACCAAAATATGTTTTGTTCAAATAATTTGCTTTTCATGTGGTAAAACTTGAAATTGAAACAGAGGCAGCTCATTTAATTCAATAAAATGTCCATCACCAATATTTAAAATATAGATAATGCTAGTCCCCTTCATCTGGGGTTTGATTAGGATTGTATTCTTCGTGATCATATGATTTAGCTACAGCCTAACAGCTTTGTTAAAATGATTGAACATTTCAAATTCCCTCAAAATAAAATATCTCCTTTAAAGTATTGCCTCTTAGGTAAGGAAACACCTGACGCAGGCAAACTTCTAGCCTTAATCTGACCGCCATGATCTGGATGCACCTGCCCAATGCCTAAAATGTCAGACATACATGAGTTCAGAAACCAAAACCAGTGTGGCCCCTGTTTTCACACCACCTCCTCCTGGAACTCTTCAAGCCAATTTCAAAGGACTTGGTTTTTGTTTCTAATTCTAATACAACTCTAATGCTAGTATAATCATTTAAGTGGATAGAATTTATTCTCTTCTGTGGTTTGTGTGGTCTTTGTCACGGTTGTTGTGTTGACAGTGTCATGCTTTTATGCTGACAGGACCCTTGTTTCTGTCAGACTGTTAAATAAAGAAAAGAAAGAACTGTAAGAAGAAGCAGTTCCAACTGTTTATCAATGTTACATAAAGCATAGTACTTTCTTAACTTATTTTGGATTCATACAAGCACAAATGCATTTTAAATGTTCCTAGGGCTTCCGTGTGCACTATTTCCAGCTTTGTCAAACTGTGGTGTTAAATAATTATGAGCGTGAGTTGGGTGCTGAACCTCGGAGCGCATCAGGTGCAGAGCAGCACTTTCATGCCAACTCCTGGCCCTCAGGGTAAGACAGGAGAGGAGAGGCAATAAAGCAGGACACAGGCTAAAGGGAAAAGACTGTTGCTTTAGAAACACTGAATCACCTTTATGAACTTGGTGGTGAAAATCAACATGAGGTTTACACAAACTAAAAAGATGCAAAATAACAGGCAGACCAGAGAAGAGATGATTATTTAAATTACTGCCAGGGGGACATTAAGGTGAAAATGTTGAGCTTTTGTGGCCACTGTCACTTCCCTCAGTGTAGGCACGGGGCTGTGATGCTGGAGGCACAGTGCCCCTGGCAACGCTGCCATGCCAACTCCAATCATGTGTCCTGCATCGCTACAAAACAGCCGAGTCCCCCGGGAGGATGCAGCCAACAGCTAACGAGAAACAAACACCTCTCTGTTCTTGATGCTCAATGAGAGACAGCCTTGGAGAGGGAGAAAGGGTCGCAGAGAGAGAGGGAGGGAGAGAGAGAGAGAGAGAGAGAGGGAGAGAGCGATGGCTGAGATGAAGGCACGGGGCTGAAGAGAGAGCAAACAGAAATGGAGAGTTTAATTTGCCGGCTGCTGCCTCTGAAAAGCAGTGCGCCACAGAAACAGCTGGCCCACTGTAGCTAGAGTTGTTAGCTGCAATTGTATTTTATTCTGGCAAAGACAGTGTCTGATGTGTTGTGTGTGAAAGATGACTGTGTGTGAACTAGACTGAAAACAAGTTACTCCTCCACACGGTCTCTTTAAAAGTTGGAAAAGAGCTTTTGGGAGGCTGCCGACAGACAGTTTGATGAAAGACTTTTCAGAAATAACGTTTTTTCTATAAGATGAAAAAATTCCCTGGGTCAGTAACTGCTATAAAACTAAAATGAAAGTCATAAATATTCCGTTATACTTTTGTTTAAAGCTACTCTAATCTATGTTTTATATTAAGAGTGGATGAAGTGACTATATAATGTACAATGTGAACCAGTCACTCATTGTGACAAATCCACAGCAAATTGTCCAACTCTGTGGAGCCTTTAAACTCTTTAGCTCTTTAGCTACTTAGCTCATCCTTGTGTTTTTCTAGTCTTGGTTCAAGCAGCAGCAGCTGATGTAGGTACTTTTCTCTGCAGGTGGTGGAGACCAAACCAGAGCTAAAAGGAGAGTAAAAATAATGGATATATTCAACAAAAGACACCAGACATACAACTTACCACAAATGCTAATGTGGCCTTTTGGATGTGTGAATGGACCCACGTGCAGGATGTACGACGAGAGACTAAAGTGATAGTTTGGGTTAGTTGATGTGGGGTTGTGTGAGTTTACCCTGGAACATTTTTTTCAACTGCTAAACTACCGTATTCCTACACACAAGCGCCCCTCCGCTTAGCCCCACATAGGTGCACTTGTGCTTGTACAGTAGTTCTGTGGTTCAGTTTCAGTTCAGTGGCTAAAACATTTTTTTTTTTTTTTTTTTTGCTGTCCCTGTCCACTACAGCACATTACTCAGCTGTGCCAGTGCTCCACTTGCCGTTCTTTCAATATAGATGCATTTTTAATCCACAAAGGTTCTATACATTGCAAAATAGTTACGATGTGCGTGATGTTATCCCAATATGAAGTGAAATCCATGGGCAAACCTGAAACCTTTTTGGTTGACATGACTCTAAAATTGTTTGACAGTGCTTCATAAACTGCAAATAAGATAAATATTACTGATATTCAATGTTAGAAATATTATTAATATCTGTTGCCTAGAAAATGTACTTTTATCTAAGTGATGTCATCTCAATGTCATGTATATAGGACTGACAGATGAGGCCTGGGGATGTGCATGTAATGAATGTGATTACCCTGGACATCGTACATCATACATAAACCAACATGAGTGCTATGCATAAAACCAAAGCATAAGTACTTAGCTTTATAACAGCGCAGGAAAAGGGTTTAAAAACCTTATTTTTGCCTTTTATAAAACCTTATTTTGTACAATAGCACTCTCTCCCTCTCGCACAAAAACATTCATTGATTTACTACTGATTTCTATGATGTATAAATATACACAGAGGGACTGGGCGTCTAAGAATGGTAGAAAACTATACTTGACAAATAAAAAGGGTGGCTAACTGAGCATTAATGGCTGCAGTGATTACTGAAGTGCCCTTTAATGAAAGCTGTTGCTCTGCAGCTTGGCTCTGCAGAACAGATACCATGATTGCTTTCCTTCACAGTTAGACATGGATGTTAGGAAAGAGGAATCACCTCGTTCCCTCTTCTGTGGCTAAGGCGCCGTTTAGTGTGGCTCCCGCAGGCTAGAAGTTTGAAATTAATTTCCTAAATTCCAAAAGTTTATAAAAAATGTATCAGAAGATAATGGAGGCCACGGCCGCATCCCGTCTTTGCTGTATCTGTCAGCTGCCGCGCTCTCTCTGACTCTCTTTGTATCCCTTTTCTCCTGTTCATCTCTCTATTCTGTCTGGCTCCGGACTCTTATTCCCCTCTTTCTCACACAGCTCGCTTCCCTCTCGCTGTCTGAATCTATATCCACGGGCTTTTTCAGAATCTCCTTTCAGCTTTGCAGCGATGGAGGAGCAGCGTTATTTTCAGGCTCTTTTTCAGCCTCCTAGCTTCATCTGGCTGCCTCTCTTATCACCATGAATTTAAAAAAAATTGAAGGGAGGAAGGGAAAAGCTCTGCTGAGGACATTTAATATGCCGCCTACATATTTAAATGGGCTGAACATGAATGTAAGGCTTGAGTCTTTATGCAGCTTAATGTAATGACTGGTTTGCTAAAACTGTCTTAACCTTCCCACCTCACTGATAGGCATATGTGTATTCAGCTTTGCCAATGGGAAGTATCAGAGGTTAAAACAGCAGTTGCAGATCAAGTGCAGTGAGATATTCTCTGTGTTATGTGCTGAAGGGTCACAGAGAGCCACCCTGCGAGGGGTTAAAGAGATTATCCATCCTGGTGCCTCCTATCATCGTCTCCTCCATCAAAGCAGTCAGTCAGTCGTGTTTTTTGTGACAGATGTAACTCCTGAGAGACCTCAGCTCATGGTTTCATCGAAAACAACCGCACTGGTCGTTTCAGTTACCTAAACTTAACCAGACCTCTGGTCACAGAGCAGACAAATGATTAATGAGCAACTCTCACACAGTTGTATATTAGTAACACAGCATTTTAAAAGTGCTTAAATGCAACATTATACTGTAATTGCACAGTGGAAAATTACACTTTTCTAAAAGGACAATAGAATAATTGTACATGATATTGCACTGAGAGGGAGTATTGAAATATTGCACTTGTTTGTAAAATTATGTTGTAATCGCACAGTTAGTATAATATAATAAGTGTAAATAAATAAATACCATGATTAAATAAATCAAAAGGCTTGTCTATTGACTGAGACTCTGCAGGAAAAGTGTGATGGCCACCGGCCATGTGATAATTAACCATAGTTTTGTATTGTACCAGTCAGGTCGTGCGACTCTACATCTTCATTACGACGTACAGAGGTAACACAAATCATTTGTCTCTGTCTCTACACAAGCAGCAGGGCTCAATTCAAAATGAGATGTATCTTGAACTTTTGGGTGGACTTCCCACTGATTTTGATGATCCCCTGGCTTCTCCTCTCACACCAGCATGATGTGACACTCAGATTTTTTTGTGTTTTAGTGTTTATCTATCCAGCAGATTGTCATGAAATGTGATCATCAATACAAGCTTGTGGATCTGACTTTTCCTCTAATTCCACCAGGAGGTTGAGATTTGTGTTTTTGAGTAAAATATCAATATGATATTGCGTGAAACAACTATATTTGTCATTCATGCCCCCTGAACTGTGATACCCCTGGTGAGCCCTTAACATTTATCTTGCACTGTACAGTAACACTGTTATACTTTTGTGCAGTACTAATGACCAAATATTTGAGTGCTAAAACACTAAAACTCAGATGATGAATAATTGTAAACTGAAAATAAACAACTTAAATATCAGCATGCTAGCAATGTCAGTGTGAATATATTAGCAATTTTAGCATTTAGCTAAAAGCACCATCGTCTAGCTGAGAGTTGTGGTCTTGTTAAGGTATACGCTCATAGGCATTTCCTACCGGATCAAATCAATGATACAATCATTTAATTTTGTCGTTAAACGTGATGATTTTAAACAAAGCCTGCTAACACTGCACAATAAATTAGTTAAATAGTGGCCTTAATCACAAGCCTGTTTTATTTTTGGCATTAAATTGTAACATTTTAAGTAACTTTCTTTGTCCAATGTCCACTCAATAAGCTGCACTGTGACTGTCATTTTAAAAGGAACAGCTTTTTTGAAATCTATTTAAAAACAACTCTCATACATTATTGAATCTTTACACCAAGAAATGGTATAATCAGTTAGGACGAGTAATTACTTTAAACGAGACCTTTAAAAAGGCCTACTTACACTTCAGATACATAAAAGAATGAGAACAGATGAAACATGAACCTCAAAATTCATCAGAAATGATATGAATTGATTATGGTCAAATACCTTCAGTGCCATAAATCTGAAGAAATTAATGTTAAACATCAATAAAACGAAAGTATAGCCTGGCTCTGGGGGAAAACTACTTCACCACAAAACCACAGAACAATCCCATCATCATAGTCTTTGTCTTGTAACAGGTGTGCTCACAAATAAAAATGGAACAACAGGCACGGCACTGAGCGGTGGATTAGGACCTCCTGGTTTTTGGATCACCACTGTGTCTCCTCTGAGTTGTTGTTACATGCAGCAGGTGAAGACAAGCAGCTTTTTCCTCTGTTCATAGGGTTCTCAATTCACTGATATCAGTTTCCCTAGTTAACGTCAGTGCATTTTGACGGTGATAACTGATGTCTACTGTCCTTGAAAAATAATCAAATGATGGTGGTCATTACTCAAACACAGCGTTTCCTCTATTTCAGTATTTGATAAACGATAAATGGTGGTTGGATATTCACTTAAATGCAAATGTTATAGATGATGAACTGGACTTTACCATAACACATTTTTGCTTTGTTTTGTTTTTCCTTTGCTTGAAATTCAATAAAAAAAAAAAAACAATATTTTAGACATGGACCCTAGATAATCAATTTTTCATTTGTCAACTGTCAACTACACAAGTTTATGTTTAGCCTTCAATAAAATTTGAAAATTAAAAAAAAACAAACAAACAAAAAAAAACCTGATGACTGAGAGAAAACTCCTGATAAACATATCAGAAATATTGATTTGATCATCTCAGATTTTATTGAAGGAATGAATGAATGAATGAATCTTGTCTATGGAGAAATCCCCAATTTTCTAACAGTGCCGTGGAGCGACACACATATTTAAAGATTATCATGAACATAAACGTTTTGATCTTTATTCGTGTGCAGAGACAGACCATAGCAAAAACTGCATATGTCTTGTCTGGCATCGGCATCCAACTTCCATAAAACATCCATACACGAGCCTGTCACGGACCAGCTGTCTGTTTCACCCAGCTGTATCTGTGTGGCCATGTACCCACATTACATTTCCGTGCTATTTAAGCTGATAGGCAAATATGTTTCGAAGAGGATGTTGAATATTTTAGGTGGCCTTTAGCGAAGCAGCATAATGATTATATTGGATAGTCATTTCCAGTGGAGATGGGTGTCAGCAGTATAACCTGGCTCATCAGGGAGCGTTTTCAGGGCAGGACTGCTGACAAAGCTTCCGCCAGAAATAGCTCATGACTTGCAATTTAGCCCGGACGAGAGCGGAGATCATTTTATAATTAACACCATGTGACACTTGGTCTGATTTTACTGAGAGATGTGGACCTGATAGGACAATAAATGGGATATAATAGGATGCACAAATAAACCTGCAGTCGGTGACGAGACCTTATAACCTTACTTTGTATTTAAAAAGCGGTTCCTTCACTGACATGACTTTTGGGAGACATCTATCGTGGGTGGTGCTGCCTTTGATAGGGACAGAAACAGCGTCTACAACAGCATAGAGGAGACAGATGGGTGTTAAAAACTGGTTATACAGATATTAATATTAACAACAGTCTGTGGCAGGATCTGTTAATTTGCCATGGTGTTTGGTATTAAGCTGAGCGTGTCACCTTATCTTAATAGTCTGTTCCAGTGTCAAGGCAAAGGAATTAAAATGTTTGGTCTACTTTTTATTAGTCTCGTCTGTCTGATTAGCGCTGTCCTCAACAACATGAATTTGTTTATTGACATTTTGGCCATTTTCCATATTTGTGATACGGAGCCAGAGCTGCTGCGGAAATTATTTTCCAATCAAACAGGAATCTTTGTGTTTGCTTTTCATTCCATTTTGCAGAGTCCAGCAGGAAGGTGGCGCCGGATTGGACGTCAAGGTGAAACAAACACGAGAAAGAGATCTGGGGAGTGTTTATTCGGGCTGTCACATGTGCTCAGGGTGGTGCTCAAAACTGTAAGGGCTGATAGGTTCCCTGTTATCCATCCCCCCTACACTACAGCAGCAGCTGCCACTGTATGTATCCTTCCCAGGTGTCCTCTGTGACAAGTTTCAAGTATTAGGATTTCTCTTGCTTTGGGCAACACAGTTCTGACACACAGTCGATACTTGTTTGGAGTTATGAGGTGTCAAAACTTCAGACAAAGAGCAATGAGAGTGTTTTTTTTTTCTCTTTGAAATGTAAAATGCAAAGGTGAGAACAACAGACTGTGTTCTTTGATAGATGATGACTAATTGTTAAGGAAAAGAATGAGGGTACATTCATAGATGGACTTTTTCTTGTAGATAGACTTATATGGAATATTACATAAATGTAAATAGTGAAAGTAGACCACCCCTTCAGCCTTGAAGCTCTTATTTCATTGGTGTTCATTGTACATAACTGAACTGAACCGAAGATAAATTTACTTTCCTGAAAATGTTTCATAACCTTTGACTCCAAACTAAAGACGTAGTTTACTAATGTAAGGATAGTACTACATGAGGCCAAAGTATTGTCAAGACACACACTCTCAGGATGCCACTTTCATGTATTGATTATCTCTGTGCTATTTTAATACCGTACATAGATTATAGTCGTAGAGAAAAGTATAGGGAAATCATAGAGGTTGGTGCTATGTAACATGAGACATTATCGTATATCAAGAAACTGTGATTGTGATATAGGCATTATCGTATATCAAACCTGGTGGGTATGTGCAGTGCAGTACAGTGATTGAAGGGCTAAGTGCTTGAAGATAAGGAAACAGAAGAAATGCTGCAAATGCGTCATGTGTTTCTTGTTTTACAGCAATAGCCTCCTCAGTTCCGAGAAACCTATTTTACCTTGTAATGTTTATATAGGCTACTAATTAGCTTTACCACATGTGCGTTGCCTTAACATGACCGTAAGATTATTATCTTACGGTCATGTTAAGGCAACTCAGAAACGTGCAGTGGTTGGCTGCGGTGGATATTATAAGAAAAACAAGTGAAATAGGTTGACCACGCTAAAACTAGAGCTTTGCATGAAAAACATCCACCATGACCATCTGCCTTTCGTACAGCACAGAAATATAGCAACATATGTGCAATGTCCTGAGAAGCTATATGTGTATGCATCTGTACTGTAGATTCATCCATCCCATATGAACGTTGTTTCACATTAGACATGACCCACGAGGTTCACATGCGATAATTTGTGCAAAGCTGCTGTTTTCCCATTTGATGTCTTCTATTTCATAAACGCAACCAGGTGGTAAAACTGTTTAAACCCATGTAAATGTTCCGTTGCCGTTGGTGAGACATTTATGCATAATCCTATGTTGTTTCAGAGCTTGTCAGCATGATGCAGCAATATGTTGGTTAAACATATTTTGATGTAGATTTAGTGTAATTGCTAGGTTGAGATTGCAGATCTGTGTGGAATGAAAACACTCCATGGTTTCCAGTAGGAAACTGTTTTTATTGTGATTTCTGATTTTCGTTTGGCTAATGCATTTAACACAATGAGCATATTTAGTTTTCTCTTTCAGATGAAGTTGACCTTTTTTTCCTTTTTTCCTTGTGTCCTCTGCTGTGTTCCCGTCCCTCGTGTGTCTGTTTGTCCCCAGTTTGTCCTCCCTGCCTGTGTGTGTGTGTGTGTGTGTGTGTGTGTGTGTGTGTGTGTGTGTGTCAGTGCAGCTGGGCGTTTCCTCCACACCTGATACTCATCTTGCCATCAACTCCACCTCCTGCTGCAGTATTAAATGACCGGCTCAACTCCTCATTCTTTGCCAGGTCTTGCTGTCACATTGTGGCGCTGATGTAACGGCCAAGCTCTGCTATAAAACCTTTTTGCTCTGCGTCCTTTTGGACTTCATTAACCCTGTGATTCATAAGCCTCAGGTCAATACCTCTGCAACCCTGCTGCCTGCTGCGCTCAGCCCAGGTCTCATCTTGCTGGCTTGGATTCTGGCTCCCCCGCCCCGCTCTGTGAATTTCCTGTCTGTGTGCCAACCTCTGCCATTACTCTTCCTACCTGTCTTCGGTCCCTCCCCTCTATTCCCCTACATCCTGCAAGATTTGAAATAAAAAAAAATTTAAAAAAAACTACGCAGAAGTTGCTCATAAGTTCATTTGATTAGCAGAAATGCTGTATGGAGCAGTTTTATTTGGAGCTCCTGTGTATGTACTGCAGCTTTTACTGTGCTGTGTTTCCTGGAATCTGCCGCTATTTTATTTTTTGACATAGGTTTAGTTTTAGAAATTGGAAATCATTTCCTCTGTGAAAACCAATTTTCACAATTTAACTTCTGCTTATAAGAAACAACAAACTGGTGAGAAAGGACGCCACAAATAACAGATAGAAAAGGAAACAGACAGCATTTGAAGGTGTGTGTGTGGTTTATCTTGGCCTCATTAAAAAAAAAATAATTACATGTGCTTACATCATGTGAATTCTATTTATAAATGTCTTAAATCCAGACATGTACTGTATGTGTGTCTACTATTTCCACATTTAAAACGGTTTAATTTATGTGTCAAATTGCTGTAGATGAACAAGCATTTCAGCTTCATGTAACTGGTAGGATAGTTAAGTCTATAATATTTGCTTCTATAATATTTGCACACAGTTTGTCAAGTGATCATATAAGTGATTTTTCATCATCTCTGTGGCTGGATGGTGAATTAATTTTAATGACGCAAACACATCTCTTAAGTGACTTAAATGGCATCAGAAAGATCCAGCTTCAGACTATTTAAAGCGTCACCTTTGCACAGTGAATAATGTTTGCTGGCTTATTGTAAGAGCTAAGTTTATTACTAGCCTTCTTGTTATATATTGTGTGGGGTGCAAAGTGTGACACAACAAATTGGACTGTCACGTAACTGCACATTTTTTTTTCTGCACTATCTCAGTATTGTATATTCTCCTCTCTGGCTTTTGCCAAGAACAATAAATTAGCCATGAATATAGCCAGGCTTGGCATTGTTTGAATAAAAGATAATGTACCGGAGTCTGTTTTGGCCTTCATCGTACCTCTAGGCAACTACAGAATATGTTGGGGAAGATATCAAACTATTTCTTCTCTCATCTGGGCTTACAAGGTTTCAGGCAGTGTTTCTTTGCCACTAATAGTGCAGTGCTGCGCAGAAAATGCACAGACACAGCTGCAGATTTTAAAGAAGTGTGGGTTTGTGTAGGTGCATTATAAAGCTTTCTCATCCTCTCCTTATCTTAAAGGTAGTTCTGAAAGGTGCTTTTTATATGTGTTATCTCACATATAACTGAGATCATCTTAAAGGCAGATTTCACACATTTATTCACATGCACACTCACATCCCCGCTGAATACATCTCACTTTAAAACAGTGGACACATACACATTTTATATGACAGACAGGGCATACTTATTTATATATTCGGACTCTCAGGGTGCATTATGGGAAATATGATAGATGGCAGCAGCCACAGTGTATGATGAGAAATGTGATAGATGGCTGCAGTGACACTGACCACGCCTTTTTGTTTTTTGCGATAACGGCACAAAAAGCAAAATGATGAATGATTTACTTTATGAAAGTTGATGTGGCCCAACATTCAAAATGCTCCGCAGCAAGAAAACAATAGCTGACACGGTGTGTGGAACAACTACTGATATGTGGCAAATTTAGAAAACCCCGCACTGCATCCTCTGTGTTGGTATTTCTGTGGACAGGAGAGAAAATATATTCATGCTTCATTATTGTTAGTGGGTGTCAAGGACACTCAAGAATGGAGAGAAAATTAATTCTTATAGAGTCACTATGCTGCAGTGTCTTATCAGGGACTTATTCTGAGGATCAAGGGGCACATTCATGAAAAAAGAGACACAAAAACAATGTGACCTACATGACTAGCTACCTATATCTACACAATATTAATGCCATAGCTCTTGGCTACTTTTTTTTTTTTTTTTTTTTTTTTTTTTGATCACCTAACGCATTCTGCATAACAGATAACATTTTATTTAATATTTTCCATTATTAATAATCATTAAGCAACTCCTAACCACTGCTGGACAATCTGATATATTACTTGTTCAGGCAGTTACTTAAATATCATGAGGAGCCATGTTGCATTCAGAGGAAGAAATCTGTGGTGTTCACAGGTTCTTTTAATAACCTCATTCTTACATCTACTTTTATTTAGAAATCACAGGTTAACTGACTTTTGTTGCAGTAGCTAGAGGTGTGCGCACTTTTGTACACAGGTGTGTGTCGGTATTTGTTCATCCTTTTTGAAATGTGGTTTTGCAAATACTCTACTAGGTCCCATATTTGACACTTTTGCTGTGTTGAACTCCAAAGGAAGATATATTTGTGGTTTCAAATACCTACACCTCAGTGTAGTTATACATCTCCTCTCTCAGGCTGGTGGCCCTGGAGCTCTATTAAAAACAGGTCGGTTAGCCAATCAGAGGAGAGGATCTGAGCCTCGCCAAGGTTCCAAAGTTAAATGGCGTGTTTGGGGGGGTGGGGCTTGGAGGCGTGGGTAAGGGCGGTGATTGCTTCGTTCTGTCCTGATGGCTGCTTTTAAGGCTTGGTTTCTGAATACAGGCTTTGATACTTTCACAGTATAAATATAGAACCTAGAGCTGCTTTATAATCAGAGAAGACAAAGAAAAACGAAGACCTTTAGACTATATGGCACCTATAAAGTGGTTTCCTACATGACAACTTAAATATAATATGTGGTACATGAACATGTATCTGCTTGCATATATGTCATTCTTTCATTATTCTCTTTATCTTATGTTGATCATTAAGGTTATTGTGACTGCTACACCAAAAGAGCAACATATATATATAACTGTCAAAAGAAAATAACAGCAAAGATAGCAAGGGCAGAGGCGTTGTCTGCAAAGCAAAACACCGCAACACAGTGGTGCATCTTGAGCACAGGGAGTTCACTCATGGCTGCCTGTCTCTCCTCCTGAAGCGAATTCTCATCCTTTCTGTCCGGTCTTTGGTAAACAGACCATCTTGTTCAATCCACATGGTGTAGCTTGCTTCCGGCAAAAACTGACAGATACCATAAAAATAAAAATAAAAAAATGCAGGGCAAAAATGAGCAAAACAAAACATTCTTCCGTGTCTGACACTTTCTTTTCATTCTCACTCTTTCTCCCTCTGTTCGGCCTGAGCTGGCTCACTGAACGCACCCCCATGTCTACGTTACCTCGAATGTATACACTAATCAAATACACAGCCCTGAAAACAAACCATAAAAGTAAATGTCAGCACATCCTGGCGTACACAATCACACACATGCTTACACATCACTACCGTCCCTCCTTCTTCTTCCCACCATCTGATTTATTCATGGGGGCTGATTCGGCTGCAAGGCCAATGTAAGCCGGTTGCATCATTGTGTGGATAAATTGCTGTTAGTAAGAGCTGCTTGCAAGATTTACAGCTCCTTAATGGGGCGAAATTGGAGGAGCGATGGTCGGTTTAATTAAGGCTATAAGAGCTGAAGAGCAGCTTCCACAGCACTGATGTGTACATGCAGGTGGAGGAGGGTGACTGATGTAGAGTAGATAGATACGTGTTTACATGTGTTCATCATTACTTATTCACGCAAACTGTACTGTACACCTGACTCCTTATCCCAAAATGCTTTCATCACAGGTTTATAGTTATAAAATACCACTGATTCCCACATGGGACTCCACTCTGCTGGGCCTCTGTGAAGGAAACTGGACATTAAAGCTCCAGTCTGTTCAAACTTAAAGGATCATTCTAGTTCTTAATAACATTATTAGCCTTTGGCGATCCTCCCTATCAGCTTTGTGCTAACAAATGTAATGAGATCTAGTGTTGACATAATGTAAATGGAGTTAGCTCAGTCGAGAAACATGAACAGCAAAGCGATCATACAACCCTTACACAAACTGTTCACTGGATGGCTTGCTTGGTTTAACTTTGATCTACCACATTTACTGTAGCTGCGTTTGCAGTTTTGTTTTTCTGTGCAATTTGTGATCATTATCCACAATTTGAATTGAAAAAAACTGCTTTGGATGATCCTCCAAAACGGTGGGAACGCTGCTGTCTTTCCAAGTATGAGCGATTATTTTGTGTGTAGTACTCATAACTGCCACAAACACCGTCGAGGTTCACGGAAGCTACCTCTGCTAAAGCCATGCAATTAATGAACAATAAATGCAAACTTGAAATGAGCCATATCTAAACTAAGAAGCAGTCCAAAGTCAGTAAAACTGACTTATGTGGTAGCAGCAAATAAATTAGAACAAAAAAAGAACACGACTGTCTGTCAGAACAGAACAAGCTGAATCCGAAACAGATGTCTCAAACAACAGAATATTGGATTTGTCAGGTTGCCAGAAACATGACTGTAGCCCTCACCCTGTGTTGAAAAGCTAAAGCTGTATCATGGTTGTGTCTGGTTTGGTGTTTTTCCACCCCCTAGTTGTCAGGAGTGTCTTAAAGCTTCAACTCAAACTTGCCGAAGTTGAACTCATGAGGAAGGAAATCTATACCATAACACTGACACTAATGCCGACTTGAATACATCCCTGATTGCTCCTGATTGATTGACTTGAATTGAACAATCACAACCCAACTAATCAGGATATATTATGTCTCTGTGTGTGGGTGTGTGCGCTTGTTGGAATCTAGTATTCATCTATCATGCACTTACATCCAAGTTGACATGTGCGTGTGTCTCCCTGTGCGTCTCCATTTAAACCCAGGCCTTATATAATTCCCTGCAGACTAACCACTTTGCTCTTTATTTTCCAGGAAGTTTCTGGAGCCTTCCTGCTGTGAGTCTTCTGTGAGCCGCAGAGGGCCAAGGCCCCCAGAGGAGCTGCTCAGCTGCTTCCTATTAAAGACAATGATGCTGGGACACTGGTGGCATAATGAGCTGAGACCTATATCAAGCATATGTAATGTAGAGTTCAATGTAATAAATGAATTATGCCACACATTGGCTCCCATTGTGTCCTATTTTAGAGTCTCTCTTCTCTCTTTAAACTGTTAAATTCTCTTTATTGATCAGGAAAACACTGATCTCCACAAAAACAGCTTTCGACACAGAACAGCCTCCTTAAATTTTACTCACACACACAAGAGAAAATATTACTTTTAGCCCATTTGAGGCAGCGTATCAAAATAAACATTTTTGTAGCAGTTGCAAATGAGTTATGTGCGAATGTTGGGCTTCCAGCTGTGAGTTTAGAGATTGTCCCATATCCCAGTCAAATCACCACAGTCGCTGTCGTTGTCTCCCAGGAGTCGTGGCATTATTCACTGTCTGTGGAGCAGCTCCTGGTGCTCCTTGTCCCTGGCTGACGTCAGCACTCCAGGCTGTGGAGCAGCTGAGCAGATTAACAAGCAACTGGTACAAATTCTTCAACGACACCTGAGCTGTGAAATATTGCACTGTCTGTCTTTTTTAGGCACTGACTGCTTCTACCCACCCAAAAAAGCTTGTTTCGCTGACTGATGGACAATGGATGTATATTTTCAATTGCAATCAACTGATTTTTCTGTTTCATTCAAACTCAAACTTCAGTCCTAACTGAGAATGTAATGACATTCATGTGGTCAGAAAGTTACATCGTGGGCCTTTATATTTCTATTATAATCACTTCACAGGAGAGGTATTTACAGTTGGGAACATTTCTTACTACAGTATTTAATTTTATTTTGAATTATTTTTAAACTATTTTAACTATAGTTGTGTGTAGTTGATATCAGTGTCTTTCCAAAGACTGGATGCTACAAGGAGGTGACATAGGTGCGTGTCGTCTCTACACCACAGTAGACAATAACAAAGCCTGTGCACATGCAGTGTTTCTTGCTAAAACACAATGTGTATCCTTGAGGTCCAACAAAAGAGTAAACAGTATTTCCCTCCTTGTTTGCAAAAACCGCCGCTGCACTGCAGACACACTGAATCTTTCTGAATCCTGAATTTCCATTGTGGGATAAAGTATTTATATCTATCTATCACTGGTAGGCTGCTTTGTGCGCTGACACACCTCACTCTAGATTATTAAAGTAGCTTGAATTTGTGACACAAATGTGCATCACTTTACACACATGCTCGCACAGGTGTATGTGTGGTAGAAATGGTACGAGGACCCAGTCTTTTAAAACACAGCTGCTGGTGGTGAAAGACTCGCATCTTTAAATGCAAATGTCCTTTCAGTGTAAAATGACTGTTTGATATGAGTTTCTGTCTCACAACCTCAGTAACATGACAAGATGGAAGGAGGGAAATGCAAGTTAACTATTGCAATGGTCTCTATCAAATGAAAAGAAATCAGATTGTATTGAAGCCTATGGGAACATGTCCCTACTTCTCCTTTGATCTATTAGCTCAGTAAATGTTTTCCCAATTAGTTTATGGTCTCAGTCTCTACTTTCAAGTCTATTTAGAGGGAAATAGAGCATAAAGCAGGGGATGAATTAGGGGGCGTGGCTACTGTGTACTTGACAGACTGTACCACCCAATCAGGATAGAGAACAGAGCAGGTCAGCTCCACCCCTCACTCCTCCTCAGCTCCACCTTCTCCTCCAAATACGGTTTCTTCTGGTTTCAAAAAACAAAATGGCCGACGGCAAAATCACTAACTGGAGGCGTCAAAACAGCAGCTCACAAACCAGTGGGCGACGTCAGGGTGGGTTGTCGCTTGGAGCGGAGCCAATCCCAGCTGACACTGGGCGAGGGCAGGGTACAGCCTGGACAGATCACCAGTGTATCACAGGACTGACACACACAGACATACAACCATTAACACGCTTATGGGCATTTCCATGTCTCCAATTAACCGAAACTGCATGTCTTTAGACCGTGGGAGGAAGCCAGATAACCCAGAGGGAACCCACGCAGGCACATGGAGAACATGCAAACTCCATGCAGAAAGGCCCCGGGTCCCATCCAGTCTACATGCTATTGTAGAGCGAGTGTTAACAAGTTATATGCTACTCTGTCCTTCGAAAAGATTTGATTACAACAACTTTTCCCACATATTCTTTTCCCTTTTGACGACTTGAATTAATTTCCTTCTGAAAGCTATACCAGGCTTGTTTTTTATTGGTTCCCCTTGTGCAGTGTATGCATCAGGACAATCATCACATTTGGAGACAAAGTGGTGTTGTACCTTACTGCGGTACTGGAATAAATACCAGCTGCAGAGAGGTTCCAGGATTATTTTAGACACAAGAAATAATCACTCAAAATGTTAATTCATCGCTACAAATAATTTACTGCTGAAGCTCACCACAAAAAAATTAAATTTAATTCCAGACTTTCACAGTCTTTAGGCCTTGGGTCACCATGATGCCCCTGATATACATTTGAGTGAAGAAATGTTCCATCCCCTTTTTCAATGTAAGTCTGTTTTAATAAGAATTGCACACTATATCACAAAGATAGTTTGATAGCTTTTGTCCTAGTATTTTGCACAGTTCTTGTGTTGAGTATCTTTCGAGATCGACCATATTTCTGGGCAAGAAACTAATTTTATCTCTGAAAGCAAAAAGTCTCTTCTTGCTATTAAAATTCTGTAGCAAAACAAACTCCCACTTTGGACACCTCTTCTGCTCTGTTATTCAGTTTTGAAATAGCTTTTATTCAACAGATAAAATAACCACAAGCATCGTCAGCAGGAGAACAGACAGTGCCAGAGAATCAGTGAGCAGAATATACTATAAGTTTTTTTTGTTTGTTTGTTTGTTTTTTTCTTTTAAGCAGCTGCTGGAAACACCTAAAGACAAGTCCACAAAACCATCTTTCCAAATCTGTTTCTGGTTGGATATTATTCTGATAGAACTGTCCGATCCTACTTTTTTTTTTTTTTGTCCAGATTAAAATGAATCTACATTTGTGTTTCTTTGTGAGGTTACAAAAGACGTGCTTTATAAGTCTGACATGCACTCGGGCTGCCTCAGAACTTCGCACGGCTTCCTGAACACACCTCCTTTATCATCCCTGCTTAAAGCCCTGAAATTGCAATCAGAGATACACAGACACCCCCACAGCGGTAAAAGCAGAGGCGTAAAGCATTGTGCTATAATTTATATTTCCATCTCTTATTCATTAGCTCACTCTACCTCAGACTGGCTGTTTTTTCTTCTGTCTGCAGCATCTTTGATTAAGTGTTTCTCTCTGTATGTGTGTCTGTGTGTGTGTGTGTGTGTGTGTGTATAAGTCCATTGGAAACAAAAGGTCCAGCTCATGTGCATTATCCTCCCTCGATAAAAAGGGAAAACATGAACCCTTTAAGGCCTTAGAGCTTATCTATTAGCCAGGAACAATCTCAATGACCTTTCTGTCTTTGCTAATTTCATACAATGGCCTGACCTTTAAGCAAGTCTGTCGCAGACATGTGGCTAGTTAAGGATCTTTGCCGCAACAATGGCGCTTTATCCTGCCCGCAGACGATAGAGAGGACTGTAATTATCTCCTCTATTATTGCTGAGCCTCTTGGTCGTCCTGTTCTCCAGTTGTGCACAGTTGGCATTAAAATGATCCATTTTCCACTTATTGTGATTGAAAATTCATGTCTGTTTGTAAATAATCTATATTGAGCTCCCTGCTGATGAATAATTAGGCATCACACTCAATTTCAGCTGCATGTGTGCTGTTGTATTTTGATCAGTATCAACAGATTACGCTCAAAGGTGCAGGGTTGTGGAGAGTTTACTCTTTAACTGTGTTTGTGTGTTCGTCTTCAGGGGCTGAAAATATGATTTCAAGAAATACTTCTAAGTATCAATCGTCTTGATTCTGCAGAAAAAAATAGTTTGTGTGACTGAAATGTTCGGTGGCCCTGAGGGATCAACACACTGCAACTTAAGAGGTGGACAAAATATGAACAAATTCAGAAAACGTCTTTGTCAACAGATGCTGCTGCAAAAAAACGACTCACACTGCAGGTAGCACAGACGACAACGGGAAGTGAAAGTGATGAACCACAGCTGGGACTCACTCGAGCCGTTTCTCAGTACAGCGTGCGATAAGTTCAGACTCCCGTAACTCAGAAGTCCAGATTAGTCAGGACTTCAAAATTACTTCCATTTGGAACAGTGTCCTTCCTGATATCAGCAGCTCAACTCCAAACTTTCAACACATCTGTACCTGACTGTACCGTGACACAATAATCTAATCCCCACAAACAGAACTGACAGAGTGGTAAAACATACACTTTATGCCCAATGTGTAATGGATATTTAAAATCGAACAAAAGTGAATATAAACCACACAGCCACCATTTATTTTTGTATCTATTTTTATATGAATGAGGTGTTATTAGATGTGCTGTTGTTAAATTGTGCAGGAGGTCGTGTATTTCCATCTGCTTCAGGAGCAGCAACACGTTTCAACTTAAAGAGCAAAGTTCCTCTTTTAGAAGAAGAACTTATCATATATCAACACTTTACAGACAACAGGGCCTCCAGGAAATGACCAAAGAGCTGCAGAGACAGCACTTTTCTATGGGACTACAGCGCTCACTGACCAGCCGGTAACCTCAGGAGGTGGGCAGCGAGCGGCTGATCTGACCCCTGACGTCACTGACAAGACGACCCACACGTCTCTGAAAACTCCCAGGCAAATTTCTAAGCAGACATTATTTGGATAAACTGACCACACATTCATAATCTAAACATCAAAACCTATAGCGATATAATAAACTGCCTCAATCAAAATTCCTACAATTGTTGCCATTTGGTGTGCAATGCATTCTGGGATATTTAGCTGTCCCAAGTCCACACAAGTCACATCTCGATGCGCCATCGATAAAACAGCATTTGGAGTGAGGGCTTTGAATTGGAACAGAACTGATTCACAAGAAGAACAAATTGAAACGGCTTCGTTGTTCACTGTTTGTGAAACACACAAAAAAAAAATGATGATAAAAAATTGCGGGTCGCCATGAAGGCCTAGTATATGTCTCGTATATGTTTCAAGTCCAACCCATCATTTCATTCAAAATGCCAAAATCACAGAATTTAAAATCATAAATCATAATTTTGTATCATCAAGGCCGCTCTCAAAGGGAAATCAGCAAACAAACTGGATATTTATAATACTCATAATACTCTTTTCCACTGATCTTCATTCCAATCTTTGTGAGCTTTAGCATATCTTAGCCTTTTCACCCAGTTCCCCCTCTGAAAAAGTGGTTTCTTGGCTGCTGCCCTTCCACAAAGACCATTCCTGATCCAGCTTCTTCAGACCGTAGAAGGTCAACTTGGCTTCATCCCGATGAAGCTGCCAGAGAAATAATTACATAAGGTCATTACAGCATTTCTAAAACAACAGATCTGAGGATGGCCTAAGACTTTTGCACAGTACTGTATATGTTTTGTTATGTTGCAATGCACTGAGCTCTCCATAGTGTTGTGTGTATTTTCAGTGCATGTGTTGTCTACTTAATGTGAACATCTGCATTTGCGCATTTTCTTAAGTTGCAGTGTATTGCGCTCTCACTATTCCACCGTAGAAATGTTCTCATCATATGACTTGAGTGGATTGTTTGAGGAATAGTTGAACATGTTGGGGAACGCAGTTATTCTCCGTCTTAATGAGCCGATGCTTCCTAACCTATGGGGGGTTGAGGAGATGCTCCATGGGAGGAGGAGGAGAAAACAAAGTTCTGCTTCTCAAATAAATATATATAATTTTACCTTTTAGAGCCTTGAACACAAATGAAACCATGTGGGTAAATGTTTATTTGGTGGAACTAACCCCAGAGGAGGTAAAATGGGTCACCGCTGAAAAGAAAAAGCTTTTATATTTTGTTTATATTCAATCCTAAACTGAAAGCTGGTACTATAAAGCTGTCAGATAAATACAGTGGAGTATCTCAGGATTGTCCTTAAGTACACTATTTCAGTGAATGTACTCTCGCCGCTTTCCACCAGTGATGTTCTTGCACTTTCTTTAGTACATGGAACAAGTTCATATCTTTCAATTTGTGGCATTACAGAGAGCTTGTTCAAGCATGTCTGCGCTGCATTTGTCTTCTCCGCTTTCCCCAACAATCTGGTCATTCGATTTCCCTCAGCGGCTTCTTTAGAGAAACAGAATACAGGCTTAAGGATGAGCATAAACTGAGCCCTTTTTCCTCCATGGCTTCATTTAATTGACTAATCTGCTCTGCCCTGCCCATGAGCGCAGTAAGCCAGTTGTCGACTCAAAGAGGCCCCTCACTTCAGATAAATGAAAGGGAGGGAAAAAAAGGAAAAAAACTAGGATTGGAGCTGGATTTCACCCGAAACAGAGAGAGACTTCTGAATTCTATTAAGATGTATGAGAAGACAGTTGCCAAAGCCATTTAATCGCGCTTCCGTTCTGCTTAATCCCAGCCTGGCAGATGTGTGCCTGCAGGTGAAGCAGGACAAGGGGATGATGAGTCATATCGCGAGCCAGTGGAGAAAACTGAGAAAAAGAAAAAGAAAAAAAAAAAAACACAGGCATATATCTTCCTGAACATGAAAAACTATAACTATGGTGACAAGAGGATGAGTCAGTTTTCACATAAAATAAATATATTTATTTTTATATATGTCGATGTGAAACCTGGCTGTGAAAAGAGAGGTTGCATGATTGAGCATTGGATATGATGGACAGGCCCTAAATACAGACACTGAACCCCTCTGTCACCGCTCTCTCATACAGTGTGCTCTTTCTTACAGGCTTATTTGTCTTCTCTGCCTCCACCCGCTATCATCGGTGATATTATACAGGGGGCATAAATCGTGCTGCGGACTAGCAGGAGAGGCAACACACGTAGCAATAAATTAGCATGATGGACAAGGCAGAGAGGAAAGGAGTACAGAGGAGGCTGGACACGTGTGGATAAAGTTCATGACATGCGCTTAACGTTGTGATGAAGTGCAAATTGGACATTTTTCATACAGATATGGCTGATAGCTATTTTTCGTGACAGTTTTGTGATCCTCTTTTGTCTGACTGTATTTATCCATATTCATTTTGACCCAGACACTGCTTGCTTTCCCTGCTGAAAGCCATAAAGTCCCCCTCAAGCTGCATTAAAGAGCTGTCTGAGAGTGCTGCAAGGTGAAACGTTTGCTCACACATCTGTGATGAAGTACAACAGCCGGCATAAAGCTGAGCGCAGGCACTGGTGCAGGGACATAGACTGTATATAAATGTTGGACGTAAACTCAGTAACTCTGTAAAGTGAAGCCAATGCAGGATAGCCTTCACTCTGCATTCACTCTAATAACATTGGTTGCAAAACCTGTATTGAAGTCTATGGGAAAATGTCCCTACTTCTCCTTGATTTATTAGCTCAGTAAACGTTTTCCTAATGAGTTTATGGTCTCAGTCTCTAGTTTCAAGTCTTCAATACAACATGATGTTCATTTTTTAAATGATGGTCCATTTAGAAGAAAATAGACCATAAAGCAGGGGATGAATTAGGGGGCGTGGCTACAGTGTGATTGACAGAGAACAGAGCAGGTCAGCTCCACCCCTCACTCCTCCTCAGCTCCACCTTCTCCTCCAAACATGGTTAATTCTGGTTTCAAAAAACCAAGACGGCGATGGACAAGTTACAAACTGGAGGCTTCAAAGTTCACAAACCAATGGGTGACATCACAGAGGCTCGCCCCGTGTGCAGGGAACTGGTGGGAAAAGGTGTTGCTTTTTCTAGGCCAGAGTTCATTAATAGGTAGAATGTTAATGCAAAATGTTTCTTTATTATCATTATTATTATTATTATTGTGCGACAGTCTTGACTTTGTTTTCATTGTAGATTATTATTGTTTCTTGCTTCATTATTTTCTGTGTTTGGCTTGTTTTGTTTCATTTTGCTCTGTTGATATAATGTGATTTTAGTGATTGCTTGTTTTACTGGTTGTTTTTGTGTCTGGTCTCCAGGAACACAGCTGGAGACATGGCTCCAACCCAAGAAACGTTTATTCAACTACATCAGGAAACACGGGTGTAGCACAAGTCACATTGGAAATTGCATAAAGCTCTTAATGTTGGGTAAATATAATATTTATCTGTAAAAACTGTTGCTGCTGCAACACAGTATCTCTGATGTGATGCTGTTGCTGGTCAAGCTATTATTCATGAGTATAATGCATTTGTGGCCACAAATGCATTATACTAATAGCACCTAATATGACCACCAGCCATCACTGAACATGAGCGACCACTGTGGAAGCTAATAGCATCCAAATGAAGAATAAAAACAAAATGAATATATGAATTCACCTTTTTCTCACCTTTGCTTGAGGAAGTTCATCACTTATGTTCCAAGCCTTGTGACGTGACACTTGCAGGCTGCTGATTTATGACTGACATGTGTCCCGCTGCCTTCAGACATTTGCAGGGATTTATTCTGTGGCACCTTTTTGGCACAAAGACTCAGTATCTGCCTTTTTTGTAATAAAATCGCCATTAGTTCTGCCCCAACGTGCCCCATGCACACTACACTGGGCGTGAAAGTACCCAAAAGTTGAGCGATGCAAATTTCAAGGTCAGGAAATTGTTAGGAGAAAGGACTTTGTTCTTATAACTTATAACAAGGTTTGAAAGTGCAAAGGATCACAAAATCAGGACTGTAAAAAATTTAAGCGCTCTGCACCCATCAATCACTTGTACCCACTTCATTAATGACATTTTGGCCCTCAGACCTAAATCTGATTAAATTCATATAGAAAGACAGCAGAGGCACTAAAGCCTGTGTGTAAGTGTATCTCAGGAAAAAAAAAAAAACACTGAAGAGTGGATAGCAGCGGTGTTGATAAGACTTAAGTTTCACCGAGGTCAAGCAAATAAGTAGATGTGTGCAGAAAATAGAGCCTCAGGCCTGATGATTACTGTTTTGATTAAGTGATTAATAATTAAAATGTTAAAAACAAATCCAATCACAATTTCCCAGAGGCCAATGTGATGTTTTTAAATGGTTGTTTTGGCTGACAATCAGTCCAGTAGCCAAAGGTGTTCAATTACCTATGATTCAACAGTGAAAAGCAACAGTTTTTCACCTTTGCAAACCTGGAAAAAGAAATTCACTTTGATTTTTCCCTGATTTCAACCAACCATTTAAACCCAGTTCCATTAGACAACAGTATATTTGCTGGACTCATCCTCAGCCAAGAAACTCAGGAAGAAACGAGGCAGATGTTAAGATTCAGAAGTTATGGATCAAAGTATGAGTTGAACTTTGGACTACGGATATTGTTGTGTTGACCTCTGGATATGCAGCCGCTTGTATTGTCTCACCTCTGTTGGTATGTTCCGCATTTCAAACCAGATATTCGCTAACAGTTAAAGACCAGGAAACTGGTGTTTGAGCCGCTCAGTGAGCAGGTCACAACCTTTTAGGCATCACACTGGGGTGTAAATTGAACTGACCTGACCTTTTTCAACCTTATTGATGCCTCAATGAATCTGTCTTCATGTCTTCAAACTTAGCTCGTTTTATATTCTTCATATTCATTTTATATTCTTTTTCACCGCAGCTTTTCATCTTTCAGGTTGGATTTGTCTGAAATTCTAGAGTTTCTTTCTTCGCCATAAACAGCTATTCAACCTATGCAACAAAAGCCGTATTACATACACCCTGTACATTTAAAGGGCATATGCTAAACTCCCATACGTGATGTAAAACATGAGGAAGCAGCCCCCTGAAGAATATGGAAAATGCAATGGTCAAATAAAACACAAATGTCAAAAGAAACTAGATTGAAGATGCCTTTGATTCCCTCTCACTCTACACATATATGTACTGTATATATATCATTTTCTTGCTTCCTTTTTTCCTCAAAAACACATTTTGAGTTTCACCAGCAGGTCACATGGCTCCCTACATTCTGAATTTTTCATAGTAGAATCTCTTTTCCATGTAAATGTCATGAATGACTTTGCCTGGGAAGATTTTTCTACACCCTCAGAGATGAATGTTTCCCAACCAGCAGAAGTCTGTTGAAACAGAATGTATATGTTACTAATACTATATTTACTAGTAATTTTAAATGCTTGCTTGCTGAGCACTATCTACATACTCATTGAGAGAAAATGACATCCTCAGATCATCTTAAAGCTGAATTAGTCACTTTTATGTTGTTGTTTTTGGCCTTTTGGGGATCAGTTCTCTCAGAAAGCTGAACATCACACACAGCATTATCATCTACAACTGATATGGCTAATGTGCCAAGAATTGCCTTGTTGCACATTCAGCAGGCACACAGCTAAATGAGTGTTTATTGTAAGTTACATTTCTGTCCATCTGTTCGATAGTCACTCTGCTTTTATTTCTGGTTTGGTTTCCACCAAATTCTCAGGCTAGATGCTTCACCGTGTTGATGAGCTCGTCCCTAGCTTTGTTCGTTGCGCTCTTTGGTTTTGAGCAGGTGTATTTACTGCAGCTTTTTTCCCCCGAAAATAGCTTCCAGCTGGAAAACAGGTGGTCGAGTCGCTGAATCAAAAGAATCACGTTGAGCTGCAAATCAAAACAATGAGCCGTACAGTTGGATGACAACTTTCACATTCCACTGACTCACTTTTTTCCACCGTAATCATGCAGTTGTTGATATTTCTGCAGCGAGGTTTAATATTACCTCCACGACACTTTTTTCATGTAGTCATTTGACTCACTGGTCATATTAAAAACACTGATGGCTGCAGCTTTCAGGCCAATACACTGGCAGTTTTGTTGTGTCATCCACCCGATGCACTATTCAGACGTGATGTGTGACAAAAGAAGGAAATGTCATTAAAGTACATGAGAATGAAAATCTGCTTTTCTAGAAATGCTGACTGTGCTGACAGCGATAGACAGGTCCTCAGTGTGTGAGCTTGCATATATGAGGTGGGAGTAGTTTTGATCGACATCACGGTTGTTTGTATTATTATTTACGTACTGTGTAGCATCACCAACATGTGATGCTCCAAGTCTGATTTTATATTCAAAGTCATTTTTGGCAGCAGCACTTTAATCGACTAGATTTGGTTATTTCCTACATTTCTGGTGTTAAGTAGAGTTAGAGTGTTAGTACGACAACGTAAAGATAAAACCCCATAACAATTTAAAGTGCTGCATATAGAATCTCTAATCCTTCGATGATTAATACTGAAGCATTAGTGTTTATCAGTGTGTGTGTGTGTGTGTTACGTTTGTGGCTCCTGGATTTTAAACAACACAGTTTTTATTTAGGGAGATATAAATCTGAGGGCTGGAGAGTTGACTCATGAGAAATTTGAATATGCAAATCAGTTTTAAGTTTTTGGACGTCGATATTATTGAGATGCCAGAGGTAAAAATCACTATTTGGTGGAGCTCACAGTCACCGGAAATGTGACCTCGAATACATACTGCTGTTTGTAGAACGTCAAAGACCAAAAAAGTTGGAAACCACTGTATTATTAGAAATGTGCCACTAAGTAGCAGTAAATTCAAATGGCTGAAAATTGTATTTAAGTACAGTGGACAAACATAGTTACTTTCTAAGAATAACTTTCACTAATCTACAGGCTTAAAGATGATGAGATACTAACCCTAACACTAGCAACTTAGTAACTTAGTAACAGTAACTGCTTTAATATAGTTTTTTTAATGCAGATTTGACTATATTTTTGACTCACCCTCATGCTAACACAGTTATAAAGCAGATGGATGGTTGTTATGTATTAATAATGGGAGCTTATTGACAGTGACAATGACACACCATGCTGTGCTGCGAGCGTCACAGTATTGAACAGTATAGCACAACTGAGCCGCGCTCACTTTTACACTCAGCAAGCCTGGCTGCTGTAGTCTGGTGTCAGGAGTCACTGTGTGAGAGACAGCTAGGACACAGTGTGTTGCCTGCTTTTCTACAACACAACTGTCACTGAATGCTGTTTTCACATGGACTGACTGGATTTACCGGCCTGTACAGTGAGCAGCAAATAGAGGCCAAATGTTTGGTATCTGTTCTTCTGCAATAACTTAAAAAAACACCACCTCTAACTATCCACCAAAAAATACAATAAGACAGTGCCTTTATTTAGTCATTTCCAGGGAAACAGACATGACTGGGGTACCTTTGGGAAGAGATTTACAGAAAAATACAGAAATAAATAAATGTAATGAACATTTGTGACGAAGCCCATAAGTAAGCAGGAGATTTGACTGGCATAGCATTCTGCCTATGTGCTGTGTGCACAGCTTGATGTACTTTCCCAGCAGGAATGAAACAAACCAGCAGGCACTGGACGTCAGTGTACTGTCAGAAAGATGCTGGATGTTGGACAGACCTGAAAGTTTGGATGAAAATGAAATTTGATGTCATCAAAACCCCATTAGCTAATTGACACTGTGATATTTAGCAGATGTTGGATTTTACTCTGAGAATGTTAATATTTTCTATGTTAAGATGGCGATAGAGGTGGTATTAATTTAAATCACTGAAATCATTCAACATCTGACGGTAACTATCCACCAAAACAATACAATAAGACAAGAATATCTTTGATTAGTCCCTTCCAGGGAAACAGAGATGACTTACTACTACTATACTTTTTACTCCACAAGATTTAAATAAAAATACAAAAACTATAGATGTAATTAACATTAGTGATGAAGCCCATGAGTCAGCAGGAGATCGGACTGGGAGTGGATTTCTGCTCATGTGCTGTGTGCACAGCTTGATGTACTCTCCCAGCAGGAATCAAACAAACCAGCAGGCACCTGACGTCAGGCTAACGTCAGAAAGATGTCGGCTAATTGACACTGTGATGTTTAGCAGATGTTGGGTTTCAATCTCGATGTCTGTATTTCATGTCAAGCTGGTGTTGACATGAAACGTTTGTTATCTTTTCCTGAGCAGGACATTTCATTGCCTATGTGCAGTGCACAGCTTGATGACACTGATGTTTGGTTGACTGTAGGTCGTGAGGTCAGGTGACCGAAATTCAACATCTTTTAAAGAATACTGGCGACAGCTGACGTGTTGGTGCTTTGTTGTTTTTAAGTTGTGTAAAGCGACCAAAAACCGACGTCTTCCAACGCCTCACGCCTTCCTGACATTTAAAATACCGACATCCTCGCGAGTAAAACCCAACATCTGCTGAAAGTCACAGCGGTACACTGACGCTGGGTCCGTGTTGATTTGTTTGATTCCAGATGCAGCAAATTTGCTTCTTTAACATGTATTTGTCTTTTTTCTTTGCTTTGTATCTTCTTCACTTGTTTTAGTTGATTGAGGACATAAAAGAACAACTGACTTTACTGCTAAAATGAAAATAATTTTCCAGCTCACGGGTCTATGGCATTGTCTTGTCATTGTGAGTTTTAAAATAGCTCCGATATTTGCTGTAGTTTTTGTTTGTGGTTTTATTTAATGTATCAGTGTCATGATGAAGATGATGTTGACACAGGTACTGATTTTGCTGTAGACAGTCGCAAAGAAAACAAAGAATCCGAGCTTTTTAACGCTGCTCAACAATATTAATAGTTGGTGCCATTTTCACGTACAGCAGGGGGAAAGTAAAAAAGGAAAACCTTCACTTCACCTTCTCAGTACTTTGGGTTTAGAGTATATAAGTGTATCTCTACAATGTTTGGCTGCAGTCTGAGCACATCTACCTCAGACTGAGTAAGGGCATCTAATCGGAGGAGGATTTCCATACCTGCCTCCCGCCTCCAGTAATCTGGAGTACATCACACGTCTGGCCGAGCTTTATTTCAAGAGACTAGAAAATAGATAAGCAAGTGACACAGATGGAGATAACACTAATCCCTGATGGGCATCAGGTTGAAAGGAGTGGCCACTGCACAGCGAAGGAGTAATGAAGGGCCTGGGGGCCACAGCAGAGCTACACTGAATGGAGGTAAAGAGAGAGGGGGGTGTGGAGAAAGCGATAAGGGGATAAGAGGAGAAGAGGCTGAGAGAGAGATGATAGATGAGGAGAGAAAAGGGAAAATAAGGAGAAAAAGAGAGGGAGAGCAGGAGGGGTGAAGGAGAGAGAGGAAAAAGGCTGTGGGCATGTTCACTGGGTGTGCTCTTATTACAGCCATATAATGTACTGTACTGCCAGGTTAAGACCACTCATCCGAACCCTTCTCCCAGTCGCTCTATAACTGAAGCTGGTATAATACAGCTTTCGCAACAAGCCCTTAAAATTGGTAATTTGTCCTTGCCTTTGAAAGCTGCGTCTGAAAATGTTCCGATCCCAGATCCTGACTGACAGGACATTTCTTTTCAGTACTTTCCACAATGTATATGAGAATAACAATACACGGTTAAGGTTAGACTACGACTAGGCAGGATCGACTGGGTCATTATTCAAATCACCAAATCATAACAAAGTTACCTCGAGGCATTTTTCATGTAGAACAGGTCTAGACAAACTTGCTATAGAATAATTTAAAGAGACCCAACAAATCCCACCATGAGAAGCACTTGGCGACAGAGGCAGGAAAAAGTAAAGAGTAAAGAGTAAATAAATGAAACCAATGCTAACAAAACAATGACGACTGAACAGCAGTCTATAGGAGGACTGTCTTCTCTTTAGCTGAATATCTGACTCTTGCATCAACTGACTGCTAACTTTGTTTGTCACTGGGTGGCGGACAGGCGGTATATGGTGGAACAGCTGCCTGCTGTGGCTGGAAATAGAAAATGGAAACAGAAATTGTTTCCTTCATGACAACTGTACGCAAAAAAGGTTCACATAACTCACAGATTTAAATTCTGCATAGTTCTTTATAATTAAGGGGCAATTGAGGGTGTGAGTGACAGGTGGGAGAGCATGTGCTTTCTACAGACAGGCATTCACCAAAGCCTTGGCTCCACACATGCCCCACCTCTTTTTCCACTTTGGGATTACCCAGGAGTTAGGTGGAGTCAAGCGCTGCCAAGATGGCCACAGCGCAGCAGCCCGCTCCGAGCTTCAAAATCACTACTCAGAAACCGATGAATGATCTATCTTTACATCAAGTGTATGGGGCCGCGGGGGGGGGGGGGGGGCAAAACAATGAGCTGAAAGTCACGAAAACACCACATAGAGCTGACAGAAAATGTCACAGTCGGAGGATAATTCTCTGTGGGTCTCTGTGGGCACTGATCAGTGCAGCTTTAAGGTGATGGAAAGGTTGTCGTCATCGCCTGTTGGTAAATGACTAGATGAGAACATTGGTCTCCTGTGTAAAAATTTCATGCTTTGTTGATTCAATTACTGACCCGCACTGACCACCATGCTGTGATTTGTGGCGCTAAAATAATAACAATGTTTCAGCTTTTGCTTGAGAGGCCACTTTCTGTTTTGCATGACTAGACAAAAGCTTGTCAGGTAAATGTAAACATGGGAGGATTTAGGCATTTGAACATCCAGTCTTTCATTCTTCAGTAATTCAGGCAAAACAATCTGATGTTTTATTTACATTAGTTTTTAAAGGCAAATGTCAGCCTTCCCCTTTAGTTGACACAACAAAGGCAGCCAAGCTAACAAACCAACACAATAAGCTCAAAACAATACATAAGATGACTCGCATGAGATGATAATTAACACAATTAAAATAAAAGAATGTAACATTAATTGCTTAAAGCACAATCATGGTAGTAAGCTGATTTTTCTATTACATTTTAACTGTCTAATACATTTTAATATCACTGCCCACCATGTCATGATAATAAAATGCACTTAGGCCTTAATACAATTTCATACTAGGTGAGAACATTTTAGTTTCCAATTACAAGAACATCATAGATAACCAGGAATTATATTGAGTATGTTTTCCAGTGGGAGGGAGGGAGGGAGGCAGCTAAATGGTATAGAAAGCACATTTCAGAAGTTGACTGTGTTGCAGCACCACTCTCCTCCCCACCTACCATATTGTGTGTGCGGCGCCAGTCACAGCCGGCGTCTGGCTGCGATGACAAGGACAAGAAATGACAAATCTCTTCAGAGCAGCATCTCTGTGACAGACCTGAATAAAATGTTTGACTAAAGTGTCAAATATTTGAACTCCTTGAACCCCCCCCCCCCCACGTGCTCTTGATCTATCTCACCAGACAGTCTCAAAAGTGAACATGACACCCCGGTAGAAAAGATAATAGAAATCAAGCGCTGTGTTCGAGCCGTGTTTCCGCTGTCTTGCTGTGATTTGGAAATGACTTTGAAACGTTTGAATAACAAGTGTGCAGCAATCAAAACACTTTTACTGCCCCAGTATTTTAAGTACACAAAGGTAAATATAATTTCCAAAAGGCATGAAGATGGATGGATCATCCCAGTGAATTTCATCAGCTTTGTCGTGTGCGTAGGTGTTGTATTTTTTGTGATGCAAGGGTGCATAGGTTATTGTTTTTGGCTATGGGCAGTTCCACGCAATTTATCTTCAGTGTTTGTGGGTCACGTGGTGTTTACAATATTTCCATCTTGCGTGGAGGAGATTTTGACACCAAAATAAATCAAATGCCAGCAGCTCTCGGAGAACGTGATCTTCTGAATCAGGTCTGTGACTGTCGCAGAGACAAACCAGCTGTCACAAGTTCTGCAAGGAAAGAGTTTCTATTTTGTCTCCTTGTATCATTTCCAGAACACAAATACCAGTTCCTTTTCTGCTGCTTCAATTCTTAAAAAATGACACAATGGGCACTTTAGTCAAAAGTCAGCACTCACCAACACACACCAAAAACCTGCGTTAAACATCCTTTCTGAACACTCGAACTAGAGCACGACTGGCACTGGAACATTGAGGCCGACACAGATGTGGATGGTAACATCATATGTGAAAGATCTGCTAAAAGCCATTTAGCTCTGTATTTCAATGGTTTGGTTTTGGATACAAATACCCTTGATTTTAATCTGTCTGAGATAAAGAAAAATGCTGACATGATACTGTTTTTATTTTATTTACAAATGAAATTCCAACAGTTGTGTTTCGGACATAATGTCAATAATAATCTGCTCTCTGTTGGACTTATTGTGGGATAGTGACTGGGCTGGGAAAACCCATATGAGCCCTGTGTAAAAAGATGTGGGTTCATATTGTCCCCCAATAAAACTCAATGGCTGTCTGCCAAAAAAAAGTAATTATACTGTTAGCAAGTAATGTTCCAAAATAAAATTATTTACCAACAAATTGATAGTGAAAATAATATATATATAAGATATTTTAATATATAAAAAGTGATTACCACCAATTATGTATAGTAAATGAATATGTCAGACACGTATATTTGTTTATTACTGATCGACCAGAAAATGGGCAACATGTCTGTAATTAGCTAATCACAGCTCATTATATCAGCCCACCGATTGATTAGGGAGTCTATACTCCAGATTAGATTTAAGACTGGTGATATCATTATAACTAATGGCTTTCAATTTTTTGCTAATGTCATGTAGAGAGATGAGAAAATGAAGGGGGAACATTGCAATTCACGGTCGGCGCCTTTAATCCAGAGCCCACCGGGGAGCTCCATATAAAGGGTTGACCTTTCCTTATGGTGTCTCATCAGGGCTGTCAATGAATACTAAACATGGTACCAAAATCCATCATCTGGCCTAAATTGAATATATATATATATATATATATATATATATATATATATAT
>CM076662.1:2892321-2968051 GCA_038496675.1 Rachycentron canadum
AGTCAATAACAAAAAAGCACTGCAAAGATAAATAAATACTTTGACCAAGATTAAAGTCTAAGAAAAGCTCTCTCTATACTTTTTTTTTAGCAGTTCTTATATAATGAGCCCATCAATTATCACCCGTTATTGGGAACACCTCAACAATATCACAGAACTACATACATCACAATTCATTTTTTAATTAGGATTGAAAGGCTGATGTCACCATGATGGAGAACAGGTTAGGATGGGAATGTTAATGTGTGGTGGAAGTCATCAGGCTGTCACCCATCATACATCAAATCAGCATCCATCCTCCCTCCGAGCTGCTCAGCTCAGGCCATCCTCATTTACACTCAGACAGACTGAAGTGAAAGAGTCACGGTGAACTTCTGTCTCTCTCCCAACTCAGACACATGGTTGTCTAAAGTGAGAGGAAATTAATTTTTCATTGTTTTTTTTTGTTTGTTTGTTTTTTATAAGCTGGGGAGATGTGGCACAGCAGTAACACTGAATTTAACTGAAGTAGTGGGGCTAATGCACTACTACATCTGTCAGTGTAAAAGACTGTTCACATTACATGAACACGCAATTTCTACACATCTGCCATGATCCCACTCTCGCCTTGTAAAATCCTTGGATTCCCTGTTTTTTCCACCCTCACTCTTCTTGACAGTTGACACTGTCCCCCCCGGGTATCACTTTAAGACCCTGGGACCAAGCCAAACTGCTGAATATGCATCACATAACTGTCAAAAACGGCACTGAGTGTTTTTTGTGAATGGCTGAAAACACAATTTTTCTCTTTTCTTTTTTTTTTTGTTTTGGAGATGTAAGGAACTGGCAGGATATTCATGTAATATTTACGGGTGAAAGCGCAAATGAGGGAAAGACTTACAGTGGAGTCAAAAGCTAAGCTGCCTGTTGCATAAGCCTGTATGTACACACATCAAAGCACAACTTGATAGCTCAATTATCAAGCTCTGCTCGCTCGCAGCTACTCCGCCATCAGCGTCATCTAAGCGTGGAAATGCACGAGAGAAAAAAACGGTCAAGAAAATGAAGCCCCACCTTTTTTTTTTTAACCAATGTTTAAAGTAGAAAAAAAAACAACAATTAATTAAAAGCCGTTTGAGGATGATGTTGTTTAGCAGTCTCTGTCTGCCTGAAAAGTGTGTCATCACTGCTGCATCAGCTCAATTCCAGCAGGCGCCTCTGCTTTTTTTCTCTTTTTCTCTCTCCTGCGTTCTCAGTCCTTTCTCCAAAAACATCAGAATGCTAATCTCATTAGCTTGTGGGTATGTATGTGTGTGTGAGTGTGTGTGTGTGTGTGTGTCATAATGTGCCTGGGTTTGTGTGTGTCCCTGCATTTGAGAGCATTTTCTAGTGTGTGTGTGTGTGTGTGTGCGTGTGCAACTACAGAAGGATGCCTGCTTCTATGTGTATGTGTATGTGTCAAAGTCGGCGTGCTTTAATACAATATTCAAATGCTCCCATGGTGCTTTCACATCAGGGAAATATTAAAAGCTACTCGATAACCACGTCTCCCTGCTTCACCAACTGCTTGGGCTTACATAGACTGAGAACTGGGCTTAATCATCAGACAGGGGGGAGAGATTCCCTCCAGACCTGCCAAGCGAACTCAAACCCCAGCATGATATTCTGCAACTCTTCCACGAGGCTTGATATTTAATGCATAGGTGCGGCAGCGGGTGGTGATAGACGGGAGGGAAAGGCGAAGCTGACGTCTCACTGGCAGAATGCAAAGCCGTCAAAACAGACCCACCATCTGTGAGAGAGGCTCCATGAGGACAGACAGAGAGAGAGATGGAGGGAGAGAGGTGAGAGGGCTCAGGAAACGAGTGAGAAGTGTGAAGGTGACTGAAAGAAGGAGAGAGGAATGAGAATTATGGAAACTGCTTCTACCTGAGTGCTTCCTGTGAAAGATGCCAGAGCATAAGGACATCCATGTTATCTCCATTTTTTTTTTCTTTGGAGAGCCAAAATGAAACTTGGTTAAAATCACCAAAATAACAAAATGAAGGTTGTAAAATGACTCTTTTTAAAGAATCACATGAAATCTTATAATTCCAGTGGAGCGCCCAAAAGCCGAGAGTTTCCCCTTTTCTCTGTCCTATTTCGTGTCTCTCTACTCTAGAAGTCTGTGAAGGTTTCAGTCATCCAGGTCATAGTTCTCTGAGAAAGATGAATCTAGGGCAGCTGGACTTGGTTGGAGATTCTTGAAGACTCTACACCGTCAGATCAAAATGAAAAAAGGCATAAAAATCGCCAATAGAATTAAAACGGAAAAAATAACATCAGAAAAAAAGACTTAAGTCTAGCAAATTTTATGGGGTCTTGTAGGGTCACTATATGAAAGACTAGATTCCTTTAAGATTATTTCCCATCATGCTTGCATTGAATATTTACAGTGAGAAAAACAGTTTTTTGCCCCATGCACACTGTCAGGGTTAGTTCACTGTTTCCTGCTCGCTGCCGGAGAACGTGACATTGAAAGTCACTGTTTGCATGAGTCAAGACTAAAAAAAAAAGGTTGAGCTCTCTTGTCCATCTCCACACTGTGGCGTTGTTGGATTGGCTCATAGCAGGCGTCTCTGATAAGACACAGTGTTTTGTCCAAGGGTTGTTACAAAGATCCCAGCCTGCAAGTAAGAGCTGCCTGAGAGACTGACTGCAGGGCACTTAAGTCCATGCATTATACTTGACCTATATTAACTTTCTAAAGCAGGTTAGACGTCAAGGGGAAAGCTAAATTACATTATCCTCTTAAATTAACAATGTGTAGCAACAAGTTAACTTTAACAGCAAGTGTGATTCCAAGTAACATGATTTTTAATGATCCCCTCATTAACGGCATTTCATTCATTATTTTAGTTTGAAAATTAAAAATGAACATTTAAAGCAACAATACAATTTGGAGCTGTGCCATCTTAGGTCACATGTTATCATAGCATGTTTTTTGAAGTATGTTGATACCGAAACAATTACTATTAGCCATTACTTTTACAACAGTTAAGAACCATGATTTTTCTTCTGACAGAGACATGTTTGCATCTTACCAAGATGGCTGAAGGATACTGAGCAGTCACGTTAATCCCATGCGTGTGTCAGGGCCTGAGCGCTGGAGGATGTATTCAGTGAGCTATTCATCAGTGCAGACTTTATCATTCCATCAGTGCTGAAAAGTGAGGACCACAGTTCATGTGTATTTCTCAATCAGATCAAAGCTTTCAGTAGAGAAAAGCTTCCACTGGTCGAAGGCGTGCTGCCATGCAGCTGTTTCAAGCTGAAGGGTTGTTCATTATTCTTCTGCAGGAAACAGCACCAGGGAGCTGACAAACAAACAGGAAGGCGTGAGAGCAGCTACGGAATTCAGGTCGGAGGCAACAAACGATTCCACCACCAACCTGACGGACTTGTTGAGTTGTCAAAAAGTGGCGAGATGCCTCAATAAGTGAATGTTGTTGCGGCTGAGGCAAAGAAAATCACGTCGGTATCAAGCACGGCTGTGAACAGGGGATGAGTTGTTAACTGGTGCGAGGTGAGGAAAAGGTTCACTTTGAGTCCAGTCTGGAGAGGTGGGTAACCTGCTCAGCTACTTTTAAATATTAGCATTCTCAACCACGGCGGCTTCTCAAATCGGTTGCATTTGAAGTCGGTTCAGCTGGGTGAGCCTTCAGCGGGAACAACAGTGGGATGTATGAAATTGGCCTCATATGCTGCCAGATTGAAGCAACGCAAAAATCAATTAGACTGTGACCACATGGATGAAGAGTAAACTGGGGGAGCCAGGATCCAACAGCCGAGCAGCTCCACTCTCACACTGGTAACCATTTACAAATGAGTCAAAATGGTATTTCAGGTTATATATAAATAATGTGACCGGATAGATGCCCCTTTCATTCCTGTCAAACCTAACTGTCCTAGAGCAGCATTTTTTTTTTCAATAATATATGTCATATATAATAATGAATAATTATATCAAGTCCTTTAAGAAAATAAATAGAAACCTGTTTTATAAAATAATTTATAAAAAAATATTGCTGAGGACTGTGCCGTTAGAGAATTCATTCCATTGCTTTAATGAGTTTCAACATATGTACACATCTGTGGTGCTCTGAATTTACATACTACCTTAATATAAACAGCCTCCCGGGAAATCCTTCATTTTTTCTCCATGTTTGCAAATATCCAAAGCCACGGGAAAAGGTCAAACCATTAAAAAACATTTTTACAACATAAGAAAAAGGTTTTTTAGTTTTTATGTCAATGTGTCTGTCTTTGAATATGTATGCAGATACACTGTGTATTTGTTGAGGGATTCAATGGCAGATACTGGAAAACCAAGACTGGAAACATCTTCAGTGTGAAATTTGTCAAAAAAAAAAAAAAAAAAGAAAAAAAAAACAGTTTTTAACTTACTTCATATGTGTGTGTGTTTGTGTGCTCATGTGCTTCCAGCATGTGTTGAGTTAGTCACCAGGTGGGTTTCCATCCATCTGTTTTCATGCAAATTTTCAATTTCAAGGAAAAACGTGAGTGGAAATAAACAAAAAAAAAAAAAAAAAATCTTGATATATCACAAAAAAGTTTTCATACTTGGCTGAGCTGGAGGGAGTGGGTGTGTATTTACAAAAGCAAAATGCCTTAGTGCAGTGGAAAAGGCTTAGTGAATAAATCATGACACGCATCAAGCGTGCAGCCTAAACGTCGACTGAAGCTCCTGCTTCACTGAAGAGACGGAAAACAGTGGCAGACGAACACGTTATATTTAAAAAGTGCGCATTAATACGATATTTCCATTCTGTTTTCTTCACTGTTTTTCACAGTTTGAGGTTTCACTGGTGGTCTTTTGATTGTGTCATCTCGTTGCAAGCTCTTCTTCTGCAGTGGTTTCAGTGCCATCCGACTGATAAATCAGTCCCACCTAATTCCACTCTCCTAATATTCACATCACAGCGATGGATGGAAACATGCATTCATTTGCATTTCTTTTTGTAACGCTTGCACTACATTAAGATGGAAACCCACCAACCGAGTGACCTACCGCTGTCTTATGAACGAGCCTCTTTAAAATACTGCCTGAAGTCTTTACATTTGCAGTCTGTGAAGCAGGCAGTGGAATCATGGAATATACTCATGTCTTCACAAGACTAGCTCCATTCATCCATCCATTTTCAATTGCTTAATCCGGGGTCGGGTCACGGTGGCGGCAGGCCAAGCAAGGTAGTCCAGACATCCCTGTGCCCAGCAATATTTTCCAGCTGCACCTGGGGTGATGTGAGGTGTGAGGTGTTCCTCGGCGAGCTATGTAATCCCTCCAGTGAGCTCGAGGACTGCTCCAAGGTCTCCAACCTGTTGGATAAGCCCGGAAGACCTCCACTGGGACGTGCCCGGGAGGTAACCTAATCAGATGCCCGAACCACCTCAACTGACTCCTTTCGGCATGACTGAGCAACGCCTCTACTCCGAACTCCCTCCAGATGTCAGAGCTCCTCACCCTATCTCTAAGGGCCCAGCCATTTCGGTCGCTTGTATCTGCAACATCATTCTTACGGGTCACTACCCAAATCTCATGACCGTAGGTGTTTATCAGAATGTAGATTGTCTGGTAAATCGAAATCATTGCCTTCCAGCTCAGCTCCTTCTTCACTACAGCGTAAAGTCTGACTGCTTATCTCAGAAAACAACACTGGTATTGGTAATATCCTTACGGGATACTCCAGGGTAACCGAAAGTGAACAATATCCAGGCTTTAGCATTTTTTTGAGGCATACATGCCTCTTGAGATTAGTCAGAAGGTTACAGCAGCACACAGACAGGCCGCTGTACCTGCCACGAAAATTAAAAGCATCACCTTCTCAGTGTTTAACTTCCTTCACAAGGTGGAGGTTGAATCACCATCACTACAGGGAATGGCTGCCGGCAGCTGCTTCATCTGCTGAACACAGGCCGGGCCAAACAAGGTCTCAGCAGGACACGGGTGACACCATATTGTTAACTGTTATGGTAAATATATAAGTCCATATTTCATCAGAAGGGCCATTGAGGAAAGATTTGAGCGTAAATGGGAGTAATTGTAGAAGCTCCAATATCCTCCACACTTTCAGCTCTGCTGCTTAACGCCTTGACAAACAGCACACCGAGCTCATCATTCACCATTCACCATTGTGAGTCCTTCTAATGATCCTGCTGGAGAGTAACCTGAGACTGACCCTGCAGAAATAAAATCACAGCTCAATATAAAGCGAAGAGTGACGACCTGACGCAGTACATGAATCAGAGACGGGACATACGTTCAAAGTTCTGTGTCCACACTAAATCCTACCTGTTTGTGTGTGTGAAAAAGAGAGAGAGAGAGTGTGTGGGTGTGTTTATTTGTGTCCTCAGAGGCCCATTGTTCAGTCCATTGGTCATATTGCTCACTTTAAATCACCTCATCAACTTTAATACCCTCTGTGATTTGATACACCCATCATCAAGGTCAAGGAGACACACGCATTCACATTTGATAGGCTCATCGTGTCGGTCAAGGAGATGCACACGCCATTCGCCACATCCATGCGCCAATCTCACCTGATCGCCCATTCTCATCTTGTTGGTAATGGTCTTCATGTCTGTCGAACACACCCTCGCACACGCTTACTGTACACACATCTACACACTGTAAGCACTTTGAAAAAGCCAGTGTCTGAGCATTGGCTCGATAGGTAATCCCTGACGGCAGTGGTCCCAGAAAAGGTCAGCGGACCCCAGCCAAACGCCAGGGGAGGGCAGATAATGACAAACATCTATCTTGACGTGCAGGGGGCATATGAGGGGACACGAAAACCACTGGGGTCTATGATATGTTGTGATGTGGTGTGTTATAAGCTACCGCCCCAATTCTTATTACCTCCACAGACAACCAGCCCAGCTGTGCTCAGCCTTTCTGAGTTCCCCAGTGTGGAATTAAAACTGCCGAGGGGTCAAGGATTGTATTTTAAATGATCACTACATCTGTAATAGTACATCTGTGTCATTAGCAAAGACAGTTAAGGTGCAAATAAGTAAACCAGAACTGGAGTGACTGGCAGATTCAAACCCCTCCCAGTAAAGGTATTTTTACAGTCACTTATTTCAAAAAACTAAAATCTCCACCATCTGCCGCTGCAAGAAATTACCTCATAACTGGGGCCTAGATCAAACGGGGTCCAAATTGAATTGAGGGCAATTTGGTCCCATTCTACTGCAGAGGGTCTCAGATCTGGGTGTCAATATATCTAATATGGAATCTAAGTGGCTCTCAGCTCTGAAAACCGTCGTAGTAGAAAATACTGTTTATTGAGGCAATAAGAAGAGTGTGAACAGTGAAGTGCTGGGGCTTCTTGTTGATGGCCCGCCATGTTGACATTACCTCCACTACCTGGGTCTGCCTGGGTGACTGGGTTTATTATTTCCCGATTTTTTGAGTTTTGAGTTTATTTGGGGTTTTTTTTTTTTTTAAATTGAGTGCAGGCCCGTATGTCAGAAACAGAAACACTGAGTCAGAAATGGATCACTCAGAGTCTGACAATGTCTGGACAGCTCCCACTTTCCAATTAGACGCAGGAAACTCTATTATACATAGAAGAGATCACGAGATGGTCACAGTCTGCTTAACTGCGCTATGAAACTGGCCAGTGGTGGGAAATTTAATCTATAAGGAACATTTCAATTTTCCCACCATTAGCTTCTGGAGATTTTAATTAAGCATAAGCCATAAATCTCCATTTTTCTCCCATTTCTCTGCTGTCCTTTTTTACACTCAGTCAGTGCACTGCATAAAAACCAGTGTGTGAAGAGTATGCAAACTAAATCTTTTGGTGCATTAGTTTCAGTACACATAGTAGTGTTAATATTATGGGTGGTGTGGTTTCACTGCAGTAAATATCTGCGCTGCAAATGCCTGCCCAACGTACGGGCGTTGTGCAGTTCAGCTGTTTCCAACTGTTCACAAGCCCATATTTCTGACACGTAATCTTAAAAATATCAGCACATCTCACTTCGCTGCTCTACCCAGGGAGTGAATATACTCATGTCAGTTTGCCTTTTCCGTACAGTTGCAGGCCTTTTTGAAAACCCTCACGCCATCTATTTCATTTTAAGCGCTTTCAAAGTGATTCATGTTTAAGTTTAAGTTCCTTAAATAAATGTGTGTTCAAACTTCATTGATTTTGCATCTTGTGTTATGATGGCCGTTTACTCAAATGTCAGCTTTTATTTTTACTGCCCCGTTCCTCTTTGTAACAGTATCATGAATAATGCGTACCCCTCCGCTAACCGAGCATTCGCATGCTGATGTTTTTCCAATTATCTCACAAGCTGTAATTCTCCGGTGCTGCAGTTCAGGCTGGAAGTTATTAAAAAGCAGGGGAGGGAGGGGTGATTCACAGGCTTTATTTTCTCATTCTGGGCCAGCAACACGGTTTAATATGATATTTCTCTCAATCTTGGGAGCAAATCTTCTCTCTTGTAAAAAATCAATACCTCACCTCTTTTCACGCTCTCTCACCTTCTCTTCCTCTGCCGCAACCTCTGCAGTTCCTCTCCCCCATACTGTCGCCCCCTTTCCGAATGAGAAGACAGGGCAGAGAAGTAATCTCCATGCACTTCATGGAAACTCTCTCAGCGGTGTAATCAGCGCTCCACCGACCCACTGCCCAAGCCGACCCTTTTCTGTCCCCTTCCCCCTCAGTGACCCTCCCTATCTCCTCCTTGAGTAATGGGCTCCAGCCTGAGCTCTCTGGTGACCTGCAGGGCCCTCCCACCAACCTCCTCACACCTCTCCACCACTCTCTCCCAGCGTCCAATTAAAAAGCAGCAACCGCAGTGACAGGGGCCCCGCTGGTGCGAGTGATTGGACAAGTCCCAGCCTGCTCCTGGCCCCGCGGCGTGAGTCAGAGGTTCGTCCGTCTGTTTTGATCTCCGCCGACTTCCCCGTGTCCAATAAATCATTTTCTCAGCGAGCGGGGCCCCTTTGACCGAAGCAATCAAGAAATTCCACTTTATCTGCTGCTGATATCAAAGCCAGCTCCGCCGTTAAACATTAAATGGTGATTTTAAGATGACCTGGGGATAGACCGGGCCGCCCGGTAAGCAGAGTCGGACGTGATTTATTGTGTGTGTCTGTGTGTGTGTGTGTGTGTGTGTGAAAGAGTTAGAGACCCACATCACAGTGCAATCACACAGAGGAAAACAGATTCCCTCATTCAACCACGTATGCCACCAAAACCAGTTGGCATTTTACAGCATTTTCAGGGAATTCCACATCAAAGGTGTGTCAGCGCGACTGTTCACTACAGTGCAGTGTGTTAAAATCCAATAGAGGGAGCAGCTGGTCCAGGAACAGCCCTCTGCTCCTGCCACGTCCTCCCATAAACCTCGGTCACCTCACTCTCCCCTGAGAGCGCTGGGAAGCAGGAGGATGACAATTAAAAAGCTGCAAGATATGAATTATTCTACCAGATATAGGAGGGACAGACATGACATGTTGGAAAAGAGATGAAGGTGAACTACTTGAATTCTCAACCTCAGTATTAACGACAGGTATCCTGTTTCAAAGAGGTAGAAGAAGTATGGTCCGTCCTCCCTTTAGAGGGTTATATAACTGCCCAGAGTCTACAAGTTTGTGTTCAGATTTCCTCTTTTATCTGGCCTCGGGTCTAAAACCCTGAGAGTTTCAGTAAATCTTAAAATCTGAGCCCCTGAACCAGCAACTGTTTTTGTATCTTTACTTAAAAACAGCTGAAATGAGTAATTGATGGATTGTTTCTTGTTAATTTTCTGAACTGATTTATCAGCTAATAACTCAACGATGTCTAGCTGCAGTTTAATTTGTCCAGGCTGAGATGAAACTGCTTTCCACTGAGAAAATAGTCCCTATACATACAGCTGGTGTTGCGTTGTGTTTCTGAAATAGATTAGATTTCTTTAAATGACATTTGTTGCATAATTCAGTGTATTTGTACCGTTACTTTTACAGGAGTAAAATGATGAAAATAAATTGGTATTAAAAATTGTAAAAAATAAAAAATATGCTGAGAGCTGGACACATGAAACTACAGTCACCTCACAGAACCAGGTAGCTCAAAACCTGAACACTGGAGTAAATCTATTAACATGATCAGATATCACTAGGAGCAAGTGTGTTTTCAGAGGATCCTGCTTTATTAACTTGATGCATGTTTGCCCTGTGAAACAGGATATTGCATCAAGACACAAAGAGGGTCATGCTCAGTCACTGCTGTTTGATGGGAGAAGCAGATCATTTATGATCGTGTAATAATCATGGACTGGATTAAAAAAAAATGAAGCCAATGCTGAAGCGGTTTAAAGGGGCAGGGGGAGACTACAGGGGGAGACTCCACTATTTGCAAAAAGAAGTCTAAGGGAAAATGCCCATACTTGATTCATTAGCTCAGTAAATGTTTTCCTAATGAGTTTATGGTCTCAGTCTCTAGTTTCAAGTCTTCAATACAACATGATGTTCTTTTTTCTATTTTTTTTTTTTTAAATTTGTCCCATTTAGAGGAAACTAGATCTTAAAGCAGTGCATTTGGGTGTTGACAGACTGCACCACACACGGTGACCTGCCTGAAAAATCAGGATGGAGCACAGAGCAGGTCAGATCCACCCATCGCTCCTCCTCAGCTCCACCTTCTCCTCCAAACATGGTTTATTCTGGTTTCAAAAAATAAGATGGTCATGGACAAATTACAAACTGGAGGCTTTAAAACAGCAGCTCACAAACCAATGGGTGACGTCACAGTGGGTTAATAATTGGTGATAACATTATCATTCAGAATTTGAATCTAGGCCAGTGTATGCTGAGCACTACAGATGCACTGTTTGTCCTTATTTTATGTAATTGCACAGGGAAAAGGAAAATATGGAACTTCTTATTGTCATGTGATGTTTATTCATATTATGGAAACGCAAGCAGAAAAAAACATGATGATGACTTTCGATGAGTGGAACAAAACAAGGGACATTCTTTGTAAACCACTAGACCACAGGACGTCACAGAACTGCTCATTATTCTTCCAGTGAATCTGCTTTACACAGACCGCTGCTTTTCCTATAAATAAAGATTTTTACACAAAGTTGCTTTACTATCGACTATATTTCTATATTTACGGCAACTAAAATGAGTGTTGTTGGTCACCACCAGCAGGAGGCAAATAAAAAATGAATAACACTAATAATAAAGGCTGAAACCCCGCCCACAGGTACAGGAACCTGGTGCTGAGTGACATGGTGAATCTTTGGGTGCATGTCTTTGTTGATCTTCCTCAGTTCACTGTGGGATTCTCTGTCACAGTTGTGAATGGAAACAACGGAAGCTTTTAAAGAGAGATTAGACAGTTGTCACAGACGATAAGTAGCCTCGTGCTTTTAATGGTATTTTAGCACTATTTTGTCTTGCATGCACTTTCCTGCTGAGGTGTGTGTATTTAAATAAAAGTGTAGAAAACTGGCTCAGGCCATAATTGTTGTCGTGTGGCACTGGTGAAAACGTTTCCAAAACTATACAGAGGGGGAAAAAAAGTCATATCCTCGGATGAAAAGGCCATTTAGATAGAGAAAAAGTATCACAGCTCATAAATTGGGAGGAAATCCCGCATCAGGCCGACGGTGAAAAATATCCTCCATTACAGAGACACTGAAATAGAAAAGCACATTGTGTCTCTCTAAAGAAAATCAAGCCACAAGCACCATCACTGCAGAGCACTACGCATAAGTGCTAAACGCAACGCAACTCTCAGCTTTCATCCCGTAATGTAACAGAGAAACATGAGCTCTCTGGCCTTCACGTTGAATTTATCCATGAACACACACACACACACATTACTCACAGAACGCACACACAGATACACACAAAGTTTATTATTCGGTCGCTATATACAGAAGTATGCACATATGTGCTCGTAAAAACAAACACTTATGAGCTAAATGTGCCACAGGTGTAAACGTGTGCACACCTACAAGTGTATTTACATAAAAAAAAAAAAAAAAAATCAAACATTTACCCAGCACACAAACATGTCCGCTACTTCCCCCACACCGGCGATGGCTTCATCTCCCGCCATGCTTGGATCTCTCCCAGTCAACAGCACCAAATCCCCTCACAGCTTTTAATCAGATGGGCAACTATTGGAGCTTAGCTAATGAATGCACTGGGATAATATAATCTCAATAATCTCTATGAAGCCTTTAATTGAGCCATATGCTAAATGTGATGTATGACTTCATTAAGAACTGATGTCTTCTTTTATGTGATGCTGTTCGTGACCTTGACTGGCTCAGCGCGTCACTGCTGAGACAAAGGTCCGATCCTGTTAGCTGTTCAGCGGAGCTGGCACATCACTGCTGTCTGCAGGATCAGTGGAGACACAGAGCCGAAAGTGATCGGGACTGAACTCAGGTACAGAACGGAGACACCGGCCATCTATGTCTGCCTCCACTACGACGTCTTAAAAACAGTAATAAGATGCAGAAAGTGCGTAGTGTGACTAACATGCATTTGCCCTATAGGAGCATTCCTTGCTATATTGAATTTAGATTAAATGAACTTAGTATGACCTCACAGTAAAATTTTGAAAAATGTGTTGATTGTATAAATTTCGCAAATATTTGTATTCAAAGTAACTTATATGTTTCCTGATGCACAAACACTGGGAGCGATTTATGTTACAGTGTCTTGCTCATGGGCACTTCAACACATCAACACATCAAGCCAAGCAAACATCTGCCGAGCAAGAATACAGGAGTTTGCTGTGATAGAAAACCTCTAATTTCCTGTAAAATATTCATCATTTTTGATGATTGTTTCAAGATCATAAACACGTCAGATTGCTTATTTGGGTTGATTCAAATCCAAATAAATTCAGTTCATGGGTTTATGGTCTCATTCTCTAGTTTCAAGTCTTCAATACAACATGATGTTCATTTTTTAAATGATATATGTCAACATTCTCAACATTTTCTCATCTGGACAGTTAGAGAACAATATTCAGAGAGTTGTCAGTGAGAAAATCAACCGATAACATCAAACATGGATTTGTTTTCAGCGGATTTGTCATGGTCTCCCCCGAGGGGACTATTTCTTTGGACTCTTTTGACTCCTCATGTTTGGACTTTTGTTGGTTTCCTGTTTTACTTGGGTATTACTTCCCTTGAGTATCTCTCGGTCGTTCTACTTCCTGTCTTTTTCCATTTTCCCTCCGTTTTGATTGCGTGACCCGCCCTGATCTGTTTCACCTGTGTCCAAACAGCCCTGCCCCTTTGTGTATTCAAGCCTGTGTCTTCGCCTCACTTCGTCTGCTTTGCTCCTCTTCAGTTTCCCCTGTGTCTCCTCCTGTGTCTCCTAAGTGCAAGTGTTTTTCAGTCACTTTTTGTTGCCTTTTTTTCCTTTTTGCTGTTGTCTGCCTTTGGGTCCAGTTTTACATTTTACAGCCACAGCGAGCTCCACCAATCGCGGGACAGCCTCTATTATACTGAAAACCAAAGGCAAAGGCTGTCCCCACATGGACTTCACTGCTTTGAAAATGTTTTCATCACCTTCAGACATCTGGATTTCAGCAGCTGGACAGTAAAAGGCAAACTGAAACTGTAAAAGTGCAGTGGACGAAAATATAATTGCAGGGAGACATGTCCACTCCATCTCTAGGGGAATTAATTAAAGGTTACACTTAATTAAAATGGAGGCTACTTCAAATTGTGACAGGAAGCTAATGAATGCTGCGTGTCAGTCGGTCCATGTTGTTGTGTGTGTGTTTAGTGGTGGCGACCGCTCCACGTTTCCTGTATCACAGTTAAGACTCGAAGTAAGAGACACCTGTATGTTCCCTTAGCATTCGCCATCCTGTCTTTGACCCTGCTCTGCTCTTATTCTGAAACTACTTTATGACTCAAACCATATCAAGTATCGGCCTCTATTTCTTCCCTCAACTGCTTTATTATTTATAAATATTGATTGAGATCAAAAGCCCTCTTACTTCTTTCACCCTTTAAAGATACACACAGGCACACACACAAACACACACACGCACGCACAAAACTCCCTCCCAAGCATTTAATTCCGTTACATTCATCCCCTGGAATGCAAATCCATGTGTTTGCCTTTGGTGTTGTTAGATGTGAAGTCAGATTCGCATGAGCGCTTTCTCAAAACCGCACGCATGAGTAAGTTCAAAGACGCACACTGGGTTAGTCAGCCAAAAACGCAGGAGGGTGGGTGGCGGGGGGGGTTTGCCCGCATTTTGGAACGTCGCCTCATGAATTAAATATGTAATCAGGCATGCAAACTGAGCCAGACAAATTTGGAGTTTTAACTTTGCTGAAACCGAGCCAATAAACGAAGAAAAATGCCTCTTCAACGAATAAATTAGCATTATTAGAGGCACAGTTATTTGGAAATCATTTTCTTTCTTTCACTTGGAAGATTTTCACTGAGTTAAGTATAACATTTCCCTGTAACAACAAAAGAAAGGCTGATAAGCTATAGCTGTTATTCAATTTTCAACAGCAATTATAATAAACACTAAATCTCTGCTGGGCAGACTCCTATGCACTTCCCATGGCTTGTTTATCCTGCAAATCACAGTCATCCAAATGAAGTCAAACTGATACTTTAAACACTGAACAGTCTAATAGCATGAACAAAGAAAATGACGTTCTGTCTGTCAGTACCACAGGAGAACAGCCGGACTTTGCTGTGGATGTATATGGGCCAGATTCGGGCCGAGGGTTCGAGCGTATATTGGGCCAGTGTGCTGTGCGTGGCTGCATTAAGGTGTTTGCCAAAATAAAATTCTGCTTTTCAGAAGAGTACAGATTAAAAAAAAAAAAAAAAAAAAAGCTTGAGTCTTACGGAAGCTCAACTCATGAACGATTGACAAATGCAGTCATTTATAAAAAGAAGATGTCGTAACTGATCATTTGGTTGTTTGGGGGTGAAGAACGCCACAGCCGGCCTGTCCGCTAGCCAACTGGTTAGCATGCTAACTTTAGTAGAAGGAAAGAAGTAATGGAAATAGAAGGAAAACAAGAGTCAGCATTAGCGTTGCTTTCCACTACTGGAGACCACTGTTGGTGAGTTAATTGAGTTAATTGAGCTGACTCATGATTCACGTCGTCTCACAGGAACCCCTTAGGCTACATGTCCTTGCTCTTAAGAAATGATGCTCTTCGTGTACTTCTTGGCTATCTACTGCCACCTGCTGGCCTGCGTCTACTAAAATAAACCAATACTCCAATGCTGTCATCTGTATTCCTCTCCCCCTGGCTCCACATCTCTACTCTCCACACCTCCTCACATATGTAACCAGGGTGAGGCTCGCCGTCCGTGGGAACCAGGTGACATGTCTGAATGAGCAGGAAGGCTATTATCACGTCCTCCCAGATGTTCCCGGCAAAGTGTGTTGGGCTGATGCAAGTGCCTGATAAGTTTTTAATAAGCGCACCCGGCCGTTCCACTTCATTCCACTTTGAAGCAACCTGCTCGATCTGAAGGGAATAAGGCTGATGTTTGGCCGTAAAATGCATTCCAGTGGCAAACGACTATCTCACTGATGTGAGATGCAAGGTGCGGCCATGCTGTTTGACTCGATTTTTTTATTTTTATTTTTTTTCCTCGCACGGTTGACAGATTCTTCACCCTCCATGGATGAGGTAAAACAGCATGAATATAAAGTAATGTGTAAGTTACTTCCCACTTCCTTCCTTCTTTTCACCTCCTGCATCAAGTCGAGACCCAATGCTGATAAAGCGGGTCAGGAAGACTGGTCCATTTCTGCAGCAGAACCTACTTGGCTTAATGCTGGTTGTATGTATGTTAGTGAGAAGGAGTGGGTGGTGTGTGTGTGTGTTTGTGTGTGTGTGTGTGTGTGTGCGTGCGTGTGTGTGTGTGCAGTGGGGGGTGGGTGGGAGGGGGGTTAAAACCCTTTCAACAGCAACAGTAAAAATCAATGGGAGGAGTTTGGATGTCAGAGCCAATGACTCAAGATGATATAGCTCGATACGTAGATCAATGCTTCCAACTTATAATCATTGTATCTCTCACCACTGAATGTCTTTCCTAATCATCGTCAGAAGGTGGAGGAGAGGAAAAAAATTGAAGGTAAATGTAGAGAAGGTGAGAGAAAGAGCTCCGCATGCAGTCGTCTGACGCTGTAGTGCCAAATAAGTCATGAATAATGTACCGTGAGCCTACGAGCTGGGAGAGTTTGGTGTTCCTTTATGTTTCTTCTTCCAGCATTCGACAGGGACCTGGATGACAAGTTTTAGACTGAACGTCACTTATACACGGATTTAAAGTAACAACGCACTACATTTTTATGCAAATGTGCGTCCGTTGTTCTCTATCACTGACAGATACAGGAAAACAGTAATGCACTCCTTGGGGGTTGTTGCTTTAGCAATTATAGATGCATGGCAGAGTATGTCTTCCTGCAAAACCCCTTTAGCCCACAGAATGTGATGTGCTTTCTGTTTAGCAGCAACAGCAGTTTTTATTTGTTGGGGAAGAATAGAATAACTGAGTGGGATTAAAGAGCACAGCGCCACCTAATGAAAAGTTTAAGGACAGATAGATGAAAAAAAAAAAAAAGTATTAAATCACATTAGGATTTTATCCAGATATGAGACACTTGAAATTAAGTGTAAATTGGATCAAAGAAAAGATGAAAAAATGTCAGAAATCACTCTCTTTTCTTGGCATTTTGTCTTCACAACTTTTCTGAGACATCTTTACGCTTCCCAGGTCAGTTTAAAAGGAACAGAGAAGAAGTCATTTTGTGCTTCTTGACCTTCCTGAAACAAGTGTCCGCAAAGCAATTTCCACAATCCTTATGGGAAAGACGGACCAATCCCTCAGCTGATTTTCTAAAGAAAAACTTATTAATGAGACAAGACATTTTTCTAGAAAACTCAGCTGCTTAGTCTATAAGAATATTTGGTGGCGGCTTATAAAAATCCTCAGTGGATTAAATAAAACAGAACTCTGTGTTATTTTCTGTGTGTTACCACTATGCAGTGGTAAAACAGTATTAACTACACCCCACCCACATGCACAATATGCACATACAAATGCTCCATCACTCCCATCCATCCCCTGTGCCGACTGAAATGTCAGTGAGGCTTTGCACTGCAACAGACCAGCTCAGGATTAATGTACATATGGGAAACAAAGGAGCGTTCGCACTGCTCACTCAGGCCAATTCTCCTCATCCCCTCCTACTACATCTGCCGTGGGATGCATGTGGCTTCTCCTTAGCCGAGACGGGCACTTTGATGTATAAAGAGAAGAGGAGAAGGGGCAAAGAGGAGAGAGAAAGAGAGAGTTTAACTGCCTTTCATGTGGCTCCCTTCCAACACTCCAGCACTCCCATGTTTTGCCTTAAACAAGCCACTGAAGCCAGGCATGTCTCCAAGGTTGGCCACGGGAGGCTTGTCAGCACCGCAGATTGGAGCAGCAGTGGTGGTGTGTGTTGCTGGTGAGGGCTATTGTTTCATCTTTCTTTCTTTTTTTTTTTTCCTCGAGGTACTGCTTCTAATGAATGGCACAGAAACATAGATAAAGATAAAGAATAATACAAATCTTGGATAAGAAGTTCAGATAGCTCAGTCCGCTGGCTGCTGGCAGCAGGCTGCAGTAATTTATAGGTCAGCACCACTAAAAATAACACAGAGTTACAACAGCTCCCTACTGTATGACTGAAGTCAGCTAAGTTTCTATCAGTGATGGTGCTCCAGGTGATTCATACGAAGAGAACTGACAACCTCAAGGGATCATGGGGTAATTGTTTACCAGCTATGAGGCAAGAATGTCAAAGTTTCTCTTCAATCAGAGGATTTTCTGTTTTTATATGATTAGAAATTGAATACACAAGTGTTGTGTGTCATATTTGTGTAGAGTGTAGAATGCCATTTCACACAAATGAATGGAAAACATATTTTGTCACTTGAACTGGTTATATACTGGCCATTTGGATAGTTTGAAATCAACAGCCTGCAGACTGAAAATCTCACATCACAACATCCCTGAGACACAATAAAATCAATACTTAAAGGTCCTATTTATACGTTTTCTCTGCTGCTGGATGTGGTTTCTTCCCAGGAGTAGGTGCTGGTTATTGTCGATGGTTGAGTTTACAAGAGACGAGAGGTTATAATAGGCCCTCTGAGCAGCTCCCTTCAGTGAGCCGCCAACAGAAAGTGGACGAGCAGGCTCGTTTTTCAAAAGAAAAACAGGCATGATAGAGAAGAGTTAACATAAAGCTTTGGGCAAGTAAAGGAATCAAGTTTGATGCTGAACTGAAACAACTGTTCATGCTAACACTGGCTACGTAGCAGTAGCGAAACTTAAAAATATTACTTGTTGTTAAATGTTAAATGTTTTATACCACATGACGAAAGGTTTTTGGTAAGGTTGGATTTTTTTGTTTGTTTGTTTGGGGTTAGAGTCATAGTTTAGTGTTCTTAGTGTCTTTTTCTGTTTCAATATGACAATGCCCTCGTGGAAAAGAAAAAAAAAAAAAAAAAAGCCCAGAAAAACAGCCCCATCTAACTCTTCTCATGAAGTGAAGCAGGGACGGAGCGTCAGGCTGTATCAGCCAGCATCAGTCTTCACATACTTTTAGTGAAGTAGTGTAGCAGAGAGATTTAATGTGCAGTGATATAAATGAGAAAACACCAGAAAATCCTCCCACTGTCTCTGTCTGACAGCATCTTTACAGTTCACTCAGTTGTGTGTTTGCAGCTTTGAAATGTTGCGCGGGCAACTGCTGAGAATTATTCTTCCCTAATGTGCATACCTCACTCAAATTGTCCCCACAAAGCAACGTAAACACTAATGTAGGCCACTGACGCCATGCATCCTACATGCTGTGTAATCATCAACATAAAATCTCTAAGACAGTGAGTGGTGAAGATGATCTTGTTTTGTTTAACCAGGAGCAGAATGGCTCCACAGGTTTCATTAAGAGGCTGTTGCTGTAGAAAGTGAGGTCTTTGGATTATCAAGAGAAATGTCAGGCAGAAATCTAAAAGATGAATATCTGTAAACCTGGACACATGAACCAGAAAGTCTCTGTGTCTCTGTGGTTTGATGAAAGTCTTTAGAATATGACGAGCCCAATTAAATTCAAATGATAACGTGGTTCTTTAAGGGAAGCTAGGTTAATCATTTTCATTAAATAATTTGATTTCTCGTCAGATTGGTGCTTGTAACTGAACTTTAGTTTGACAAACTTTCGTAGTTATCAGTGCGTTGACAGTCCGACTCTCACTCAGTGTGAATGCACGGTGTCAGGACCTGTCATGACACGCGAGACGATAGAGCTGCTGCTTCAGTCAGTCCAGTCATTCACATTCTCATTAAACCATATCAGTGCACAGAGATACAATGACATTGTACTGCCATCAATCGATAATCAATTACTCCAGCACTGCCAGATTTACTGGCATATTTAAATGGCGTGTCTTGTCCAAAACCAAAATATCAAATAAAAGCCTAAAATGAACCAATAAACTGTTAAATGGTTTTGGACATTATTAAAACTCAACTCATTTCATCTTCATTATTCCTATTCAGCAAATTTCTATTCCAAAATGTATCCTGTCTATTTTATAATATTTATTCAATACTATAAAGTCACATTTAATTTTATAATTTTCACTTTTTGTGACAGTGGAGTTACCCCACTCCCTCACCTTCTAACCAGTTAGATGCCCCTGCAGGCCTACGGGTCCCAGCGGGCAATATAAGGGTAAACTGGGGCTGAATTGATGAATGAATAAGTTGGTTATTTCAGCAGTAGGAAAATGCCCATCAGAGGATCCAAAAAAGCCAAATACAATATACAAATACAAATAATAATGAGATTAAATGAATCTTACTAACATAAAGTCGATAATGTTCAGAAACTGAAGAGATCCAAAGCAAATCGTTTTGCTTAAATAAAGGATTAGTGTGACACTATGATACATATGCTGATTTTATTTTTGCCAAGAGTGCCGAGAGAAGATTGATACCACTCTCTGAGGCTACAGTCAGCAGGTGGTTAGCTTAGCTTAGCATCAAGTGGAAACAGAGGGGAAACAGCAACCCTGTCAAAAAGTGAGAAAATCCACCCACCAACTCCTCTAAAGTTCCCTGATCAACAATTAATATCTTTTAGTGTAAAAATAACAGGCTGTGCTTTAACAGGAAGTCCCTGGGCTTGTGCTAAGATAAGTTAACAGTTACATATAAAGCCAACGAGAGGTGTCATTTAATTCTAGGCTAGGAAGCAAATGTGCGTATTTCTCAAATGTCTTAAAATGTCGAAAAACTACTCCTTAAAACTACCATCAATCCAAACCATGCAGCATCCAAACAAGATGGATATTCTCTCAGCCCACCCTGAAAGACAGAATGTGTAATCTTTGTATTCATAAATAACTTTTGTTGTCTTGAGATATTGTGTCCACAGCCTGACCTGAACCATAAAAAAAAACCCCTATGTCACTTATTTTGAAAAAGACAGCACACAATCCTGAACAATGAGACCAGCAGAAAATCTGAACGCCTCCTATTATGTATCAATCGTTGAAATGGCTGCATTTTCGATATCTCCTCGTGTCCTTGCAGTTTGAAGGGCACAGCTGTATCGTATGTACAAGTCAATCTCTAAAGAGCAAACAGACTGACTACACACATTTACATTTATATACGTGCATTTAGCTGATGCTGGGACGACAGCGGATCCAAGGCTGGTTCTTCAACCATTGCTCTGCCTCACACGCTGTCTGAGACTGACACCGAGCATCCTGGAAAAAAAGCAACCTTGGATGAACACGGAACAGGGAGAAAATAGAACTCATAAGAGGAGTCGAATAGATTTTTGTTGAGGAGAAGGACAATAGGTGAGCGGAGATATTACTTCCTCTGTCACTGACTGTGCTTTCACTACAACTTTGCAATTGTGCACCATTTGACTGGGCAATATTTCATAAACCAAAGCTGCTTCCAGCAGATTCAAAGCACATTTTCTTTATAGGTTTAGTGGAATTCTATGAACAACAAAACAGAGGGATACTGAACTATCTGCAGCATTATACTGTAGAGTATAATCAAACTGACATCTTTAAGTAATCGGATCTGGAGTTGTTAGCTGCGAAGTGCGTCTGTTGAGGACTGTCTATTTCAGCTGTGGGACCCTACGAGTATATAAACTAATTTCCTCACAGAGGAATCTACTCTTGCATATCTGCATCAGTTCCAAAAGTACAGACCAGGGACCGTCAGGGGATTTTAAATGGTTTCCACAGAGTCCTGATCAAAATGAGAAGTGGTTTTATTTTGCTCTTAAGTCGCTGCTTTGCTGAGATGTTACGACACTCAGGGAATGCATAAAGAGAACTGGTGAATCATAGGTTTCATTCCACCTACTGCAGTTATCGCCCTGCTTTGTGATTCTGAACCAACACAACAAACAGCAACAGAAACTACATCAGAAATGTAGGTCTTTGTCTGTGGTGTCATGTAGAGATGAGGCCATCATTTGATGAACAAGCCAGGCATAATGTAAGAGCACTGAGATCTGTTAGTATTCCAGAGGCTGCGGGGCCTAAAAGAGAGGGCAATTACTAAGAATGGCCTCTTCAGCGCGTAACTTTCTGGATTTTTAGTCTCCCAGGGGCCTTAGTTAGCACTTCGATACTCACCTCTCCTCTTGGTTCAATATTTACTGGAAGTTTTTAATGGTTTGAATATATTTAAAATGTTATGATGAAGCTCCTCATCCTGCTACTGTCTCCATTCTGGGGAGTTGCTCCTTTTGTTATTGTCTTATTTCAGAGGCGTCTGCTGATTCACATAGAATCAATTTTATTTTTTGTGGAATCATTGTTTTGGCACTTTCTGGTACTTAGTTGTTTGTTATACTTATGTGTGTTTATCTCAGTGCCCGAGATGTCAGAAATACATCAAGTAGGAGCCTAGAATTTACTTTAATCTTTGCCAAAAAGACAATATTAGTAATCATATCATATTGTCCAAATCAGGTATTTCAATCAAATTAATGAAAAACTATCAGATTTGTTTTTTCCACGTGTGCGTAGTTTAGACTAATGTAATGCACAGCAGTTTTTGTGATTGCTGTGATTTACTTGTGACGTTAAAAGAAAAACTTGAATAAATACGGAGAAACGTGATGTTGCTGCTCTTTGTCCTCGTTCAGAGTCACACAACAGCTTCGAGGGTGATAACCACAGTAGGTGGAAGGAAACCTATGATTCACCATCTGAGATCGGGTGAGTCGAGGGCCACCGGAGTTTCACCTCTCATCCCTTCTTGGCTCACTACGACCCGGATGACTGAGAATCTTCACAGACCACAGCGATTCACCGTTCTCTTTCTGCCTTCATCTCAACAAAGCAATGAAATAAGAACAAAATTAAACCACTTCTCATTTTGATCAGGACCCTGTGGAACCAGTTTATAGGCCCCTAATGGGCCCCCGGTCTGTACTTTCTGAACCACTGATTATAGACGTGGAAAAGTACATTCCTCTGAATGGGAAGAGTTTATATGCTTATACTGCCTCACAGCTACAGTTGACAAGGTTCAACAGACTTTTCATAGGCAACAATTCCAGTCCATGCAAAATAACTACAGATTTACACGACAACTACAGCGAAACATTAAACAACCTCAGACACACAAAATTACTACAAAGAAGCACAAAACCACAAAGACAACAATAAAAACGAGGAAATATAAAACAACCACAGAGACACAGAATAACTGTAGAGAAAGAAAAAAGCAACTACAAAGAGACACAAAACTACTACAAAGAAACATAAAACAACCACAGAGAGACACGATAACAAAGGGAAACAGACAACTATGAATCTGCATCATTTGCTGCCCCTTTCAGTCTAAGCGCACTCCTGTATGGCAGAGGTGGAGGGCTGTTTTCCCAGAGGCCCATAGCTGCACAATCCATCCACGAATTAAAGATAAAACCTGAATAGGCGGAGAAACATAATGAATTCAGACGCTTACATAAAAAGGCACGAGGGCTCGCTGCATGGTTTGGTGAAAACGGTGGGCATCATTCCACAGCCACCCATCTGAACACCTACAACGTGGGAGATTTAACAGCGCTCTCCACCTCCACTGTCACAACCACCAAACAAGGTATACCTTTTAGAAGAAGGTTGTTTACCCCTGCAGTGGAGCTCCAGGGACAAGATGTACTGAATCTGCTCTCGAGGCAGAAAGAAAACACATTATGTTGGTTTTTAGTTTGATTTCTCATTTGTCCCTCCCTCCTGGACGGATTCTCTAATGGACACTTCTCATCAACACCGGTCAACACTGGCTCGAGCGTTCAATACTCCTTTTCACCATCAATCCAGTCATTATGTCAGAACAGATGTACACTCGTGTCGCCGTTAAACAACAGCTCATTAGATCGCAGTGTGTGACTCAGCTTGTGATGTATCACAAAAATGCCCACTGTCTCACCTCCACTTAAATGTCCATCCATCTATCCATTATCTCTGCCTCTTCTCTGTGCAGGGTCGCGGAGCCAATCCCAGCTGAGAGTGGGCGAGAGCGGGGTATACCCCGGACAGGTCGCCAGCCTATCGCAGGGCTGACACATAGAGACAAACAACGTGCATGTCTTTGGACTGGAGCACCCAGAGGGAACCACACAGGCACAGGGAGAACAGGCAAACTCCGCATAGAACAGCAGAGCTTCGAACCCAGAAACTTTCAGCTGCGGGGCGACATTGCGAACCACCGTACCACTCACTAACATGCCATTAATACTGGGTTGTTCCTCGCTGTGCTCACAACTGTCAGTTCGTCGTATCATTGATTCCAAAAGCTCCTGGAAAGTTTCCTCTGTGCCACTGACTGCATCCCATCATTCATGCTGCCAATCTCCTGATCTACTACATCTTAAAGCTGTCCACTGAACCGGTTTGAGACAACTTCTGCGTCGTGACACGGAGTGTATCCTGCTGGGAGTGGCCATTAGAAGATGGCAAACCGTGGCCTTGAAGGGATGAACATGGTCAGCAACAACACTCACAACACAATGATCCATTGGTGTTAGGGAACTGAAGTGAGTCAAGAAAATATCCCCCACACCATTTCACCACCAGCAGCCTGGACTGTTGACACAAGGCAGGTTGGCTCCATGGGTTTGTGCTGTTGATGCCAAACTCTAACCAAGCATTTGATGCCTCAGCAGAAATTCAGGTTGATCACTCCAGGCTTCGTACTTCTGGTCTTCTTCTGTCCAGCATTGGTGAGACTGTTCAAAATGCCTCCCACAGATTTCTGTGCTTGACTGATAGGATTCAAGCCTGACCTGGTCTTCTACTGCTGCTGACCAAGGTTGGACGTGTTCATTCTGATGCTTTCCTGGCCGCCACGGGTGTAGAGTGGTTATCTGAGTAACCGTAGCCTTTCTGTCAGCTCCAGACAGTCTGACCTCGCTCATCAATGAGGCTTTTCTGCCCACTGGATGTTTTTTGGCTCCATTCCGTCTAAAACTCTAGACACCGGTGCATATTAATGATATCAGCAGTTTCAGAAATCCTCTGGCACCAACAATCATGAGGCAGTCAAAGTCACAGGGATCATTGAGATCACAGTTGATGTGAATATCTACTGGATCTCCTGTTTCCTGATCTTATGCATAGCAGAAGATCGGTTGATTGGCTGATGAATGAACTACCAGGTGAATGAATGTGGATTTTGTGTCCATGTGGGTGTATGTATTGATTTGACTGGTGCAGCATTTAAAAAGAGATGTTTTTCCTCCCAGTGTTTTGCATTTCCAACGTGAAGAATTGGGCTTTGACTGTTTTTCCCACCGTCTCCTCCATTATTTGTTTGACAAGACCTCGTTCCCACCTCGGGTCTCTGGCAGCGGCAGAGGGTGTTCAGTATAAATCTGAGGCAGCGGCGCCTCTTCTCCGAGGTTTTCTTACGGCCACATACAGTAGTCTCGACAAAGTAGCTGACAGGTAAATGTTGTGCTTACATGGTTCAGAGAATTTGTGAGAAATTGCACAGTGCGTAGCAGGCATTCAGGGTGACTGATGGAGCAACAATATCACACACACACACACGGGCAGAGAGAGACACACAGAGAGGAGAGAGGCAGGCAGGAAGGTATTCATTGGTTAGGAAAGACAGCACACACACAAAAACACACACACACACAAACGCACAAAAACACACAGGTTGGTGAGATGAAGCTAAGCAGAGGTTGAAGGACAGGTCAGGTTCAGCTTCAGTTTTAATGTAAAATAATGTGACAGGATGGGGTTGTGGTGCGCACACGCACACACACACACACATTTCCAACATTCAGAAAAGATTGCAAAGTTATAATGTGCAATTCACCCCAATTCACCCCCCTTTCCCTCACACACTCTATGCACCTATTTCCACAGCATGGTCCGACTACCGGGCAGCACTACACACCTCCACGGGCTTAAATCAGTCAAATCGCACACAATCACACAAACAATACGCACAACGTGTGTGTGAAGTGGGCGTCTCAAGTCCCACGTGCGAACTCTGATATTTATTCAGTTGCGCACAGCATTATTATTATTGTTGTTTGATTCATTTGAATCTCTTCTTCTTTTATTTTATTTTATTTTTTTTTTTGGATGGATGGATGTTGACGCCAGGGAAACGCGAGCCTCCGGTCGGATCCGTCCACATCCACACTCTCATCTCTGCCTCCTTCCTCGCCCTCTGATGCTCGATCACACTGTAAACTGACCGTCCCGCCGCGCGCGCGCCGCGCGTAAAAACGCGCCTGGCGGCACGAAAGCGCGCGCGCGCTTGTATTCCTTTTTCCTTTATTTTATTTTATTTTTTTTTTATTTTATTTATTTATTTTTTTTTTAAATTTGTATTTACGTTTGTGTGCGTGCGATTTAGACACAGTGCGAACTCACCCAGTGTGTCAACGCAGGTCCTTCCCGTGCGTCCCCTGGTGTGTGTCCGTGTATCCAGGAAAAAGAGGTGGGGGAGCCAAGAGCGGCGACGGCGCAAACGAACTAGTGGACGGCAGCCATACGCCACCGACTTCCCTCCTTCTTCTCCTCTTCCTCCTTCTTCTCTCTCTCTCTCTCTCTCGCTGCTTCCCTCACTCCCCACCTCTTCCCCGAGGCAGGCTGAGCAGCGGCTGTAATAATCCAGACATTCTCCTCTTCCTCAACACACGAAAAAAATAAAACGCACGGGTGGGAAGGAAACGGCTCCGCTTCGCGCCACAAACACACAAGTTTGCGGTTGAGGCGATTTGTCTCTGGCTGGAGATGGTGTCCTGAGTAATCCGCGTGAAGGAACAGTCTCAGTGAGCCAGTCCACGGTTTTTCCTTTTTCTCAAAAGCTTCAAATTAGATTTGTGAGTCGGGGAAAAAAAGAGACTGAGACAAAGTTTTCTTAAAGCGGGACTGAAAAAAACAAACAAAAACAAAACAGATGAGACCGGACGGGAAAAGGAGGAATAATCCCAGGAAGATCAGTTCTTCCCTCACTCTCCTCTCCGGACCAAAAGACAAACTCTCCCTTCAGAGGGATCGTCGCGCACCTGCTGCCGGAGCAGAGTCGCGCAGGTATCCACAGACTGAGGACCTTCCTCTCCTCTCCGTCTGTGTCTTACTCCTTATTTATTGATATAGAAACATCTATTCACTCCTGCTCGGCTGAGTCTCTGCGCCACGGGCATCACTCACACTGTCAAAGCCTGGCGTTGCTTTTCCAAGTAGCTCAGGAAAGCGTCTCTTTTCCCCAGCGCTGTCCTCCTCCTCTCTCTCTCTCTCTCTCTCTCTCTCTCTCTCTCTCCTCCACAAGCTCTGTCTATCATCCTGTTGTGAAACCACACCTCCCTCGGAAGCGATTGGCTGAAAGCCGCAGAGGAGGAGGAGGAGAGGGAGAGGGAAGGGAGGAGAGGCTGCCATGATGCGCACTGAGCAGGGAGAGGGACAGAGGGGGGGACGGACGAGGGGGATGCAGGGAGTGGAGGGAGGGAGATAAATCTTGATGAGAGGGAGAGAGAGAGAGGGAGAGGATGGAGAGGAAAATGAGAGGATGAAAGAGAAGTGAGAGAGGAGGGAGAGTGTGCCAGGAGAGGAGGGTGGAGGAGGCTGACACGCAGTGTGTATGTGTGTGTTAGTCTGACTTAGGTTACATTTGGGGACAGGTTTCAGTCTAAAGACCAGCTTGTCGGGGACGGGGTGTCCAGTTGGGGACATGAGCTGTGTCTCCCCAACTGGGAAACAGCTGATCACTGTGTCAGTGGTAAAGGTAAAGGTCAGGTCATTTATTAGTGATGGTTAAGGTTCGGGTTAGAGGCTATGCATTGTCCTAACTAATGTAAGACAAGAGAGTTTGGGGGGGGGGGGGTTCATGCATTGAGCTCTGTGTGTTTGAGTCCAAAGGGACGAGCTGGCTAATGAAAGTAAAAGTGCTTCCTTCCTTTTGTGTGTGTGTGTTCATTCGCACAGCTCCAGCCCAAATTTGTCCATAAATCTGCTCTGACTCCCAGCGACACTGAATTCATCCTGACATTGTCCCCCATTACTGAGCAGAGTCACACACTTGTGTCTGTCATTCTGTCTTCTTCTCTTTATGAAATCTGGTGTCTGTCAGCTAAGCAGCTTTCTTGTTGAGTCTGTGATGAATAAGTAAGTGGTTTGAAGGGAGGCTGGAGAGTGAAGTGCATGTTGAATACACTGCCCAGGGGCGTCGGGAGGGAAATAAGTAACAGCCTGAGCCGCCTCTGTAATGGGAGCAAATGAGGTGCACCGGATATTGTTGTGGCGCAACCGTACATGGGAGCGGGAGGAGGCAGACAAAATCGCTTGACAGCTACTGGGAGAGGCTTTGATTGATGGCAGTGCTCCAGGGAGTGTTTCAGTATGAACTTGGTTAACTCGCAGCTACGTGAAGCATTCATCACGAGCTGCCATACAAGAGTGAGATGCCGTGCCATGTGTCCAGGGGTAAACCCAGGTACGAGGATGAATGGATTTCAGTACACCTGCCTCCAGACCAGAATGATGAGGACATCAGCTGGAGAATGTCTCGAGTTTGGGCAGAGAAAGTAATGTACATGTTTACATTTTGTCAATGTCATGGCTCAAATAAAAAGAAAAAAACTATTGAAATATTTGTTTATACTGTAAATACACAAGGTTTTGGGCAATTTCTGCAAAAAAATTATTATTGATGTGCTTTGTTCTTCCAGAGGCAAAGGCACTTCTTTAAATGTAGAATTTTTTTATTTTCATGTTTAAAGTCAGATTTCAATCTCTTCTTTGATTATAAAGCAGGTCTAGGTTCAATATTAATACTGTGAAAGTATTAAAGGTCTCAGTCCACAGAGAAATGCTCACAGCCTGTATTTAGAAACTGAGCCTTAAAACCAGCCGTCAGGACTTCTAGAACTTTGTGATGTCACAACAAAGCAGTCACGCCCACCAAGGCCCGCCCACCTGGAGCCACCATCCAACCTTACAGGATTTGTGTTTACCATAACATACCATACCGTAACATTTTGTATTGTGAAAGCCAAGGGTGCTTATTTTATGTTGTCATTAGGATATTCAGTGTGGAGATCGCTCACTCCAGCTGCTGTCACAACCACCCCCAACCCCACCACCCCATCTTGAAACAAATGAGGGATTAAAGCAGAGACATCTCGAACAGAAGATTGTGATGTGAGAGGAGCAAGTGGATGACAGCAGCTCACTGAAATCCACAGAATATGTATTTTTTTATTCTTCTTTGTCTTCAGGGCTTAGAAAGTACAACACCCACTCAGTAGCTCAGCTTGATCTCCCCATTTTCATTATTTGCCATTTTATTTTTGCTGTGTGTGGTGATGTTAAATACTGGGCAGTAGGGACATGTTTTGTTTTTTTTCATTAATCAAATAATAATCGCAGCCGAAAGATCATTATTTTATGTGTACACATCCAGGAATCTCTGATGGTTGTTATCACATATGATTATGAAGACAAATATTCCCAAAAATCTGAGATGAAATGCAGATTCAAGTCATAAAAGTCATCTCATGTAAGCATCATTTTTAAAGGTCCCATATTGTAGTATTTTTTAAATATAAAGCAGTTCAATGTTGTAGATTTATACTGTGAAAGTATCAAAATACACACTGCCTGTACTCAGAAACTTAAAACAATCCATCAGGACCACAACTTTGTGATGTCATAACAAAACAGTCACCACCCTCAGCCACATCTATATATTTATATGATCATTCAGAAAAGCCAATCACAAGCGAGACCCAGGTCCTCTCTTGTGATTGGCTCACTGACTGTTGTTGCTTGAGCTCTAGAGAGAAGCCTCAGAGAGGAGATAGAAAACTACACTGAGGTGGTTTTTGGTTCTTAAAACCACAAATTTATCTTCTTGTGGATATCAACACTTTAGGTAAAACACAGGAAAAGTGTGACACATGGGACCTTTAATGTGTTCATGGGAAAATAGGAAAAAGAAGGTTTGTCTGAAATAGACTGGATGATGTGAAGCTGTTTAATCCAAATGTTACTTTGATACTGGACAAGAAAAATTTGAAACTTTCATCCAAAATAAAATGTTTTTATTTGCTGCGTGACAATGTTAGTTTTTAAGCCTATTTAAAAGCCAGTTTCTTCTAAGAAATGAAACTATGGCCATGACCACATAAACCTATTATTTATTTAGATAAGTAAGAACTTTTCTGGTTAATTTGCACTACTTTTTCACCATGTAGGACGCTTTGACTCATGAAAAGTTGGGCTACACTCCAATAAATCTGCTACTTCTTGCACTTCAAATTGTTATTCTAGCTTGTAAAACTTTTGGTTTGAGACTTTTAACACTGATTGCACATTGGGCTACGTTTATGATGAGTGGGCGGGTTCTAGACCCTAATGGAGCTACTGTAATGAATGCATTAATAGTTGATTGCTTTAATTTGTTGCTTTTTTGAGTTGCTTTGTTGTATCAATCAAGCGTCTAATTATATATGTGTGTGTGATGAGTTGTGTGAGAAGAGGCCAGTGTGTTTGTTTGCGGTTAGTCACCGCAGTCTGGACGTACTTTGTTTAGACGAACATAATCATCTTTTTCTGCTGATTCTTATATTCAGTATTGAGTCAGGTCGTTGGCGATTCATGTGGTGACTGGATGCTTCATTTTGACTTTGTAAACTGATCGTCCTAATGGTGATGTAATGGTCTATGCGTGTGGTCTTCCTTGTTAGTACGTTGGGTTTTGGACACCACTCAGGCTCGAGGAGGTTGTGATGAGCTGTCATCGTTAGTTTCAGACAAATAGAGCAAATGGGAGGCGAACTTTGATGCCTTGGTCAGGCCTGACACCCATTGGTCCGTGGACTTTTTTGTTTGTTTTCTGTGAGAAAATTCTGTTTAAACAATATATGCATAGATATATATATTTATACACAAGCGCGGACAATAAAACAAATGAACTAAATGCTAACTTACAGAATTAGTGATGCCTAAAATTTTCCACAGTGAGACAGTCAGTTTTAGTTTTTAGTGAATTTAAGAAGTTGTCAGTGAGTCTGTGAATCTTTGAGCCTCAGGCAAATCATCCCTCCACCCTGGAGCTCTGATCGCAGACCCGTGAAGTCACCTTTACAGTCTGGGCCTGCAGGCTGTGAAGCATTTCCCCCCTACCTCAAATGTGACAGCTTTGATGCTGTCAAACAGACATGCCAGAAAAGTATGATTAATTGTACAATTTCTCTACAAAATGTGGTATTATGCTATTATATTATTTAATACTGTAGCAAACCTGTAATCTCACTGATGGCTGTAAGTGAATGAGTCAGCAGAGTAAGTAAACAATATCAACATTAGTGTCTAGCCTAACAAGCTCCCACCCATTCTGTCATGGAATAAATAAACAGCTCAGGGTAAAAGGCAATGTATTTGTATATTTATGATTGTGCAGATCATGCATAATCACAAATACATCAAAGACTAAGTTCAATCACAGTCGACAATAATGAAGTCAAAGCTTGAAATGCAGGTACTCAAGGCTGCAATGTTACACTGCACAGTAAGGAGGCGGGAAATGCTCATTCTGCTTTGGTGTGGTCTTTACTTTAGCCAAATGTTATTCATTTACATTGTCAGTTATCCATCAGTAATAAATCATGATCATCAATCTAAACATTCCTTTCCTTCTCCCCTTGTTGTATCTTAACCCTCTCCTGGGTTAAGATAACCTGGTCTTGGCGGATGACACGAAGTTACATATATATCATTATTAACATAATTTGTTGATTGACAGACTGAGACGGTGAGGACCCAGCGGAGATATTTTTCTTCTCAACACAAATTACTGCTGCAAAGTTGGAAAGATGATGGAAGTGTGAGTGGGTATCATGGATTTGGAAGAAACCAGCAGAAAAATCAAGATGAAATTAAGTTGAATCTACACAGACAAGCTGCCATTATTGTGGTGGCATTTCATTTTAGCTCAAAACAATAACATTGTGGTGTGTAAAAGAATTTTAGACTGCAGGTGTGTTGAAATGATCAGAACATGCCGGAGTATCCACACATGCACACGCCAAATCCACACAGAAATGGTCCGAACCCAGAGCCTTCTGTGCCACAGCACCACTGTGTGCAAAACATATTATGCTCCCATTTAGAGGAAAATACACCATAAAGCAGGGTTTGCATTAGGGCGTGGTTACTGTGTGATTGACAGATTGTACCACCTAATCAGGATAGAGAACAGGGCAGGTCAGATCCACCCCTCACTCCTCCTCAGCTCCACCTTCAGTAACAGATGAATTACAAAATGGAGGATTCAAAACAGCAGCTCACAACCCAATGAGTCATACTATAGTGTGTTGACATTTGGTTCACATCCAACCTGTTGGAATTGGGAAAAAAATATTGTATCCCCCCCCAAAAGCTATTACCAACCTCAAACTCCTGCTTTAAATGAGAGAGTAACTCCTGCATTGACATGGGCAAAACATGATCAAAATGCAAATGCATGCAATGCATCATCACATGCAAGTAGCGAGTGATATAGGTGCTTATATGTTTACAATGCTTATATTAAAACATGGACAGTAAACCTCAGGAACAAGTTTGACTTTTTTAGACACAAAGAAACTCTAATATTGCAACGTGTTACAGAAGCTGTTCCTCTACAGCAGCTTCCTCTCTCCAAGCACTGTGCTTTATTATCTCAGATTAATGGAGCCAACTACACACTAGTTCTCCATTCATTCTCATTGGTGGTACTGACTTAAGGCCCCTACTACATTTCCTCTGATTGGGCTGTCGACAGGCGAATATTTTATTAATTCTGATTGGCAGGCTTAAGTACATGGTAGTGTCCCATTAATTTAGATTGGTGGAGCTGACTCCACTGGCTCTTGCATCACATATTAATCTGACAGGGAAATGCTACAGCGTACTGGGAGCAAAAATGCAGAAATAGAAGCAGATATTGGCTCCAGGCCGAATGAGCTGCAGAGACTGCATTTGTTTCCATTGTGTACCAGCATTATCACTTACCATCAGAAATTAGCTATTGTTATGGAGGCAAAAAGGTAGAGTGTACACATAATCAATTGCGTTGTGTAATGAATGTGTTAAACTGCTGAGCGGCTGTAATGTCTCGTTTTCACAGCCACCTCTCTGGGCTCTTTTCAGAGTGTCGACACATTACAAGTGTGATTCTACCACAGTGAATAACCTGTAAAGGCACTGAAGCCATGTCGTCTCTAATTACACCAGGAATAGAATATGGTGGCACACCTGCTCTTCTCTCTTTGTCTCCCCCCGCCCCCCCCTCCCATGCCTCTTTCCCTCCTCTGTAGGCAGCAGTACATAAAAAAAAAAAAAACAAAGGGGCCCACAGAACAAGAGATGAATAATGAGCTTTACCAACTCATCTTTGACATTAGTGTTTATTTCAAAAATACATCTTAAAATCATCTAAAAAGACGCAAGTTTACTTCAGGGCCCAGATCCTCTCAGTTCATGACATTTAAGCTTCACATTCGAACAACAGCATTGAAAAATTTTGGAAATTAGGTAGATTGAAGACCCATTCACATGGGATTAACATCACAGGGGGAGGAATTAAATATTCATTGTGCTCTTCTGTAATTTAAATCATGATTCCAGATGGCATTTTAAGCACAGTGAAATTAGAGAATATGGTCCAAAGACATGACTATTCAGTAGCTCAAAGCCAAAAGACAAAGCCAAAGGCCTCCCCAGGTGGGGTGAAGAGGAGCGAATATACCGCTTGAGGTGAATGAAAAATTGTACTCATCAGTCGAATCAGCTCACAAACATGAAACACATGATTTTAGATTCACACTTCATTATCATTATCTAATAGCCATCATCCATAAATTTGCTTTGGAATCATAGAAAAGAGACACTTTACAAATGTGTCCATCCGTCAGCACAATGTGACCTTCACACACCAGAGGATAAAAGATTGTCGTACCAGAGGCAGTAAACTGGGGAAAATCACCATGTGATCTCATGGGGAAGCAGATTCAACAAAATGGCGACTTGCTGTTGCAATGTTAAAAATATTTTGGTGTGAAAACACAAGCAGGAGGCTAAATGAGAAAATGGTTGAACGGTTCTTAATCTTTTCTTCTGCGAGAACTAAAGGTTGGACTTGAATTATCAGTTTTGATACCCGTGAACAGAAGCTAAGCTAGCTAACGTTAGCCTCAAGGGTTAAAATGTTTACCGTTTGCTTGGCAACACCACAAACTGCAACATTTACCTAGCTAAGAGTTATAAAGTTCTAACTCATTGGCTAATATGAAAGAAAAGACCAAAATATCAAACGTGTTTGATATGATCAGGGAGGCCATGATGAGGCTGCAAGTTCAGGAGGCTTAAGACTGCATCTGTAAACCTTAACCAGCGTGTAATGGCTGTTATCACTAGATGAGGAGGGGGAAAAAAATAACCCACATGCTCAGAACAGGAATAAAATCATTGGCCAGCACAGGCAACATTAGAAAATCTCTGCACATTCCCAGAGACATGGATCCACTCTGAATGGAGCATATACAGTAACAGCACTTACGAATGTCACAGTGTTAATAGCAGCGGATTTCTGCCGCAGCATAGCAACAGTATTCTATCTGTAGGTATCGCTCAGCTCCAAGAGCCTCATACAGGTAAGATCACTACGGCACTGTGGCTGCTGCTGCATTTAACTGTACGGCACGGCTGGACCTTCCCGTAAACACCATCAATATCACGCATGAGGGGAGGGGAGCTCTGAGAGACAGCTGCCTCTCATCCCTGCAGTGGCTCAGTTTGATGGCTTCTGTGAAACAATAACCCTTTCCCCTAGAAACTGGATTATGGAGCACTAAATTGTTTTCCCAATAAGGTTGTGATGACAAAAGTGATCTCTGGCTGGAATATGTTCATAGGCAATGTGATTTTTTCTTTAATGAATGATATTTTACATTTATTCACAGGAGTAGATTTGCCAGGAGGTGTGTGTGTGTGGGGGGGGGGCAGCGACCAGGGTTTACATCTAGAGTCCCTTTGTGGTTAGGTTTCAGCAACAAAGGCACATAATAGCACTTAACCCTATTGTCTGTTATGTTCTGTGCTGTTGCCTTCCTCAGATCGGGGTGTGGGTTGCTATGATTGGCTGTTTTGTTTTAAATATCCTAAATACATGCTGCACTCCTCGTCCCATGATCTGATTTAAAACGCAGGGAAATATTTGAAAGAGTTGATTCATGATGTGCGTTCACACCTGTGGGCTCTTTGGGTTGCAAATGTGACCCACAGCCTGCGGGCAAGAGCTATGGGTGACCAGAGGAATTACCTCACTTTACCTCACTTTTTCCACAGCTTAAAATGACAGTTTGGGTTATTTGACATTGGATTGTATGAGGGAGGTTTCTATAGTCAGTGTATTCCCTGCAGTAGATTCAGGTCAGCATAATGGCAGTTTGGAGAAGCACGCACCGGCAGAGAAGCAGAGCGATGTACTGCTGTGGATGGAGCAGCAGAAACGAAAGCAAAATTTAACCACTTTAAAAATGCCCACTTAAAATAATGTCAGTTTAAAGGAGCTATTCGTAAATTTTGCCATTGCTGCATAGCTAATGTTAACATTAACAGCTGTTTACTTACCAGTCTTGCCAATGCGCTTTCAGCCATTGTTTTGTTGACAAGACAAGCGCTTATAATACAACCTCTGAGCAGTTGACTCGGTATCTAAAAGCGAGGAGACAGGCCAACAAGCTGATTCGCTGATTAGCTAAACATGGTAGAAGAAAATAAGTCATAGAAATAGAAACAAAACAAGTTGATTGCTTTCCGCTGCTGGAGACAGTTTCTTCTGACTGGTAGGTAAACTTACACAGGCACACACTCATCCTCCTCCACTGCCTTCCTAGTCAATCCACAGGCTGTCTGAATCCTGCATTAGTGTCCCCTCTGTGTCCATGCACATACACTGAAACTTTCTCTGCGATCACACAGTCCACTTGTTGTCAGTACCTTTCGCTTGTACACTGTGGATGTCTCAGTCAGAAAATGAAAAATTATTTTTGACACGTAGAGTAAGCAGCCTTATCTAGAGATTTGAATATATGAACATTTTCCTACTAATAGCCCATTAGTACTATCCTCAAAGGCAAATACAGGCAGGACTTAATTTATTAATTGGTCTTATTTATTGTAGGATCAGTACAACTCGGTTAAATCGTGTCAGCATATGCATAGTTGTTGTCGCTCCAGGTTCTCTTTGTCAAGGTCAGCTCTCTTTGCGCAACAGGAATTGGGGTGGGGGGTTGTTCCATGTGTTTCAGAGCCCATGCATACATCTGTCATAGAAACCTGTCAGCACCACAGACAGCTTCAGGAGGAGAGAGGGGGAAGAGACTTTAAATCCAAATATTATAATGAAATATAATAAATGAAGGCTAATATATAAGGCTCAGCACAGAAATTTAGGCCTATTTCTAGTTTTATAGCCAACTTGTCTTTAATCTTTAATGCAAGACAAAAAGGAAGATGTGGCTGAACTGAAAGCTCTGGCAAGCAGTGCTCTCCAAAATCTTCAACTGGTGAGACAGACCACTGAATCCACAAAATAATTTCCTTGAAGAAAACAGCTCATGAGCTATGATACATAAAACCACCCTACACGTGTCCAGATCAATCATGTTGCCTCACGAAGCCTCAGTCTGTTAAACGTCTGTTCTCTCCCCCTGCCTCCTGGCCTCTCCGGTCATCTGTGTTTTGATGAGCTCTTCTCATTTACATACCTCTCTGTACCACTGAATGAGGAGGAAATAGACCATTGATTACATTGCGGGTTAAAATGTGAAAAACGCAATTCCCAAGCTGCTGCGCGACAGTGGTTAAACAGCCATTAAACCACTGTTCTGTTCCTTCCTGTGGTCAGCTACACCATGTTTTAATGCAGCTGGACAGCTGACAATGTAGGCGTCCCATCAGGTCAGATAAGAACATAGATTTGGTCTCAGCATCATATTATTAACCAGCCGTCACCGCAAGCTGGGTGCTGATGAAATCTGACGCAGTCAACATAAATACAGGTTTACAAAAGTAGCTGTGTGTGTCGTAGAGAAATTGTCTGCTTAACTGCAGCCTGGTCGTCAGTAGTAGTGAGTAATATTTCCATGACCATGTTAAACAATATTATATTTAAGCAATAGGTCATGACAGGTTGTGATATATACCACAGCTACAGGGTGGCCTGGTTTGAGCTTTTGTTTTTATGAAAGGTTCCCAAGTATGACATTTCAATTTAAACCATTTTTATTAACATAAAGCAACAGAACAGGACTGCCTTGCTGCCTGCACATTGTTTTACAGCATACTGGCTTATTTAATTTATCTTTCATTTTGAACACAGATTGAGTTAAACGTTGAACTATCTTATATTAGTCTGTGAGAACCTGAAAAACTGTCCAGCATCAGTAGGTTGACTGCCTGTTGGCTTTCATTTTTTTGTTGGTGGATGTGTGTTGCATGGTGAGGATGTTGCTCCATTTACTCCGGTCACCGCGTTTTGGTCCCCAATAGCTCTGGATCCCTTTATTTTTCTCCCGCGGGTCATTGGGTTTGTATGCTGGTTGAAGTCCAGTGTTGCATGCTCCGTTTTCATCCCAAATGAGCCTCCAACTGCCCCTCCGCAGTGTCGGGATCCAGCTAGTTCCTCGTGGCTTTGAAGTCATCTTCTGATGCTGGCACATGATGAACTGTCGTGTCGAGTCCTTTCTTTCTAAGGGTTTTCATAACACCGGTGAACACGCTGTCGCACGTCGTGAACTCAATAAGCAGGGACCAACTGAGCAGTGGGTTATTGATGTTGTTCGGCACAGAGACTAGCATGGCTGCACAGACCATAGAGCTGTGGCCTTTACCGTCTCTGGCAACTAAAAGCTCGACCTCTATCCTTACACCAGTCTTCAAGATATCAAGGCAACGTTCATTATGTCTTTTTTTCCATTTTATGTATCTCTGCCTGTCGTCTTCTAGGTTCAGCAGGTGATTTTCACTGCTCTCTCCAGCCCTCCATAGATGGGCCACCTCAGAGGTTCTGTAGCTATTTCTTTGCAATCTGACTTGCAATCTTTTCCCTATCCCGTGCGGAGTGACAGTTACTAGTGTAGAGAAATTAAACATAGTATTTGTTGTATATGGTTATCATATCACAGCTAAAACCCAATCACATTGCTTGATTTCAGCTAGCCACTTTATAAAGTTATGTATGACGTGGCGTACAGTGAGACGATTCACAAGCTGTTTTGACTTTCCTCTTCACGTCCATGAAGAACATGTCCGAGCGACCCGGTTGCAGAAAAGAAAACAGCACGTTGGACCGACTGAGGCTGGAGCTCAGTCGGTCCAACACCAGAGCGGAGAAGTATGAAGTGCTGCCACTGTCTATGCATGTCTTTTTTTAGCTAAAGGTACAATGTCTAAAAGCTCAACACCATTTCCTGTTTTATTTTGAAACATCTTAGGGTAAATGTTTCAAAATAAAAGTGTTTATGGTATACTTTACTTCCTGTCCCAGTGTGTTTCACCACCGTGATTGTCTGCCCTTCCTCAGTTAGTTGCACCTGTTCTTCATTACCTGCTCCCTGTCAGTCTGTCTTCCCTCAGTCTCTCTCACTTCATGAAGTTCAGTGCATCAGTGTCTCAATCTTTTCCTCTTGTGTTTTGTCTCCTGTTTTCTCCATGCCCTGTTTTGTTGTGTTTTTGGACTTTGTTGCCATCAGTCCAGCTGCAGATAGAGTCTTCTTCTTCTTCTCTAGAGTCTTCTGATCTTTAGTTTTTCTTTGGGCCCCTGCCATTTTGGACTCAGCCTCTTTGTAAATGTTGGACTTCATAAAATGAGATTAAAGCAGCCTCCCCTGCTCGTCTGCATTGGGTCCCCAATCTTGTTTTTCTGCAAATGCTAACAGTCAGTGGCATCATCATCATCAGCCCCTACACATGTCAGCCTTGTGGTCATCTGCCAGAAGCAGTCAAAGTTGTCTTTTTATGTAGTTTTAAGCCACATTTTCACAAATTAGAGCTATCATTTCATTCGTCATTTATAACCTCACAAAGTATTAAAGTCATCAGGCGCCTGAATCATAAAAGAAATCTGAGAAATTAGGAGACAATCAGAGTCAAATTGAGGCTCGCAGCCCCTTCATGATGTCCTGTGTCTGCCAAACAGTGCTGGAGAAACTGATTTCTTTAAACTTGAAACTGCTCTATTCATTGTCTTTATAAGCTCGACACTTGAGTAAAACAACTCCTATGACCCCACTCTACTTCACAAGATCACCAAAAGTCTTGATGTCTAGCAAAGAAAAAAAAGAAGAAAATGACATATTTTTGAAAAATCCATCCATGCATGCATTATCTAGACCACTTATCTGGGGGGGGCACGTATGGAGACATACAGACATACAGCGACAACATCCTTTAACACGACTACGGGCACCAATCAATCTAACCTGCACGTCTTTGGACTGTGGGAGGAAGCAGGAGTTCCCACAGCAACATGCAAACTCCACACTGAAAGGTCACAGGCCCGGGGTTCGAACCCAGAACCGTTTTGCTGTGAGGGAACAGTTATTATCTTGTGTATAAATAGTAAATAGTCTGATGGCGTCTATTTATGGAAGATCATGATTTTATTTTCCCACTTCCCACTGATATTACTTGGCGACACTGAGTCACTCAGTACAGCAGCTTAACACAATGAAGATATTTAATCAGGAGAAACTAATAGAGAAATGAGAGAGTGTTTAAGTAAAATTAAATTGATTGTCAACAGAATGAAAACACTTTGGTGCTTAGACCCTGGCAGGAAGTGAATCCCCATGGGAGTGAGAGAAATCTCCCCCCGGAGCCTGGACACTGACGGTGGTGATGGGGATGAGATGGAGTTTGAGGATGAGAACATCTTGATGAGAGGGGAACTTCTGATCAGGTGGTTTGATTGGAGATGAGCTGTTGTCCGTACACTGAGGTGGTGAAGGGGTGGAGGTGGGTCATGGAGTGAGCACGGTGACAGCAGAGAGGGGAAGAGACCGTATAAAAGGTTGACAGGTTGCAAGAGATTGGCTGAAGGCCACCGTGTCAGGCTGTGATTGGATGAAAAGGGATGGAGTATATGAAAGGTGGGGAGCTGTGTTTGTGACATTGAAGGCATGTGCGAGGGGATAATCTTACTGAGCGATGTAGTTTATTACTCCAGAAGCTTCCTCCAGCAAACACTGGCTGTTTGGTGCGGCTCTCTTCGCTCCACCACCAACACCACCCTCCACACTCGCATCACCACAAGCGTAGCTCAAACAATTGCTGTCAAATGTCAAATCATAGAGCCAGAACACAGGACACACATTTCTCCCATTCCCTCTCTCTTTTGAGAGAACAGGAGGCTTAATTTACAGAGCAGGTCTGTACACAGCACTGAAATCATACAGTTTAATTTCAGCTTTACTTTGAAACAAATTAGTCAGTATATTTGTAACGCAGACAGCATTATAAACATTGTTCTGGTGCATTAAGAGACAAATATCTTGTTTCTCCTTGTTTCTGAGCTGTTAGCATCTTTCAGTGTGTTAATTTTGTTGTTTAGTCTGCTTAACAACAAATTTGTTCATTTAAATCCACTTTACAGCCAAATTTGATTTGACTGTGTGTCTTCCATTCTGTCCTCCTCACTTGCTCTCTGTTTCTCCACCTTTCTCACTAAACTTTGTCTGTCTCAATGTCACGGCAGCAAGGCAAAGACAATTAAGGTGTATAAATATGTAAATATGGTCATGGCAGCTCAGCGGGAGGAACAGCGTAATGACATTTTCTGCCCTCGTTTGGCTAATCCCCGAGACACCTTCGAATTAGAAACCTTAATGACAACCAATAACGCACAGATGGTCAAGCTCTGGGGGCACACCGGCTCTTCTGATGCTGCCCAGGCTCCTTGCGGCATTCCTCTTCATGCCAACAATACACACACACACACACACACACACACAGGCACAATGACGCACAGATAAACACATGCAAACAGGCAGGCCAGCACTGGCATGCAGGGAAGAAGGCACACATGACGCAGAACACACACACACACACACACACACACATTACCTAGCCAGATGCCACTCGTGCCCATGGGGGTGATCATGGTCGTAACGAGAAGGTCAGGTCTTGGCAGGCCAGTTTAGGCCATGCAGGGCTCTGCTTCAGTGTGTTTTTCGTGTGTGTGTGTGTGTGTGTGCGTGTGCGTGTGTAGAGGTTATTGTTTGGTGTCTCAGGTAATATGTCCGGCGAGGCCTTGTGGCAGATGTCGACCATCCGTCTTACAAAGCTGACATATAGAAACACTCCCTGTGGTCACATCTCAGGAGAGAGAGAGGGAGGGGGAAAGTGAATGCAAGGGAAAAGTGTTTGTGTAGAGTTTGTGTGTGTGCGTGTGTGTGTGTGAAACTCAGACAGAGAGCGAGATGTTTTGGCTGGTTTCCTACGGTAATTAGTTCAACCTAGCTATTTGTTCCTCCTACCTCTATTAGATGGGAAAATGTTTCTTCTGGGAGTGAGCAAGTTTTTACAGAGGGCAAAACAGTACAGAGGAAGTGAAAAGGATTATGGGAGTTGCCACACTCAGTCAAAGGGTCTAAAACAAGAGCGCACGTCACGTCAGTAAGCCACTTAATAATGTCACAGCAGTTGGATGTTTCATAGATTGATCTATTTCAAGGGAAGCTGCAGTAGGTTTTTTTCTTGAATCTGACTCTAATACTTGACCGATATGATAAGGACACAACAGTCTGAATTTTCATGTTTACTAGATAAATGTCACTTACTCTGGATGCAGCCATGTCTCTTTCTGGTTGTGCCTCTGCCTCCTCTGTCAGCTGGAAGTGAGTCCTTCTGCAGCAGCTTGTCCAGTATAGTTGTTTAGACAACGTGTGTATTTCACAAACACGTTGATAATAAATCAGCTAACTGGCGATCAATGTGGTGACAGACACTTCGTGCCTGTTATGTACTGTACACAGTCAGCCTTATTTAGTGTGTGTTTCCACAGTAGTTAGCAGAAGAAAACATTATTTTCCTGCTGCTTCTGAAGGAATATTAGTGTGAACCACCAAGTGTGCTCGTCCAGAACAGAACTACAAATGAGACGTGCAGTGCCCAGTGGACTTTGGCACAGAGGTTAAAAATTCAGCATAATAATGGCAATGATAACAACAACACACGTGAATGACAACAGAATAGTACAACAGCTATTTTAACTGCACAACACACAAAACAACAATCAATTTGTCATTGAACCCCCTTTAGGCAGCCCACCCCCTTTTCTTTCACCTCCTGACCACGGTGAATGCATACCCAGGCAATGCGTGTATCAAGGTGGTCACCACCACACACTGGACCTTTGTGTAGTTCATGTGCGAGGACAGGTGTTGCTGCATACTCAGGCAAAAGCAAAGCTGACGCTCCAGACCTTTTTCATTAATACTGGGTTGTTTTTTTTTTTTCTTGGTTCATGTGTGACCTGTGACAGAGGGAACTTTTTGCAATAAACTCAAATGAGTGATATTTTTTGCCATCATTAAATTTTGCATTGGATTTCCATTGTCAGTTTCCTCATTTTCAAAAGGAGTAGTATATACATAGACACCTTATAAATGCCATGGGGAAATTCCTTCATGGTAGTGGTTGTAGAAAGCAGATTGAACCAAACTACATTTCCTCCGAGCGTAGCTGTGGTTCAACTTTTTCCAGTGTAAAGTGATTGGTAGCTTACGAAGTAGCTTCCACAACACTGGTTACAAGTTTCACGAAAAGAAAATAAAAGCACTTTAATTGTGCCACGAAGGCCTCCCTGGTTGAACATTTCAAACCTGTTTCACCTGTGCTCAGCCCACCTTCGCCCACACGCAGCTGAGTAGTCCCGGTGCACTGACACACTCAGGATTACGCTGCATCACTGCGGCAAGATGAGATGTTAAAAGCAGTAGAGGTAGGACTGGGCGATTTGGTCAAATGTCTTTTTTTTTTTTTTTTCAAACTATTGCGAGAATCATAAAAGAGCTGCACCACCTGCTAGGCTGTTCTTTACCCATATATTTACTTTGACAAAGCCAGAACTAGCGACCCTCCTTAACTGCTACAGGAGTATGCACATATAGTATGGCAGCTACTAACCACCTCTTTACTTTTTAAATGAAACTAAAATAAATAAATAAATAAAAGTTTAATCAAAAGTTTAATTAAAATTCAAACGATTTCCTGTTTTTGTTCAGTTGAAGTCATTTGAGTTTATCTGGAAACAATGAGAGATTGTAATAATGTTTTAAAATCACACTGCACACTGTGATTTACACTTTAATGTGGCAATGAAGAGCAAAGCCAGTTGATACTACATTAAAATTATCTTAATACAAGTTCTAAAACATAATATTAAAATTATTTAACATTGTGCATTCGGGAATCAAAACCCCTGAACACAATCTTGAGCCTGAGAAGTAGTTTTGTCGAGAGGCTAATTACAATCACGTCTTTCCTGCAATCACCGTTGAACACACAGAAGATCGAGTCTCCAGGTGCATTTCCCGTCCTCGGCCGCCGTTTTGCATTTTCGAGTTGCGGCGCGGAAAAAAAAAACAAAACAAAAAAAAAACTCTTTGCACTTTACAGGAACTCAAGTGCCTCTCTCAACCTTGAAGACTGTTTGCCAGTTGTTGGAGAAATAAGGCGAGAGAGAGAGAGAGAGAGAGAGAGAGAGAGAGAGAGAGAGAGAGACACCGCCCTCCCCCACACACAGACTCCTCACACACAGCGGTGATGTAATACTGTTCTCAGCAAGAAAGCCTCATTACACATGTCGATAAATTATTAATGGCCTTAACAAATTATCCATCAGCTGAATTTGTTTAAAAATTCATCGACCACCTTACTCACATCATGATTTGGATCATTTCTGCTCATTGCTCCGGCTGCCTACGCAACAAAGCTCCAGATGTGATTTGAGTAAAAAGTGATACTCAGACATACTTGTTGATGACCAAAGCACCTACTGTCCTGTGGATGGTGGGCATCTGTAAAGAATACAAAAACACATTTAATTGGCCTGTCAGATCAAAGCCTTCTAACAAATGCTTCTTACCAGCGAAGAGGATTACCATTTGTATATTTGCACAACAGTCAGTGGTTGAAAATCAAATCAACATTGTATAGAGAGCATGAATTTTTCATCTGTCTTTTTCATTTATCCTGATGAAAGTCTTTCTCCCTTAATATCTAAATCCCCTTAAATGAAATAGTGGAAGTCATATATATTTTTGGAAAAAGATAGAAAAAGAAAGCAAAAAAGCCCCTTTCACACTGGAGAAACAAGCCCACTAACATCTCACATCTGGCAGTCTGAATGGGTACAATCGGCATTATTCCCACATCAAATGACAGGGGATGGGACTTTAATTGGTCTGATATTATCAAGGATTTAAAACAGCTGGCAAAAAGCTTGGACCTTAATTTGTTATGGTCCAGTATCTGCCCAGCTTCGCTGTAAGATGGACCGATCTGGGCTCACACCCAGAAAATCCTATCACAGTCAGTGAATACTACAGGATCACAGCCACACCTAGCCCAGATGTGGGCCTGACTCGGTCTGAGCACGCAGGCACATGGGTGCTCTGGGCCAGAACTATCCCCGTGCTACATGCCTTGTCATTCCACACCAAATTATGAAGTAGGAAATCAGTAAATCTGGTTTAACAGCAGATGCTAACGTTAACAGCTGTTAAACCTGAAGCGCTGCAGCTACACCTAATTTTTATAGTCAGCGGGATATAAACAGTTATGCTTGCTAGCATTCTAACAGGCTGCTAGTCGCTGAGCAGGCCCACTGGGAGAATACTGCACTCAGGGCTGCAAGAGTGAGTACAACCCTTAACTCTTTGAGTATAAAGGGCAATAGAAATTAATCTAACAGAGCTGGACTCCATGTTGGAGTCTTTTTAAGGACTCAATAAATTAATAAAAAAGGTTTTTAACAGCAATAAACACATTTATACACAGTATGAAGCCAGCAGTAGAATGGAGATCCATGGATGTAGCTTAAAACAGCCGTCCATCCATTCTCAGCAGCTTATCTGGGTCCGAGTTGAGGTGGTAACAGGCTAAGCAAAATGTCTCACTCCCTTGCCACTTCCTACAACTCGTCCCGAGGGATCCCAAGGTATTCCCTTAATCCCTCTGCTGTGTTCTAGACTTGACCCAGTGTCTTCTCCCAGTTGGATGGAACAAGAATACCACCACTGAGAGGTGTCCCAATCCGATTGTCATGCCACTCCAACTGGTTCCTGTTCATAAAACCATTTGCGAGTGTTGTAAATGCTGCATTAAAAAAACACAGCTGCTAAAACATGACCCCAACGCCCAGTACACAGTGGGGTTCCCAGTACAAAGGACTCAAATCAAAAAAAAAAAAAAAACAACTCAGGGTCATGAGGCTTTCTGGATCACTTGTCATCCTATCTCTGGTACCTGGAGCGAAAAGCCTCATTTTGAAAACACGGTGCTGGTTTCATTTTGAACCCTGCGTGAAGGCGAGCCCTTTGACCAGAGGAATCAAACAAATTTTTAGTTGCTTGAACCCATGAACACGTTCTTTTGGTCACAGCTCTAAGCTCATGACCATGAGTGATTGTCGACCAAGGACATCACCTTCACGTTCACTAACACAATAATCCAACACCTGGTCCAAAAACATTCAAAAACGCTATATTTCAGTGCAAATTTTTTTTATTATTAGTATTACCAATGGTATTTCCATTGGCTTGCAAGGGTGTGAAGATAAATGGAGAAGGTTTTTGTTTAGTTTTTTGTTTTTTTAGCTTATTGTGTCATCAACTGTCTTTTAACGCCCTGTGTTGTGAGATCACTTGCTCTTCAGAAGAGAAATGTGATCTAAGAGGCAGGAGTCAGCCGTACATTGTTTTGAATCAACTGCGTGAACTCATTGTTCTGTTAGCCATTGAGCTAAACAGTTAGCATGCCTGCTAGCTTAAGAGCCCTGCTGAGTGAAATAATGACAATAACACACCAGGGAAAAGAAAAAGTCAAAGTACAGAGTATATTAGATGTACCTTTGCTCTCATATTACATGCATATATTTTGCAATTTACATTTAAATAACTAAACCAATAATATGTTTGTGAATATAATAATAATATATACAGGTGGCAATACTGTATTTGTCTCCCATGCACAGTGCATATTCACTGCAATGGGGAGGATTATTTTTGTCGGCCCACCGATGTTGCTCCTTGTTCCCTCAGCAAAACATCAATGGGATCTTTACACAGGCTTTTGAATTATTGCATAAAAATAAGACCCTCAACAAACAAAAGTTTCTGATACTGGCACCTTTTGTTCAGCACGACAGTCTCACAAACGAACACCACTTTTTTAGGACTTTTTAAGCCTAAATACTGTCACCAGAAGAGAAAACGCTAATGTTAAGCTAAAGGTTCCAATTAGTTTGATTTAGCGCAGATCTCTCTTTCCTTTTAGAAAGCTAGAGGAATAGTTTTAGTTAGCAATCGTTTGAGGAGACCTAAAAGCTTAAACAATTCACGACGGGGGTGTTTACTGGGGAAATTACTGATGTTGTTAATGTTGTAGAATAAAATGCGAAAATGTCTCGAGCTTGTATCAATCACAGAAGTTTCAGTCGATCCAATAACCCAGTATAAAAACATAGACACGGGGGAACTGAAAGTGCTAAAATGCCAACTAATTTCCAGGTTGTAGGACTCACATTCAAACCAAATGTGTTGTAACGTCATCAGTGATAACTCATTCATATTCTTTGACAAAGATAGAGGACATTAAACATCCACATGCTCTCACTCTTGGACAGCAAGCCGTCTCTATCAGAAATGTCACTGTTGTTAGTTACCGTGCAGTCCTCAACCTGTTGCCTGCGTTTTGTCCCAAACTACAGCTCATATCAGTCAGTGTCAGAAATTTACATATTATCAATAAATCTCTGCACCCTGTGCTCCTCATGAGGGAGCTGTGGGTGGGTGTGTTTTGTCCCCCGGAGCCTGATTGCAAATTTGCATGCTAGATAAACCTCGACACAATGCCTTTAGCAGTGGCATGTTTATTATTTTTCTGCAGGTATAAGATGCCATTTAAGCATTCTGTTGCCTCTGCTCTCTGCTCATGTCTTTATCAAAGCAGCGTTCAGCAGGGATGAACACCAACAGAGAAACAGGGAGTGTCACTGGATGTGCATACTGGTGTATAAGTTAGGATGATGGGAGGTCTCCGGAGGTGATTCACACTGCTTGACAGAGCTGGAGGTCTAATTTTAGCTATGAAAGGGAAGCTGAACACCTGAGAAGCCTGTCGGCCCTGGCAGATGTCCGGGATGATTTGTAGCCTTGCTGTCCTTCATAATGTCGCTCTGGTTCTGCATCCTGAGTGTGGTCAGAGCATGAACTGACTGGTTTTTTTCTCAGCTGTACTGTGAAGCCTCTGACACAAAATAGCCTCCTCCTCCAGTACCCACTGTGCTCCTGGGCCCATGTCATCCTCACTAATCTTCTCAACAGCTTTGTTTGCCACGTTTAGGGTATTTTGCACAGATTTATCCCCTTAATGATAAAATCTTTGCATGTAAGCAATCTTCCTTTCAAGTACAGAATTAGCTTTCTCCAAGTGACCTTTTCTTGTCTCAGCCAGATGTTTTCTGCAAAGAGCAAATGGCATTTTTTGCAGCGAGAGCTCTAGTGGATACATTTATCTTGTTCCTTTGTGGTGTAAGTCAGATCATTATCATTTACATTGAAGTGTATCACATACACCGTCATGCTGACATCTGCCATTACTGATATCTTTTTTACTGATGCCGCACTTGGTGGCCTTCAAATTTACAAAATGGAGTTAATAGTTTCAATGTAGGGGTCATCAAAGCTAGATGTTGATTTCTACCCTTCAAAAAAATCCCCTTCAACGAAAACAACACATGCAGGGGCATACATATGTATGGACAGGCAACCCGAGAACATACTGCCCACAGCCATGGCTGTCTCTGGTGCAAATAGAAATGACAGACCTTCATTATATGACACAAAATATATTTTCTTCAAAAATCATGGTTTCTGTGAATACAAAACGAGCTGGGGTTGATGCAGGGCATCTTTTCAGGGGTAATTTACTCCATCCATCCGAAATAGCAAGACACATCTGGCCTATACTTGGGCCACATGCTCATGTTCCCTCTGGTCCAGTATACTCTCTGGTCCCACGGCCCAAGTCCGGCCCATATACACTCTGATGGTCAGATGCTGTTTCCACATCTGGACCGATTCTAGCGCACTCACAGACAATCTTCCGGCTGTCAGCCAACACAAGAGGATAACAGCTGGACTCGCCCCAGATGTGGAAGAATATGGGCCAGATCTGGGCCATGGAACATGGGTGTAAACTGGGCCAGAAGTTTCATTGTGTTATCTGGGATCCATTAACAATTTCCAGTATGAACTGGAGTAAAATTAATGTAAAGTTAATAATGAATGAGCTGCTCAATATTCTTGAGGAAAAACTTGATGCTGCATTGCAACACACTGTTTTTAAGATTCAACAAATTTTAGAAAAGCAATATTATATTTTCAATTTTTGTTTTTGGCTTGAACAGTTCGAAGATTGGTCCAATTAAAAAGTTTAACAATCTAATGCAAATGGTGCATGACAAGTTTATTCATCCTGAATAGCAATAAAAAGGAAATGAATTACAATAAAACATTATAACTGTCTCGAATTGTCCTTTTTGGCAGTGTACATGCAATTACTGATACAATAAGTCAGAGAGCAGTCAGCTTACAGTAATCACTTAATCCTATAATACAGACGTCCAGGCTTGGCATGGCTAGCGGAAATATACTTCTGAGTAATAAAGCATCTGCTGCCAGGTACCAGTGGTTCACCTTTCAGGCTACATCTTCCCTACAGACTCATTCAATGCAAAGTGATGCTATTATAAAGCAGGACTCGTGATGGGAAAGCGGCTTCACTGTGATGCTGTAGCAGGATCAACAGCAGCGGTGTTGCTGAGGTTGCAAGTGCTTTTCTGCATGAATACTTCAAGTATCTCTTTGTGAGAAAAAAAAAAAACTCTCCAAATATTTCCCCAGCCAGGGGTTTACACAGTATCTGTTTCTTATGGTAATTCCTCTAGTCAACCAGTCCCCGGTTACCATGGCAATCACTCACTCTGCAGGCACTGGTTGGTTGGGGACTTGAGCCAACAGTGTTCATCTGACACTGCATATGACTTACAGCCCATGTGTACAAATGTCAGAAAGGTTCTGACAAGCAACACAAAGAGTGAACATTTTCCAAAATGGTGAATTCCACATTGGACTGAAGTATACTTACAGCGCCTTTGTTTTTTATACTTAACAACAGTTTGCCTTTCCTTGTTAGTGCTATTGGTCAGAGGCATTTAGTCAAACACAAACAGCCTCATCATTTATCAGATCCAGGCTTGTTTCTCATGTAAGACCAGTTCCACTGATTCAGTTCTCTCACAAAACTGCAGAGCACAGCAATAATTTATTTATCCACAGTGTCACATTCAAACCTAATTTTGAAAGATCTGCTGACTAAAGGCTAATTCCTACACCACAAAGCTCTAGTTCACTGTCAAGAGAAGAAACCAGCACTTTTATATTTGTCCTATTTTCTTGGATTTTTTTTTCCCCCTTTTTTTTTTGCAGAATAGCAAACTCTGCTTTTAACTAAAACGAACAGATCTAAATAAAGGAGCACTGATACAACAGTGGACAGTGATGTGGGTGTCACTCACCCTCCTCTTTCTCCTTCCCTTCTAAAGGGCAAGCAGCACATACTGTTCTGGAGTAACAACTGAAGCGCCGCAGATTTATTTATATCTATTGTGTCCTAAAGAATGGACCCTTTCAATGCAGACATTTTGAATTGATAAAACAGGAGAATCGGGTGAAAGTAATAACATTAATCATGACTCCATCTTATCAAGTATCCCTGTAAACCAAGTTAGCGGCAGAGCATGTGCAACGTCTGGATTTACCTGAACGCAGCCATCATCATGTTATCACCACCTGTGCTTCTCCTGTGTTAAAATGTCACATGTCAAGGTCTAATGTGAAATGGATCAATGCTGTTGGAGTCGCCCACGCATACCAAGCCAGGCAGTCATTACTAACCTCGCTGCAGAACAGTCGTGACAAATTTTACAGTGTGACATTCACAAAAACAAAACAAAAAGACAGAAACAAGAAAACAGATACACAAAAACAGCCACTTGAACTTCTAAAATAATTTAGATGAATTGCCACTAAGTTAAAATCCTTCAAATTTATAACTGATGCATTTGAAAGATTTTCATATCAATCCCAAGACAACCTACTCAGCATCATACACACTGGTCTGTGGATTTTGGATTTTGCATATATATTATAATTATATTGTTGTATTTTATGTTTCAGGTGTTTCAGGTAATTTTATAGTATATAATATTCTATTATATATATATAGAATTTTGCAGTATTTTTTGTTTCAGGTGGAAGTGATGCCACCAGTAAACATTTTTGTTACATGCCAAGGTATAATGTACAGTAAGCGAAGCATTTTTTTTTTTATTGTAAAAAAATAGCATATAATGGAAAATATCAGCCCAAGTCTCAAGGAAGAGAGATGTGTGCGTGTGTGCTTATATGTGTGCAATTCTTTAGGCTGCTGCAGATGTCCTGTTCACAACACTGTTGTCCATTTCACCAAATAGTAAAACATCTTGCAGTTTATATCAGCCAATGTTTCTATAGCAGTTCCTGTACATGAAAAACATGTCCCATTTAGTGTTTTGATGATAAAAACTTAGAGGATTTCACAGGATTATAAGGAGATAGAAGTAAGCCTGCAGTATATTGTTTTAAATCCATAGGTAAGCTTTGGATTTAGATTTTGTGGAAAGAAATTACGATGAGTGTGTGTGTGTGTGTGTGTGTGTGTGTGTGTGTGCGCGCGCGCGCGTGTGTTTGTGTGGATTTTTCTTTTTTTAACCAAGAAAAACAGTTTTTTTGCATCACAACAGGACATTGTGTGGATCATGGCCGCGCTGGAAAGAACCCACTGCTTTGATCCAGTCACATCATCCACTACCCTCTAAGCTCACAACACACACACACACACACACACACACACAAACAAACATGGCTACACACATACATGCATACAGTCATGTTACCAACAGTTTCAGGCCATTGCAGTCCTCCAGCAGTGGGTTAAAAAGCTCTGCTTTGTCTGAAGTGGCTCATTTATATTGCACACTGAGGATTTGAAGAGGCTGCACCTATAGCTGCTGTGGGATGATTTGAACCAGTTGTTTGAGCCCCAACAGCGTGATGACAAAGGCCTTTTCTAGGCTGTAATCAACTTTGCAGCCTACGCAGAGGCTGAGGGGCAAGTGAGCTGAAAAGATGAATCTGTTTGCGCCTGATCACAGAACAAGCCATACAGCGGGCCAAAGCCTTGCTGGTTTGGCAATGGGAAGAGTCTCAAGATTAAACAGTGAGATCTTTCTCTTGATCAGACCCTTGGTCTGCCCTCCCCACCATCCCTGCACCTGCTAGTCACAGCCCCTGATGTATGTGCTCTCTTCTTCCCGCCTTCCCTCTTTTTCTCTCGCTCAACTTTCACTGACTGTCTTTCTTCTACTTCTACTCCCCTCCCCCTCCCCCCTTTTCACTGCTTTTGATTATTGGCAGCGACCCAGAACTCGTGCGAGCAAATCTATCGGAATTTCATCTCTGCTTCGCTTGCAATCACTTTCACATGTGCACACTGTCTCACAATCTCTTCACACATACATTCATTCTCTGCTCCCCATCCTGCTCTCTCACTCTCTCTCTCTCTCTGCACACACGCATTCACAGAGACCTATTTTGTCATTCTCTCTTCAAGCCTTTCTCTATACCCTTTAATCATAAAATACTGGAACTCTGCATAATCCAGAGTAGATTCAAGCTGCTCACTCATTTTCCCTATTTATCACTGTATAATACATCGAGGAGACACTTTTCCAATTCCACAGCAAGAGTCGACGTTAAGTCATTCCCACTGAATCACGTAAATTTCAGGTGAATTGTTATATGCAGCCTCAAGACAAAATGAGTGCTAAATGCTTTTAAAGTAATTGGAGAGAGAGGAAATGTTATTTTAGGGACCCCTTTAGAGAAATTCTCTGCAGTTTGCACTCTCTCACAGATCAGAGGTGCCTGCAAGGTGCAGAACAGTGCAGGTTAACATTCAAGGACACTGCAGAAAGGTGGATGCTCGGGAGCACCAGGGTGTTAACCTGAGCCACGACGGTTTGTTTGAAAGCAAAGGCACCTTACTGCCTGCTATTAATAAATAAAGCACAGGGGAAGACCTTCAGTCATTAGAAACTGCGAGTTTTGACTGTGTGACAGCTACTCCATGGTTTATTTATTTATTTTACTTTGGTGAAGCCAAGTGGCAACCCTCCATTATTGAAACTAGAGACTGAGACCATAAACTCATGAGGAAAACATTTACTGAGCTAATAAATCAAGGGAGAAGTAGGGACATTTTCCCATAGACTTCAATACAATCTGACTTCTTTAACAACCAGTGGAGTCGCCCCCTGATGGTCATTAGAGAGAATGAAGGTTTAAGGCTCTTCAGCACTGACTTTACTTTACAGCACAGAGACTACGTCCAATTTTATAGACACAACGTAACAGACATAACATAACATAACATAACATAACATAACATAACATAACATAACATAACATGACATAACAACATAAAATAACACAACAGGGTTTTCTATTTTATATATACATTTTAAAATTTTATTTCATTTTTATTTTTTTAAATTTTTTTTAGAAATATGTAAATGAATAAAGCGTAAGGTATTAATTTATAGAGCAGTAGGGGGGTGGGCAGTACTGGAGAGGAGAAAGTTTTTTGGTTTGTTAGTTTGTTATGGTTGTGCAATATTGGTGATGTGACATGTTTGTCTTATCTTGAGTCTTATGGACTTTTAAAAACAACTAAAAACAAGGCTCATTTTTGGAAAGATTTGTCATGGCCCGCCCCGTCAAGTGATTCTGTTCGGACTTTGTGTTAAAGAGTTCCTGTTTTATTTTGAAGTTACTTCCTTCTGTGTGACTGTGGGTTGTTTTTCTTCCTGTCTTTGTGGACTTTTCCTTCCATTTTGATTGTCTGCCCCGCCCTGATGTGTTTCACCTATGTCCAATTAGCCCCTGCCTCCCTTGCGTATTTAAGTCTTGGCCTCGGTCTCCGGCTGTTTTGTTTCCGGAGACGTTGCCTGTTCTGAGCCCCGGAGTCCCTCGTGTTTCCCAGTGACTCCAGCGTTTGGCTCTGTTTTCTTTCTGTTCCTGAGAGTCTTCCTGTTTGTTTCCTGAGTTTGGGTCACCTGTGTTCAGCTCCTGACTGCCAGCCTGTGAGTTAACAGACGCTCTCTGTGGACAGTAATGAAATACGTTTACTTAAGTACAGAACTAACTTTTATTTTATTGAGTATCTGTGTGCTACTTGTGGTTTTTTTGGAAACTTGGAAAAACTTTGACTTCATTTCACTCGAGATTTTTTTTTTTTTTTTTTTTAACTGCACTATATTTCTATTTAGTACTTGTTACTTTAGTCTGCGGGATGAATTTTCTTTTCTTTTGAGAGCGTGATAGGTGATGTGCTGAAGGAAAAACCAATCGCAGCAGGCTCCTGCACTGCCATGTTGAGCTGCTGAATTTCTGATCTTGGCAGTGGCCTAACAATGGCTGTTTTTGATATACAGGTTTAGAAATAAAAATAACTACAAATAAACTTGATCACCGGTTAAAAAAAACTTAGAAATATGAAAAGGGCAATTTCTCCTTTCGTTGATTCAACAGTTTTAATAGGCAGGCTTTGAAGCTGAATATTTTAGCCAGTCCAGGCAGATCTGAGAGTATTCATAGGGATTAAAATCACTCGAAATAATTCCAATCCACCAGCAGTGACCGAACCATGTATATGCACATGTGCTTCATAGCAGGCTGAAATGTCATGTATCCATTGTCGGGATGATGCACTCTGCTCCACTCTGTAATGCTACAAGCACTGAGTAGTTATTTAGCTCCAACAGAGCGACCCCCGTTGCCTCTTTTCTCTATCTGATCACGTCAGCTTTCGGGAGTCGCATTATCCTAAAATTGTAATTCATATCAGATGTTTATTTTATTTATGATTAACTGAAGCCGATTAAAAGGTCCCACTGTATTTGGATTAAATAGCTCATGAAAGACTAGAATTATCTCTCACTTGTTTTCCTCTGGCAGCCAGTCCAGGGTTAATTAACATGCATATTCTTGGCACAAAACACGTCCTGTGGTATTGGTGACCTTTACTTTTGACCACTAATATCTAATAGTTCACCCATGAGTCCAAGTGAATGTTTATGCCAGATGTAATGAAATTCACTTTGGGGCTTTACTGATTTATCGTTTTCACAAAACCCTGTGGTCAATTACTTTGACCTTAGACCTGCAAAGTCTAAACAGTAAATCTTTGAATACAAGTCAAAGTTTGTGCAAAATTTGAAGAAATTTCTTTAGGTATTGCATTTAAGAGGTGAAAATCGTGTTTGTGGGTTCAGTGACCCTGACCTTTTGGCATTTAACCTCCAAACTCTAATCAGGTTGTCTTTCAGGTCACACAACCCAAAAAAACGTAAAGCCTCCAGCCATGGCTATTGCCTGTGTGGAGGCATAATGAGGTATAGTTTCACACTTCTGTCATTTCAGTCAGTTGCATATGCATTTAAATTAGCGTTGGACACAAATCAAAATGAGATCTGCTATTAAAGGTGTCTGATTTATGCAAAATATATTTCTGCAAATAGTCCTTATTTTTCAGAAAGTCAAGAATGAGACGCGTGTGCATTGGATGACTTTTGGCATCTCAAAGGTAGTTAACTGGATAAAAGTTGGTGTTTGTGAAACCAGCCTCACGTCTTGCACATGGAACTCAGATGTGCGACAGTCAGTGCGACAGTTCACAATTTAAAGGCCTTGGTGCTTTGTGTCTGTCGCCTTCTGTCTCCACTGCTCCGTTCGCTCCTCATCAGAGCCCCCTGTGTCTGCAAGTAGTCCAGGATGGTCAAGTCACTTTTATTTGTATAGCACCAATTCACAACAGAGGTTCTTACCTCAAGGCACTTTCCTAATAGAGCAGGTGTAGAGCTTTCTTTTGTAGTATCGCTGAGACCCAACAATTCCCACCAAGAGCAAGCACTTGGCAAAACTGCTGTTCAACCTCAAGTTTTTCCACAGCACTCATCCTCTTCTTCATGCACTACACTTGCTCCCTTGTTGCAATCCAGCTCAAGATGCTGGTGCAGGCATACAGGCCAGTACACAGAACTGTTACTTCCTATTTCCAAGCTTTTTAGCAAATGTCACTGAAACGGGAGTAATTAGACATGAAGAGCAGTATTGTCCCTAACAGGGTTTCACAGCTCTGTTTTCACTGAGTCTTACAAAGGGGAAAACAGACTGGATGGAAGCAGCAGGGTGTTGGTAAAGCAGAAAACAAAGGTTTCATATATAAACGGTCAAAAAGCACAGCTGTGACTAAAACAATCCACAATATGTTGACAACAATCAAAAACTATGATAAACTATAGAATCAATTCTAGAAATATTACTATTGCAACAAAAACACCTGAATACTAAGCAATGAATATAAATCTAGGTCAGCTGCGCCCCCGATGTCCTGCCCACATGGGACAGGAAATTGTACTCGAACCTACAGTCAGTGCTTAGGCAGGGAAAAGCTGCAGCAAGGAAGTGGTGTGTTGAATATACATATTGGATTTATCCGTATTTACTTGTACATTCTTGGATTTTTAGTAAAACACACGAGACCTAATACTCTGCATGATCTGGAATGAGATTTCAGAGAGTTAAACTACATTCTGTGAATTACACTCATCCAGATTAGACGTGCAACAGCAGTGACTGAAGCATTAAGAAAGGCTCGAATATGAAATGAGTGTTCGTCACCTGCGTAGTGAGCTCAAATGTATTACTACAGAACTGAGAATAGTCCCTATTTTCAGTTGTGAAGTAACACATACAGTGTTTGGTGCTCTGAGTATTTACAGAGGCAGGAGTAGGGGCGGGGGTTCAGAGGAATAAGATAAATCAAGCTTTGAAGGCAGGTGCCATATTTATGATCAAATTATTGTTGCTTTTGGTCTTTTCAAGGGATTTGTTGACAAGGAGAAAATGTACAATATCACCAGCCCCATCCTTTTAACTCTACAGAGAAATAACATTTCATTAGACACTGACGCAGTGTCTGAAAATCTTCCAAATGATCATTTAAAAGTTTCTCTTGGGGGCCTTAAGGCAATGTACCAGAAAAGTTTCACTCTCTCCTTATCTGTGCTGTCACTTATTTCTTCTGGACTGTGCAACAGCAAAGAAGCCTGAGAGGAACAAAAAGGGCAAATGCGTCCAGAAGCAAAAACTTCTCAAATCTCATTTGAATACGGATGAATCTACTTTCACCAATGTCGTGAGGAACCTCCAGTCCACCATCAATAATGAATGTATGATAATTCGGGCCCTGTTTACTTGACTGATTTCCTTCAATCACTGTCAACTTGTTAATATTTCTTATAGCGAGAAACTGAGGTCAGCCCACTTCTCTACGATCTCAAACATTGCCCTATTTTGGACTTTAAAAACAGTTTGCGACGGATCAGAAAGCGAGAGGCATGGTGGTTAATTGGAAACCACAGAGCTGCTTAAATATTAAATGGATTGACAGTGGTGACACAGAAAAGACAATCTTCTTTTCGTCTGGCTTTGCATCCAAATCTAAATGGCAAATTGGCTGGTCAACAAAACAGTCACGGGATTTGGAGTCTGAAAGCCCTCTGCAAATTTTGGGTTTTTAGTGCAATTTCATTGGCGCTCTGCTCTGTTTGTCCATTTCATTGTTGTAGAATTGATGTCACTGTAAAACAATACACTATAAAAAGAAGGGAAAACCAGCAGTTTGACTGTTTTAAAGCTGCACTAATGTAAAAGATGTTGCTACAGCGATAAAGCCGTAAAAAAGCGTGCTGACTCTGCAGTTTCCAGCATTTTAACATCTTTTAGTGCATTATTTTGAGGAGAGGAGAGAAAAAAAAAAAAAAAAGGATCCTGATGCTGAAAGAGCAAAAAGACTGGGAACTGGACTGAGGTATGGGCATACTGAGCCCTGAGGTCACCAGTTTGATGCTGACCAGATGGACCATTTACTGCATTTCAGTCCCCCGCTCTCTCTCTTGGCGTGTCCTGTCTCTCTCCACTGTACCTATCCATAAAGGCATAAAATGCCCCCAAAATAAATAAAGCTTGCTTCCTGTTTGCTGGATGATTATTTACCCCCGCTGAAGTTCTGGCCACTAGTGGTGCTGCTTGGAAAACAGTAGGTCCCCATTTTATGCACAGGATTTAAATGTTGAAATAAGATAACACGAGAGGAATTAACAAGTGGGAAAGTTGAGCCATTAAAATCACGATGAAATAAAAATGAGGAACTGAACAAGGGGCCAGAATAAATGATATTCATGCAGTTCCTGCCATCGGCACTTTTGACCTTTTTGTTAAGCAGGGATTCATTTTTAGTGCAGTACACTGGACTGACTTTAGAGAAACATCTGAGAAATTGTATTTTGTTATAATGATGTTAACAAATTCAATATGCTTGTTCTTCAGGATGCCTCCGATAGATGAACCCGACAGAAGAAGTAGTCTGCGATTCTATGGATTTGGAGCACGGCCAATCAATCAGGCAAGGATTTTTATAAGTTTTTGGATCATGTCACAAGCAATGGATAAAATGGATGCGCTGGTGTTTCTGCATTCACGTGGGTCTATCGAGGCGAAACTGCGCATGTTGCTGTTGCATGGACACCTTTCTGTAAAGGAAGGTCCAGTGCAGTGACCCCCCTCCCCCCCCCCGTCAACGCAGGATGTTCCCAATGTGGAATGCAGTCCTGTCAGTGGTTTTACATGGCTTTGCTGATTGTAATGTGAAGTAGCTATTTTCCAAAATAGCAAAAAATATCAAAAATGCTGCTAACAAGCAAACAAGATTCAAAATGTATTTTCAAAATTTTAAATTTGTTTGCCCCAAAGATTAGCTAGATGAGTCATGACGGAGACACAGAAAGCCACTAGACTGGGCAACAGTCTTACTTAAGTAGTCAAGTTTTACAAAGCTCAGCTTTAAATCCACCTCTGTCTGTATCGGCTCGGCTTCATCCGCAGCAAACCCCTCCAGCTTGTTTCCATTCAGCTGCCATCAGTCTCAACGGCAAAATAAAATATTTGCTGTTGTTGCTGGATAGGAGCTTACTGAAGTCATTACCATCAAGCTGTATGCGTACTCGCCCGTTTGTGGATCTGTTACTACACGAGTACAAAGCAGAATGCGTCATGCACGCACCCAGTACGCAGCGTAGCAAGCAGTGGGGCTCATTTCTGTTAATGTGCATCATCTAATTCTGAAAATAAGAAGACAAAATAACAAAAGACTCACCTGGTTTGCATGGGTAACTTGTAAATGCAGAATCTAACGTGGACCTAGTTTTAGAATTATTTATTTTACCATAATTTAAATAGGATTCCCTCTTTAGATATGTGTGTGTGTGTGTGTGTATATATATATATATATATGTATATATATATATATTTTTTTTTTTTTCTCATGCATGTAACTGGCTGTATGATGTCGTAGGAACCAATATGGACACTTTATATGAACATTAATAAGAAACATGACGGCAAACTACATTTGCAAATTGCATTTCCATGTAATTGATGTGCAACAACACTTGCACATTTTCCTGACTGGCCCTGGACTGGTACAGCAACCCCACAGAGGTGACTTCACTTGTGTTGACCTTCTCTCAGGAATGTGAGAATGTATAGACTGTAGAGTTTGATTGACGCATCCCTCAGTCTCTTGTTAGGTTCGGACAAATTACTCCTATGCCATCTCTTTACCACGCTGCGTGAGGTGACCACATTTTGACATGTACTTAATTTCATATTTCACATGAATGTTGGCTTCATCGCGGAGCTCTCGTGGCTTTGCTTCCCAACATCAGCATTTCTAATTCACGAATGTCATTCTGGTGCTAGTTTCACCTCCTTTTTGTTAAGTAGCTTATGTTTTATTTGTGTCCAAGGCTATTGAATTGTGGTGAGGGTTTTTTTTTTTTTTTTTTTTTTGGGGGTCATTCAGGTCACCTACTCAGTCAGGGATAGTTGTGATGGAGCGCACCGTCGCATTCGCGTTATGCATATTGTAGCATACTTGTTGGAAGCTTTGTTAAACTCAAACCATTCTTGTCTGGCCCCTTGCTCGAGGACCTCGCCTCTGCACCTCAGCCTATGTCTGGGGCGCTGGCCAGACGGTGACTGACGGTGGGGGGTTTAAATTCAACTTGTGCAGTCTACACCATCACTTGGACAACTCTGAATGCACCCAGCCGAGCCTGGACCAAATCACAGGGGTCATGCAAACTGCTGGAGATGATCGGTGGTGTTGAATGATATGCAAATTTGAATGAGGGGGCAAATGTACAATTAAATCACAGATGATGAAACTCTTCTTGATGGGACCTGCAGGGCATTGTCGGTGCCCATCCTGTTGGTGATCTATGAGGGGCCATTACAGAGCCATTTGGAGCCAATCTATCAATCAATTACAGTAAAGGGGTCAACAGCGTTAAAGCACCATACACCCGGTGCTGTAACTATAAAGATCCCTGTGTTTGATGGCATGTAGGGGAAGCGGGAGGCGTTTGTTTCCGACACGGTGAGAGCCCGCCGGTGCATCACACCCCGCTCACACACACTCTGCCGCGCTCTCCTCCGCCGGGCTGAGAGAGACCGAGGCAGCGTGAGACACGGAGAAACGGCAGAGGAGGAGGAGGAGGGGGGGGGGCGAGAAAGAGGAAACGGAGCGACGGAGATGGCGAGCATCAACATGGGGCCGAGACCGCTGCCGCAGCTGCTGCCGCTCGCGTGGCTCCTCCTGGCCCTGCTCACGGCTCCTGCCCGCGGCCTGAACGGCGACGAGGACCAGAGCCAGGACACCGAGTGCAAGATGAAGAGCGTCACCGTGTCGGCGCTGCCGTTTTTGAGGGAGAACGACCTGAGCATCATGCACAGTCCGTCGGCCTCGGAGCCCAAGCTGCTGTTCTCCGTCAGAAACGATTTTCCCGGGGACGTCGTGGTGGTGGACGACCTGGAGAACACCGAGCTCCCCTTTTTCGTCTTAGGTGAGTTTTTTTTTTTTTTTTTTTTTTCCTCCTCTCTCCCCTCTCCTCACCCCAACAGTGCGCGCGGTCCATTAGCGGCTAACCGAGCAGATTACAGCGGAGCGTCCGTCTTGTAGCCTGGGCCTGGCTGCACACCACCTTCCCGCTGTTTCCGGCGGCTCCGCCGTCTCCGTGACGGCGGGATCGACGTCGAACGCGGCCAGCGGCTTCTCTTCGCCACGACCCGCCAACCCAGGTGTTTTGTTAATTAGCTCGGCCGCCACAGCCGCTGCGGACTGTGGCGGCCGAAGCAGCGCTCGTTATTGCGGTGACGGGCCCGACGCTAGCAGCCCAATGCTAACAAGCCCGCAGCTTTCTCTGCGCGACAACACCGCAAAAGCAAACGCACTCGCAAGAGTGTTGTCGCCGTCATGCCTTGTTGTTGTTGTTGTTGTTGGCGTGTATATTCCCTCCTCACTCGCCCCCTCTCTCACACAGACACACACGTGGCTCGCTTGACTACATGTGTAGCAAACGACTTGCTAGTTAACAGTGGAGCGGCCAAACTATTCTCACTTCAACACAACTTTTCCACTCGTCTCTGGCCGCTGTTGATCACCCGGTGCCGTCTGCGTCGGGCGTGTGTGTTTTTGTTTTTGTGTTTTTTTTTTTTGTTTTTTTTTTTTTGGGGGGGGGGGGGGGGTTGCTTCGTTAACACGTGTCATCTCTCAGGCTTTATTAAACCAGCTCTGTACTTCGCCTAAGTGTCCAAAAGTAACGGGACAGGCTGAGGCGAGTCTGGCTGGGAAGTGGCAGTGTTTGCATGCCGCTGTCCATGGTGCTGAATCTCCTCTGCTCGAGCCGCCGCTGCTGTGAGGAGCCCCCTCTGTTATTGTGAGCATTGAGTCCCATAGAAAAGAGAAGGGGGGGGATTAGTGTTGGAGTTATGGGTACAGCTATTGTTCTGTTGACCAAAGTCAGCAATCAACAGGAAGGACTTTTTTGTTTAAAAAAAAAAAATGTCTGGTTGTTGGATTGTTGAGCTGTGCGGCCTGTCCAAGTGTGTTTGTCAGTCTTTGAAGCGGCTGCCTGTTTCAAATGACCACTGTAGCTTTCTTCTTTGCAGTATCTCTTTGATGTGTCACACATGAATGGTGGGGGGAGGAAAAAAAAAAAAAAAAAAACTACAAAGGCTTCAGCTACAAAGTTGTCACATACTTCTTATTCAGAGAAGCGGTATGCCAAGCACACGTACAGATTTTAGGAAACCTCAGGATAACATTGATCGGATGATTGTCAGTGTCACATTAGGAGAATCTGTTGCTTCTAACCGGTGGTGTGGCTGACACGCATGCTCTGCAGACCTTATCAGAGAGAAGTCATAGCATTGATCGAAATTCATCGTTTTAGATTTAGACTTTCTCAAGTGTTTTTAACCGATTTATACCTTTTTTATTAGATAGCACACAGTCAAAGGACGACAGGAAAGAAGGTGTGAGTGACATGTGAAAAAGGTGTCCAGCTGGGCTTAGACTGGTAACATACCCAGCATCTTAAACTACTGTGGAAATTTGACTGTAGTGTCAACACAGTATTACCATAAGTATTCCAAATAGTTCATGTAAATTCTGTAAAATTTCACCCTAAAACAATTTTGTGATCCTTGTGAGAGACATGAATAGGAATATGTATTATTTGGATTTTTTTAGTATTGGTGTCAATTTAATATCCTTTTTGGTTACCTTAGTTGTGGCCAATGTAAACATGTTATCGCCATTTTTTTTTTATTGTTTAGTATACCAGCATTAAATAAAGTAGATACTCTTGCTGGAGCACGTATCGATTGAGGAGGAAGCTTCCTGATTTAGCTCAAGACATTTGTGATTGAATAAACACACCTAAGAAACTGAACAAGCATCAGCATAATGGCCGTCACAGTTTCTCAGATCTCGAGGTGAGTTTTTCAGATTTTATGTGTAACTCAAAAATATTCAGTTGGTGATTTGAAACAAAGCAGCACATCCTTTGTGATGCTACCGCCAGCAAACAATGGCTTTTTTTTTTTTTTTTTGTTTGATAAAAGGACTCATTATTGATCCATCTGGATATTGATTTGTTACCAACAGTTTGACACTGACACTGATTAAACAGACAAATCGGGCGTTTCTCACAAATGAGAAGATGTAAACGGAGAGTTGTCCTATTTTATGTTTCATTGAAAAATGAAGCAAATGATAGATTACCATAATAGTTCCTGATTATTTATCAGTGGACTGATGAAACAATTAATTGAATAATCATAGTAGTTCTCAATGAATGACAACTAATCATCAAGTAGAATAGTTAAGGATTTTTATTTTTTTTTTTCCTGGCAGCAAATCATTTCTGGACTAATTCAGTGCCAGAGTGCCAAGTTATTTTTTGGGCATTTTCACTTTTTTTTTTTTTTTTTTTTTCCCCTCCCATAGTCAATGAGACATGAAATTTTGGGGGAGAGCGAGGGGTAAAACCCAGGCTTCTGTGGGAGTTACGGCTGCTTCGGAGCCTTACAGAGCCTTAGTGCCACGCACTCTACCAGGTGACCCAGTGCCAGTTTTCTAAAAATATGTTGCACATAGTTACAGAGTTCCTGTTTTACTGACATTAGATCAGTTTAACTAATTGCATGCGTTGTTGTTTTTCTTCTACTTTGATCCAGCAGAAGCACTTTCGGTGCTTTGGTGCTCCAGCTTCACAACAGATTGACTTGGATGTATTTTTCAGTCGCTCAAAATGCACCGCAGCACATACAATATAATTTCTGTCTGTTTTAATTAACAGACATACGGATGCTGGGAATAGTCCTGTAAAGATCCCCTATGATGTCTGCAGTGTTAGTGTGTCTACACCACGAGACCATGGTGGCTCTTTGAATAGTTTGAACAGTTCATTTAAAGGCCTAATTTAGACAACAGTTAATTCATAATGGGGTGGAGGGAAATAAGCTAAGGCAAACGCACAGCACAACAGATCTCTGAGGGCTGGTGCTGCATATTAATGAATCCGAACTTCTGTCTGACATTTTCTTACGTAGCAGTCTGCTCCAGAAAACTTTTAATGGAAATTCACACCGGGGGAGCTCAGCACAAATTCACATTCGTGGTCCAAGTAGCATCCCTTCCACCCAAATATAAACACTGGAGCAGCTGCGGCCTTCTCTTTATTTCTTTCTTTCTTGCGTTCTTCTTTTGTTTGTTACTTGATTTCCTTTGGCGTTTAACAAAACTTCCTTTGTGAAAGTAAAGGGTGCCAGCTTAGAATTACAAACCAGCACTTTGACTTGTTGTGTTCATGTCTTCTCAGGAAATAAAAGCAATTTACGTTTACATTGTGAGGCTGTCATGATAAAAAGCAGTAATTAGATTTAAACCAGTGTCTCTGCAGCACTGTGACAAGATGCTCGTTTGTGTAAGTGCTAAACTAAGGTTTGGTGTTAAGGATCCAGTTGTTGTCGTCTCACAGTAGACCACTCTGTTGCTCTTTGAGTCTGCCACAGCCTCATTATGATTAATGAGGTACATGGTTCGTCTCAGTGCATTTTCTGTCCCGTCACCAGAACACATGGCACGCAGGACGTTATGCCAGGTGCTGGAGTCTCCGCCTGTGTGTGCGAACACATTCTGCACTGTGGACCAACTCCACTATGTCCCAACTGTGACAGAACAGCAGCACCTTATTGGATCAGCTTCAGGTTCATCAAGCAAACTGACTTTCCTTAAGTTTAAGGAACTTTCTGAATACATACAAGTTAGGAAAATGTTGAGTTGAACTACTCTCCTCTCTACCCCGTTTACCAGGGTACAATAGTAGATGATGATGTTTCAACCGGAACTGTTTTGTTCTTGGTAGGGCTCCACAAAAAATGAAAATATAAATGAAACTGCAATATGGCAAAGTGCAATATCCAAATCGCAGGAGCTAACGTTTTTCTGATAAAAGTAAAATGTGCACCATAAGTGCTGTTGTGCAACAGAGGCCACCCGGCCTCCAAATCATCTTTTCCAGATGTAAAGGAACGCGTTTGTTTGGTAACAGACCCAACAAAAGTCGCAACATCTTTATATTTAAGCGAAAATCAAATGCAAAATCGGCCACTTCAATTGAAATTGCATATCACAATATCTGCCAACATTATTGCTATTATTATTATTATTATTATTTATTTTATTTATTTTTTTCTAGGTTGGTTTTGTGCAGAACACTTCCTGTACAGTCCCGTGATTCTAAAACCACGACTCAAATTAACATCTAATGCCTTTGCTGGAAGGCATTCCTAAATAACTTGGATCTCCTTGTTATGGATCATAATGGTTCCTCAGTGAAATGTACATTATTTCATTGTGGTTTGCCTTAAGCTGCGCTAGTGGCTCCTTGAAGCAATTAAACATTTTTCACGATGATTGCAGTCGAAGGGAGACCGTTTCCTCAGTGTAGGTGCTATTCCCATAGTTGTAGCCTTTCTGGCAGAGGTAATACTAACTGTGCATTCAGGACAAGATCTGCCAGGGCGAGCAGTTGAATTCCACTAAAGCTCTCCAAATAAACTTTAATTTTACACGATTCATTCGAAATGTTTTTCTTCCAGTCCAACAAAAATGGAGTATAGGCTCCTGGATTAGCTACTCCAGCTGCATTGGAATTTCCATTCATATCTGGGACGGCTTGTTGGCTAAACAAAGTGGCTGCCTTTTTATCTGCACATAAAAGGCTGTTTTTCATGTGGAAGGCTCTGTATTGCTGGAGATGTGGTGGACAGAGTTTTTTTCTTTTTTTTTTTTTTTTTTCTCGGGTTATTGTCTTCTAACAACTTGTACAGAATCACCCGAAGTGAAGTGTTTACTGCTGTTCTGCAACAGTCAGTCCAGACTTGACAAAAAACGTTGAATTTAATCAAAAGGTGCTCACGCCGCTACAATGTTCATTTTGTTGTGGTGCTGGAACAAAACGTTAATGTTTCGTAGAAAAGCCAGTTTAGATTTCATAGTGAGGATAAAAAATGGAAAGTGGAGACGTAGATTATGCTTGAAGAAGTTTCTATGGACATGTTGATTCTTCACTGGAATTCACTGTAACTGATGAGGAGTGTTTGATGGTAAGAGTGTATCTTAAATATGACACTTGTGGGTTTTCAGTGAAGACCTTGACCACTTCAGTCACTTTCATGTGCAGTGCTGCAGCTTATCACAGAGCACCCCTCTCATCAGCAGCAGTGTGCCCTGCTGGCGACCACCCCCCCCCCCTCCCCATCCTCCTCCTGTCTTAAAAAGGACCTTATCTTCAGCTTAACCCCAGTTATTATTGGAGTTAGTGAAGACCTCAGAGAGACAGAGCAGATTTAAGAGGTGGTCTCAAAGCTGTATGTCTCATTATTGGGAAAAGAAACAAGTAATCTCGTTATAAGGCGTACATTTGAAAAGTGTATCTGGTATTGAATGCATACTTGTGTGCATGTTGTGAGTGCAGTGGGTTGGTTGCAATTTGAATTCCACATTTTTTTTTTTTTTCCACCTTTTACAATAGCTCATATTTTTCTTGCCAAATTGCCTCTGTGTGAAGCGTCTAAGAAGCAATTTGAAACGAGGGGATTCTGTGACTGACAGTAAATTTCAGCAGCAGGACTGCAGCCACTCGTTAGTGTCGGAGAGCCCCGGATATGTTATTAGAAATTTACCCTTTTGGTGTTGTGTCATAAATTGTGCGGGAGGTGAAGCAATAAAGTCGCCCTCTGGGAGAGACTCAAGCTGTATTTGCACTGGCAGTGATTTGCACATCTGGGCCAGGGGCTTGGAGGGAAGTCAACTCTTAACTGCCTCCCATTCAAGCTTTCTCAGTTTTCTGGAGCAATAATTTGGCTGGTACGCTCCAGGCCCGTGCCACAGAAAGCTTTATATTGTTACCAGTGAAATGGGCATTATACTCCAGTAGTGCTTGTTCTTCATGCGAGTCTTCAGTTCATTGCGCTCCCCTGTAATCTTCAGTCACATTTTCAAAGTGCAGCAAAAATGCAAGTTGTTTCACCTTGTTGTTGGAATGCAGTGAAAATTGACCTGTCCTGTAAGGTGGATTAAAAAAATCAGACAAACTTGGAACCAGAACTAAAATTAATTTAGTTTTCATTTGTTACATGTTTTGCTTTTTAATCTGTTTAGCCTGTGTCAGAACGTTGGAAACCTGTAAAGCAGGTCTAGGTTCTATATTAAAACAGTGAAAGTATCAAAGGTCTCAGTCCGCAGAGAAATGCTCACGGCCTGTTTTCAGAGCCTTAAAACAAGCCGTCAGGACTTCTGGAACTTTGCGATGTCACAACAACGGCTTCCTCAGCCACACCCCCAAGCTCTGTCCACCTGGACTAACCATCCAGCTCTGAGTGTTTGACTGAAATCGGCTATACTTTTTACTGGATCATTCAGAGACGAATCAGAGGCTCAGAGTCTCTCTCCTGATTGGCTGACTGACCTGTTGTCACCAGAGCCCCGGAGAAAAGAAAGAAGAGAGTCGCGTAAAACTACACTGAGATGCTTATGGGTGTCAACGCTTCAGGTAAAACGCATGAAGTATAAAACGAGGGACTTTTAACCCAGTATTTCCAACTCACTTCTTGTCACTTAATCCATGAGCAGCTACCTCCATAACCAGTAAACTACCTGTTGGGAAATGGCGTGGTGATCAATATAATTGTTTATCTACAACATGAACGTTATAATCATCTCTCCAACAGGTGCTGCTTTCCTGAGGAAACAATCAACGGTGCTGTGCAAAAATCATCCAGCATCCAGATGTTTGTGGCTCGACTAGCTCAGTTAAAGTTAATCTTTTGCTGACTGTATTTGCTGGGTGGGATTTCAGTCTAGAAATCATAACTGTAATGGCACTATTCTGCATGCGAAACCATGATTTGATGTTTTTTGTTTTTGAGCTATCACAGTTTCCGAGATTTCCATTTTACTAACGTAGGGGAAACAAAGAATAGCAAAGAGCTCCACATTTCAGGGGGTGGAATCACTGCTTTTCTGTCTAAATATTTGATCAACTGACTCAACATTTCTGCTCTAAACATGGGCATCACTTATTGATAAGAGCCCCAGCCACAGTTGATGTTTCACCACCCTCAAGCAAATGAAAATGGAAACCGGTCACTGAGTTGGGGGGAAAAAGAGGCCCAAGTTTAGCTGTTTTAACTGACCTGCTGCTCTCTGGCCTCTTGCTCAACAGCATCAAAGGTGAAAAACATGCGGTCTTCCATTTCAATATTGCCTTTAAATCCATGATGAATGAAGGCTTTACGCTGCAGTGCTGCCGTTACACCAGGAAATTGGTTGGAAAATCACAGTCGATGGGAAGTTTTTACCAACATTGCCAAATAATAGCAGTTTCTGTGTTTGAGCATGGGATGAAACCCTGGTGTGAAACAATGGGCTCAGATGGGTTTGCCTGAACAATTAAACCTCGTATCCCTCTGTCATAATGAATATGTTCCAGAGACGTCTAATTACTGTACATGTAGGATGTCAGGGACGCTCTGCTGAGCTTCGTGAGCACACGGCTCATTAATTAATTGGATCTTCACGCTGACCAAAGTGTTTTCTCAGCGTAGGCTGGTAGGTGTTGCATCATTATCATGGCCACTGCACGGACACGTACACCCAAGGAGTGGTCAGCGCCTCGCTCAGAGGAAAGGTTTGGTTTCAACGCTCATATCGGTTCCAATAACGCCTCAGTCGGAAAGTTTTCTTGGTGGGATGAAGGGTCGCAGCAACATCGCAAAACATTTTCTAAACTTAATAATGTCCAGCTTTTGGTTTTAACACCTGTTGGAAAGATTTCATTGCTCAGCGCGGTGGAGACTGAAGCTGAAATTTAATTTGCTGTTGGCTAAATAACATAAAAAAAACTCTTCTCTTCTGAAGTCAGGGCTCAATTAAAACTTTTTTTTTTTTTTTTTCTTTTTTCCCATGAAGCACTCGTGCTCTTGAAAAATATAAGAGCACATAAGGAACTGTAGCGGTGCAATGAAAATCTAAATGAGTTGTATTTCTTGATTAAGGGATCAAGGAGACACTTTCAAGCAAAAAAAATTGACTACAAAAGTAGACAAGGTCTTTAATTATGTTTCACACTATATTTGTTAAAAAATTCTGAAATTAATTAGACTTTAAACTATTTTAACTGTATGAAGGTGAACACCTCTATAATAAAGTAAGTTTTCTTAGTTCTATTTCGACACATAACTGGTCCAGGTCATCTGGTCTGCTCTGGGCTCAGCGGTCCACAGCAGGACGGGATCAAGGTGCTTAAGGCCCCTCCAAGGCGAGGAGTTCTTCTTTTCTTTCCCACACAGACTTTGGTTCAGTGACTGTCATTCTGCTGATTGAGCTGGATTTCCTAATACTACTTATGCACAGTTGTGTGTGTGCACTGTCCAGTCACTTTTTTTTTTTTTTTTTTTTTTAAATAGAGCCAGGCCTGTAGTCTGTTTTGACTGTTCTACCTCCTATGAAGGTCTGTCATGTTTTAGGGATGAGGTAAACAAAGGCTTAACTATTGTGGATTCAGACAAAGGCTGGCATCTGTAACAGGAAATAATTGAGAAAATGAGTGATCATCTCAGTAAGTAAATATTGCTGAAATCATAGCACAGTCTTTGTCTCAAATGCTTTGTTATTGGTTTCGGATGACGTTGTGGTAATAACATCAGGATTCGAGCACAGCTCATCCAGCCAGACATTAGGCTATGACCTAGTCCTGTTTAGAAGCTGTCACTCACGCCTAATCTACTAATGTGCGTTATGTATGTTTGTTCAGATGAGCGTTATAACTCTCAGTAGCAGTAATGTGACAGCATTTGATGGGGGTTTTTATGTCTGACCTTTGGACCCCACTGTATCTTACTGGCCTCCATGAGCCGCGTATCACAGCCACCGCATCCGCTCCAGCTGCTGACTGTGTTGATCCGCGCACCAAACTGCAGATGCTGCTGATTTCCCATTGTTTTCATAACAGAGAAGCTGTCCTCGTCACCTCATGCAGAATCTCTGCCTCATGTCCCCCCGCCCCCGCCCCCGCCCCCGCCCCCTGTGGTGCGTGGTGTTGCTGCTGTCCAGTGGCTGGGACCCTCCCTGTGGTCCGCATATGATCAAACTGCAGTCGTTGCCATGTTGGGTTGTGACGGTGTATTTTTTTCATTGTACTGCCACGTTTTCAAAAAGTCAAGTTTGAACAGATTCAAACTGGCACTTAATTCGTTCTGACTAATTTGAACACAATCCATGCAGCGCAGCTGGTGGTGAATTTTAATAATGCCCTCAGCTGGAGCACAAGGTGAGCTGCTTGAAACGGTCTGACGTGCTTCTGAATTTGAACTGGTCAAAAAAACAAACTTGTATTCAAGTTTCAGTCAAGATTGACAAACATATTGTTCTGCAAAATTTTGTCAGGTTTCAGTTGGAAATGAAATAAAATAAAACTGCAGTTTTTGTTGGGGCTTGTACCAAACAAGCAATTTCCCCTTAAGTCTGGAAAATATGATTTGTAAGCCAGGGGCATCTCTGAAGCACTGCAACACTTATGGTGCTAACAATGCACAACAACGCTTTGACACATTTTACCTTGACCCAAAAAATTACAGTTGCTGCGTTTGGGATATTGCACTGGGCCATATTGCAATTTGTATTATATTTGGATTAAATGTGCAGTTCTAATAATTACTGTGAAGGAGAATGTCCTCGCTTTCAGCGTTCCTCTGGTTTTTTCTAAACCTCACTTTTGTTTCTTTGGCATAGGCTATAATAACCTGCACTGTGTTACACAGCGGTTTCGTGTTTGTATGCTGTTACGTCTGGTAGTAGACGGCTGGAGACCTCTTCTCCCTGGCTGCGGTATACAGGGTCTAAGGAGGAGGTGGAAGAAAAGCACAAACTTAGAAACTATAGTTCAACATCTAGTTGTTGAGTACAACTAAGCACAAATGATTAGAATAGAATTCCACCTTCTATGGAATAAGATGTGGCACTAAATGTTGGAACTGGAAAGACATTTTCAGAGATTGACGTGGCACTACTATGGTTCACTTGCCATCAGTGTGTTTCCCATCACTTTCTCGGCACTAAATGCTGAACTGAGACATCTGAACTCCAGGTCACCATGTCCTCCTCAGCTCGCAAACATTTTGATCACATTAACTGCACCGAATGCAGAAAGGTGAAATATTGAACACAAGTAAATGGCTGCACAAGCAGGTGTCACCACTGGATTTGACAAACGCATGTTTTATAGAACAAGTATTTGATTTACAAAGTATGAAGGAAAACTTCTTCTATATTCAAATATAAGTTCTGAAATAAACAGCCTTGCACTGCAATATTTGATTGTGTGGTTAAAGCCACAATCTAAAAAACAAAGGGGGGGGGGGGGGGGGGAGAAACAAAAAAAAAAAAACACCAGAATTTGAAAAACCAGCGGCCCTCCTGCAGTTTGTATAAGCTTTTACAGCACTGTTATTATTCAGGCTGCAGCTCTTGACAAACAAGGAACACAGAGGTGATTTTTAATTTCAATCATTTTCAAACGTATCCACTTTCCTGAATTGTTGCCAAAACCTCATCTGATCTAAACTCTTATTAAAGTACTGAGCACTTCGTTTGGAACTCGAAATGTCACTCTTTCACTTGAAAGAAAGAAAATCCTGCCAACTGTTCTTGCCCGTGATCCAATTTAATGGTCGTAATGTTTCGATCTCTCTTCATCAGAAATGGTATCAAACGGTTCTTCAATGATGCTCCATCCCTCTTTGGTGAGCCCTTCAACCTCCTGTGGGAGTGTCTTATAGTCACAGGGGTTTCTATACACTGTTGTGTTGTATCATATTTCACACTGTGCATATGTTTGTAAATGTACAAAATAACAAGTGAGACATCCCAGTGTATAATTATATCCATTTACAAGATTTCAAAGAAATTACAATCTGTTGAACCTTGCAACTTTCACTGTCATGGAAAGTATGTGGACATGTCAGCTGTTGTCTTCTGTGGGCCATAGCAGAGCAGAACATGAACATTTCATCAATGTTGCCACCTTTCTCAGCTACAGTGAAATACCCTGGAGGCTAACTCGTGAAATGCTGTGTTTAACCCTTTTAGATCCACATTAAGGCGTTGGAATGCTTGTGTTGATCCACATATTCAGAATCAGCAAAACCTTAATGGGCAAATTTTATTTCTCCCTGAAAAATCAGCTCCAAAGCCTCTAATGCTCTAAAGATCTTATTGTCCATGTCTCTGTCTTTATTCTGTCACTATAATAAACTCAGAGCAACTTCTCCTCACTCTGAGATCAGAAAAATACAGGATTGATCCCATTGACTTTGGCTACAAGCAGCTGACAGCTAGGCCTCTGAAGGAGACGCTCTGATTGGCTGTGACATCACCCACTGGAGCCAATAGCAGTGTCCCATGTAGAGACGTGAGTCTAGACGCCACAAGCTGAGATGGCGGATGAGAAGAAATTGGTAAAGCAGCGACGCGCAAATCAATTTTCTCTAGTTTAATGAGAAACGGCTCAAACTCCTGCAGAACAATGGCGCTCTTACAGATTGTAATAATGTAGGTTGAGGATGATTGCAGTCGTTATCCTCGATCATATTATCACATTGAGCACCTCTACACTTATAACATCCATTTGGAAGAGGATTTTAACAGGACCCGTGTTTTGCCTCAGGACTTCTTGAAGACTGCGAGCTCTTGGGTTGTTGGATCAGTTGATGGCACGTGCCAGTGTTTTCGGATAATGGAGCCCAATCTGTGGCCCCTGGGTGTTCTCCGTTCACTTAAAAGTCAGTCGCAGCATCTCCTCCACAGGTCAGCGCATTCTGTAATGTGTCATTAAGCTGTGCAGGTTGTGTATTTTAACAGTTAGCAGTTGACACTTTTAACCTGGCCGTTAAAGCTGCTAATTGGCGAGGATGCCGTTTCAGGTGCTTCCAGCCTTTATGCCATTATATCTAATGTAGCGCAACTGTGGTGCAGTGTAAACAAGTGCAGCTACGCGAGCGATGTGCCGTTGTCTCAGGCGATGACCCTGACGGCTGACGTAGTATCGCCTGACTTGGAGCAGCTCAGTTAATTGCGGCGTCTCTGGTGCGGTCACGTCCACAGTCGACAGTAAAACCCTCATGTTTGTTAGCGTTTCCTCTTCTGCGTTTCCTCTTTTTATATGCACATCAAAAAAAAAAAAAAGACTTTTGTGATCAAGGCAATAAAACGAGATAATGCTCAGAGTCTGAACCAGCATCTCATCCACTCATGAAACTGTCCCAGTTCAACTCTGTACACAAATACTTGGCTGCAATGACATATTGACAGTAGTTAGTATATAAAGTGTAATGTTTTCTCAGCTGGGCCCAACAAAGTTGTAAGATATTTCACCTTTGTTCCGCTCTTTCGTTTCTGTTGCACAGTGTCTATCAACACTACAGTCAAAAATAAACAAGGACATCTTTCTTCCAGATATAAATATTTGTCTTTGTCATTTCCGTTGTTGGTTTACGTAGAGTTGTGCTGTGTGTGCGGTAGTGTGCTCTTGCAGAAGTAAACAGCATTTTTGGCTGAAATTAACTAAAGCTGTTCCACCCGGTTTCCGTGTTTGTACGATGCAGAATAAATCCTCACGGATACAGGAATAAAGACGGTAACTTCCTATTGACGCAGTGGTGAGGTGGAATAAACCACTCCGTGAACGAGCCTTGCAACCTGACTCCTCTTCCCTCCCTCGGGGCCTCCAGTCTGTGCCCTCATCCACATGTTCAGGTGGGATCACTGAACTTTCTAAACTCAGACGTAACAAAAGCCAGTGTGTGTTGTCATAATAATAAATGAGTAAAAAGCAAATCCACTCTTAAAGCTGAGGGTAATAAAAGCGGATATAAACATATTGACAGTTCAGCAGAGCTGCAGATGTAATGCAGCTCTTGTGCGACACCGCTGTGCTGTTAAGTGCAGCCCAAGGATGTCGAGGTAAAGCTGAGTCATTATACTGAGGTGACTGTCTGTACCTGAGGTACAAGAGTGGTCAACCAATTACATTTGCAATATAGCTGGTGTCTGGATTTCTTAGAGACCCACTTGTGTTTATGCCTGTTTACCATAATGATAAAGTAATGGACTCCAGGTTTGTGGCTTTAAGGTCAGATGTCTGAATAGTGAGAAGAGGATGGGATGGTGATTTTTATTATTTTTTTTTTATTTTTTATTATTTTATTAGTCTTTGCTGTCACCAGGACTGGGATGAGCCAGACCCTGGATCAGTACTGTGCCTACTTTGTGGTCCTTTAAAGCTTTTTGTCTATTCTCTAAATTTCCCCGAAATTTGCGAGTCTTGCTCAGGCAGATGAGCCTCAGCTGTGTGCCTGTGTTTATTTATTGCCCCGTGTTTCCTTTTGTTGAGGATAAATCTGCGATTAATATCCAGCAGAGATCAAGGCGGGTCAAGGACTGAGAGGGGGGGAGTGATGTAGAGAGGCCGAAAGAAAGGGTGTAAAGTATATAACTGTGTGTGAATGGTTTCCATGGCAACATGATAGGTTGCTTAGACAGTAGTTCTAAAAAAAGGGGACTTTTTAAAAAAATTTTTTATTTAAAACGCCGCAGCAGAAGACGACAGGAAGGAAGGAAGGAAGGAAGGAAAGAAAGGAGAGGAGAGATGCGACATTACACCTTTAACTCCGCGCACTCTGAATCCTCCATGTTCTGTCATGGCGATCACTATTCAAACATGAAATCATCAAATATTGTTCAGCTCAGAGGCAGCTTAGTTTCCGTTACCGCCTTTCAGCTTCGATCCTGCTCTGTCGTTGCTCTCATAATGCCCCAGTCAAGTCAGACAGTGGCTCGGGAGTGAAGCGGGAAAGGAGAACGCACAACAGAAAGCTCTGCTGTTGCAGAAAGTGTTTCCACATCTGCTTCTAAGCCTCTTATCAATGAAAAAGACTGATTGTAATATCCTAATTTTCATTATTCTTTCTATTGTCATCACCCAAAATATTTGTTTTGGTACTGTCTTTGTCGTCCAGATTAGTCTGATCACAGATATGAGATGGTTTCACTGTTGGCAGTCAAATGAAAGAACAGCATCATTGTGTTCTCAGTAAGGTATAGAAATGTGTATTTTATTTATATGGAACTCCTGTTGAGTCATTGAATTGTCCCACTAAATCTCAAGCACTTTGGTTTTCTAATGAGTTTTGGTTTGCTGTCAACATTTGCCGATGTTTGAAGTTATAAATAGCACGAAGCTCAAAGATGTGTAGTCACCGTTTGGTGGCGGAGAGGGCGGGAACCGTTTGTTTGTTTTTTTTTTTTTTGTTTTTTTTAGCGGCTGCCTAATTAATTTCCACGACTCGTAGCTACAACCTGGAAATGATGCAAACAGCACGAGAGATGACATGTTGATCGAGTCAGACGCGCTGAAATAACAGGTGCTGCTGAGCTCATTTCACACCTTATTTTTCACAACCTACTTGCTCCAAGGTGCCGATGCAGACCTGCTAAGTTGATATAATGAAAACATTGTAAAATGTGCGGAGGACTAACTGGAACTGATGGCCCTGAAGGTGACGTGAGGTAACCTTCCTCATCACTTCTCTGGTGAAGACTCAGCTCTAGGTATTTTTATGTGTTTATTTCACAGACAGTGTCTCGCAGAGACAACAAGCAGAATCGGTGAAGTGCATATGACAATGGGAAACTGGGGCGGGAAGCGCAGCCACGCTTGCTTACTTACTGAGAGATTCTGGATCAGGCCTTACGTCCCGCCCACCGCCGCTGCTAGTGCTCGGCCGTCAGGTGAAACGGCAGAGAGTATCAAAGTTGGTTGTAGGAGGCAACATCAGGGAGACTCGCGTTTGAGCCTCAGTCAGAGCCGAGTGTCGGCCATTGGGCCCTGAGCTGCTGTGTTGAAGCTGTCGCCATCTTCCTTCATGTTTAACGCCACCGTTTCTTAGCAAGCTAACAACTGACTGATGGTGGTTGCGCTAAGCAGTCGTGGTGTTTGCAAGGTTTAAAAACTAGATTTTGATCAAACGGCTAATTTCAGTTGATTTCATTCACCTCGTGTTCAGTCACATCCGTCTCACCCAAGCAGCTTCTACCAAAACCAAACACTGTCCTTCGCTCCGGTGCGTTTTGGCTTCAGCGAAGATGACGCTGAACAAAAAAAAGAAGCCAAGTGCAAACACTGCTGTAAAAGTTTCAGTGACCAACTTTAGTACCAGCAATTAGTTTAATTAATTGGAGCACGGTCACATGCTGAGTATGAGGAGCACATGGCTCCAAGGAGACTGATGATCGCCAAAGTAATTGGCATTAATCATAATGGAAGTCAAAGGTTGAAATAATTGATGATGATATTGGTTTGAAGTCAGAACGCCCAGCCGTAATACCAAGACTATACTTCAACTTTACTTTTGTGCAACTACTCTACTAAAACTTGTTGAATTATGTCCAAACAAAGGTCAGTTCTGTGAACACAGCTCCTTTCAAAGCTATGGAAGTTCAATAACCGGGCCCCAAAAACAGGTAAGCGCCGTGGATTCTTCGAGATCTTGGCTGCCGGGATGAAAAAGGGAAACTTTTCCAATATTTATCTCATCCCTAAGAAAATCAGTTTTGGTGGGGTGGGGTGGGGGGT